>NW_006499644.1:93528-156543 GCF_000471905.2 Amborella trichopoda | reverse complement strand
GAAATATGTAATGGGCATCATGGATATGATCAGAGGCATCAATAGACCTCAAAAAAACAATCCCTACTGGACATTTCACAAGAAAATTCATTTGACTTCTTCTCTTCCTATCACTCCAAACATCAGTCATAAGAGAAAACCCATACTGAGCTCATGCATCTTTCGTAAGTTCTACAACTTCCTTCGTGGTATTCACTGCCTTTTTAAAAAAAGGCTCTGAAAGCTCCTATGGGGTTTGGGGTTTCATCCCAAGGCCAAATTGGCCAATTGCCCCTACTGCAGCATAAAAACTGCTCAAGCGAGAGGTATTGAAAGGAAAGCTCGCCTCATAAAACCATGTAGCAAAATAATACGCAGCTCTATCTCTCTCTTCCTTCTTAATTCTATTTTCAATGGTGGTTTGCCATTTTGTTTACTCTCTTGCAATCTCAAGGTCAAGCCGAGGTAAGAACCTATCCATAGGGACTCTAACCCGAGGCTTCTTAGTCTCAGAACCAGAAGGAATTACAACTCCCTTCCCCTTCCCCCTAATAATGGATTGCTCAACCTCTTAACATCCCCCCCAATCCTTTCCCATCACGATCATCATCATCAAAATTGACTCTAACCCCAGACTTAATCTCTACTATAGAGGCAAATCTCTCATTTTTTTTCATTTTCACCAAGTTCATAAAATCTTTATTTCCTCTGTAACAGCATCAGGAGTCTTTTTACATGGGGCAACATCCCCCCTGATACCGGCAAAATGTTTCTTGAACCGATTTATGACCCTTTTTGTATTCTTTTTACAAAAATTGCATCTTATGCAATTTTTATCTTTAGGATCTAGGTTATAGCCATATTTCCAACAGGGATCACCACTCCTATTAGATCCCGAAGAAGACAACTCAAAAATAATACAAATTACTAAAGCAATAAAAAAAATCACTTACTTTGAGTTTGATTGCTCAATCTTCAAACTTCCACCTCAAAGATGTTTCTAAATACTCAAAATCCTCTAAAACATCGCCTAATAACTTTGCAAAATATCAAAAAGTAAATATAATACCAATGGGTGATGTGTTTGATCAATTTTTGTTAACTATGAGTAACCCTTCGATATTAAAAAATTCACCACAATCTAGTTTTTGGTGGTTTTCTCTCTCTAAATTTGGCTCAAACAAGGTTTAGGTTTCAAATGAACCTAAAAACCTAATTTTTGGACCTAAAAACCTAATTTTTTGTCCTTAAAAACAAAACCAAAAGACGTAAAATGCCCACACCAATTTTTTTCCACCCCTGCGCGCGGCGCAGGCTGGGCGCTAGGCTGCCATCTAAGCAGGTTCCCTACCGCCTAAGTGGCCACCCAAGGATTGACCGCCCAGATTGGCTACTTAAGCCTGGGCAATGCGTCCAGGCCTTTCAGACCGCCCAAGCGCTAGGCGGTCCGCTTTTTGAATCACTAGATATGAGAGGTCATGAGCATTAGTTAGTAGCCTTATGTAATATCACCTAATAAATTCCTATCTTTTAGCATATTGCTGACATAGTACAATCAACACTACCTCTTGTTGTCGTTTATTATTGTTAGTTATTTAAAAAGCAGACCGCCCACTGGCTAGGCAACCATCTAGGCAGTCCAGAAGGCTGGGCACATCGCCCAGGATGCACCAGGCTTAAGTGGGAGGTCCCTGGGCGGTACAGCACCTGCCTAGGTGGGCGCCCAGCGCAAAGCAGAAATACCCTGTGTTGAGGGTTTTTCTTTTTGGTTTATTTTAGAAAAAAAAATTTGTTTTTAAGGTACGTTTTAGGTTTATTTGAAACTTAAACCCACTAGAGCCCATTTTTAGAGAGAGAAAAACCTCATAAAAAAACAAGATTTTCTAATTTTCATTTGATTGAAGTGTTTCTCAAAGTAACGGGAAATGGATCCAAACATCACCCATTAAGATTAGATTTAGTTTTAGAGATTTTTTAAAGGGTGTTTTTTAAGATTTTAGCACTAGAAAACATCTCAGAGATAAAAGTTTGGAAAACGGGCAATCAAAGTAAGTGCAAAAACTTTATTTTCTAAATTGCATGTATTGTTTTGAGATGTCTGCTTCAGGATCTAATCAAAGTGGTGATCCAGGTTGGAAATATGGATATAACCCGAATCCGAATGACAAAAATTGCATAAGATGCAATTATTGTGAAAATAATATAAAAGGGGGCATAAACCGGTTTAAGAAACATCTTGTCAGTATTAAGGGGAATTTTGCCCTTATAAAAATATTCCTAAAGCTCTCCGAGAGGAGATTAACCAATATATGAGTTCAGTAAAACACAAACAAGAACAAAATCCTTGTCATTTGGATAAAGAGGAGATTAACCAATATATGAGTTCAGTAAAACACGAACAGGAACAAAACCCTTGTCATTTGGATAGATCTATTTCTGGTTCTGTTAGAAGAAGTGATCCGAGTTGCAAGTATGGTTATAACCCGAAACCAAACGATAAAGGTGTAATTTTTGTGAAAAAGAAAGCAATGAGGGTATTAACCGATTCAAGAAACACCTTGCCAGTATTAAAGGAAATGTTGCTTCTTGTAAAAAGGATCCTGAAGCTATTCGGGATGAGATTAGACAATACTTAAATTTAGTAGAATCAAAAAAGGAAAAAAATGAGCCTTATTTTATGGAAATATCTTCTCCAGGTTCTTCTAGAAGTGGTGATCCCGATTGGAAGTATGGTCATAACCCGAATCCAAATGACAAAAATCGTATTAGGTGTAATTATTGTGGAAAGAATACTAATGGGGACACTTTCCGGTTCAAAAAACACCTTGTCGTATTAAGGGGGATGTTGCCCATGTAAAAATGCTCCTGAGGCTACCAGGGAGGAGATTATAAAATATTTGAGTTCAGGAAAGTACAAAAAGAAAGTAAACGATCAAGAGGCACAAGGTAGAGCAGCCAAGACTCCTAGGGCCTCATCTGCACAGAGTAAGAGGGAGGTAGAAGAAGAGGAAGAGGCAGATTCAGAAGAAACAAAGGATAAGCGTCATGTTGAATAGGGAAATGACTCTGATGATAATGGCCTCGAATCTGATGCATATAATGAGGCTTACCCTACTCTTACGGTGATGATGATGATGACTAAAGAATAAAGACGCTTGACTCTTGATGTTGACTATTGAGTCCTAGACTGTATATTTTATGAATTTCTGTATATTTTTTTTTTCTTATTTTTAGTTTCTAGTTTCTACTATCTAACTCTTGTGTGTACACTTGTATGGTTCTAGCATTGTATAAAAATATGGATTCCCCTCATTCATGGAAATATGGATGATGGATTATATGTTATACAGTTATATTGTTAGACTTAGACACTTAAACTAAAATTTTCTACTGAGCCGCCCATGTTCCGGACGCCCGGCTAGGCGTCCGGCGGCCTGGACCCCCCCGGCGGCTAAGGTGCCACCTAACGCTTTTATTACACTGATTATTGTAATTTTCAGTCGCACCAACCAAATAACCAAAACTGCCCTCTTAAACACACAATTTACTAGAAGGAATGATATTTTTCTTTTAACTTAGGTCATAGCAAAGTTCTATTGATATGCCGTATCTTAAAATATGGGAATTTGAGCATGGTGGAGCATAGAGTGAAATATATGCATATGGGCTAGTGTATATGTATTTTTGTAGGTCTATGTGCATATGCATGTTCAATGAAATAAATTTATTAAATTCTAAAAATAGTTTATACAATCCAAATATGATTGGGAGTCCGGGGCCATGATGGCAGCCTCACTGATTTTGGATCTTATCAAGCTATGATGACAATGCGGAGATATTGCAAAGGTTATCCCAAAATTTGTGAGCTGGTACTGGTTTATTAAGACAAGAGCAAAGAGGAAAACAAGAACCCTCATTGATATTCTGATCTTATGCCTCTGGGTCAGTATTCCACGAAAGAAATCATCGTTTTCAAATTCGGCTTGACATTAGAACTTGACCACTGGTCTGGCCAAGTTACTAAGGCGAGTTCGAGTCAACTTGCCTAAGTCTCCACCAAGCCCACGAAATATCAAAGAGAACCATAAAAAAGGGAAACAATCCTAAAAATAACTAACAAAGGAAAACAAAGAAAATGATAAAAAATTGGAAAGTACATAAATGATGAGAACACGGCTTTCAAAAAAATAAAAAAATAGCTAAATATCATATCCTCATAAAAAGTGAAAAATAGAAAAATAAGAAAGTCATTAAAAATCACTAAAACCATAAAAAGTACATAGTGAACTAAGAGTAAGTCCATCTTAATTGATTTAATCAAAGACTAAACCAATTATAAATCTATTTTAAAACAACTTTTACATACCCTCAAGCATGAGGGGACTAGGTCCAAGTCCCACCCGCCTATGCAATCCAACATTGAAAGAAACAATAAGATCTTTCAAAGTTTGAAATTAGAAAAAGAGCAATCTCTAAGTAGGTTATGCTTGATATCAATGTCTCACCCATAGAGGACATATTTGATCTAATTTCAAAGGTAATAGCAAGTTCAAAAAATAGTTGCTAGAATCTCCCAACCTAGACGGTGATCCTGCTCCAAAATCTTGTTCTCGTGTTTCAGGAAAGGAATCTTCGAAAGATCTCTTTTTCTAAATTTCGTGAAAGAAATCATTAACGATCCCCTTTGTTAAGGATCTCGATCCACACCTTAAAGACAAAGATAATGACCAAAATGATGATTTTCAAGCTAGATAGAAATGCAAATGTACTTTTAATGTAGTCCCATGGATTGTTGGCTATAAACAAAGAGATCCTTACTTTGAAGAGCATGCATAATCCAAGATTATATCCACTCTTTAAGGTTAGGAGCAAGATCTCCAAAAGGTTTGAATCAAGATTCCAAAAGGTCTAAGTCAGAATCCCCAAAACGTTGGGATCGAGATAACAGACATTCAGGAATCTTGATCCCTAATATACGCATAGTTCAGACAACACTAACAACTGTGGGGAACTTCTAGTCTTTCATGATCCCCCGCTTCCGATCCCTGTCCCACTCCCAATTTACTCCCGATCCCAAAAAACTATTGTTCAAACATGAAAGAAGGCAAAATGCCTCAAGTCAAATGCCAGGTGTCCTAAGCCCAAGTACATTAGTCTGAACATCCAATGGTCACGACAAGTGTAGAATGGGGTGTAGCTTTAAGCTAGAACACAATAACCAATAATGGCCTCGAGGGTTTATGCTACAATGCCCTCTTTAAGGGTTGAAAAAACAAAACCAAAGGCACAAACAGCATTTGGATCCCTCCAATCCTTTCTTCATGCACATGCATGCTCACGCTACAATACAGTATATTTCATAAAAACGCAATACATTGCTTTTTCACTAATGGTATATCTATAGAATGTTACAGTATTTAGGGTTAAGACTTAAATACCTCTAAATAGAGATCAAAATGACTAAAATACAAAGCATACAATATGAAGGATTACAGGGCTTGGCTTCAACACGAGTTTAACATGTGGAAAGCAATAATGTCAAGAAATGGACCTGACAGCCAGTTCAAATTTGGAACCAGTAAACCAGTGCTTGTCCAATATAGTCAACCCCCTTGACTGGCTGGTCCATTTAATTGGTCCTAAACCAGTGGACTCGCCAGCCCATTGTTGGACCCAGTCGACTCGGTCCACCAGTACAGGATCGAACCAGCTAGACCCAATAAGGGTGACACGAAGACCAATTTTGACGTTTTCTTAATTTTATGCAAAATGAGCATTCTAGGGGGGTGTTTCAGACATTATGGGTTTCTTTCAGGTGTTACAATAATTTTCAATGTTAGAGGTTTATGGGGGGTATAAAAGATTGTTTGTGAGAAAAGGGCTTTTGCAATTCTCTCTCTCTCTCAACCAAAGAAAGCTCAAGCCTTGTGGCAAGATTTCATAAACTATTCTGACCAAAATCCTGAAAAGAATCAACCCAAAAGTATGTTTTTGTCATTAATTTGAAGTATCTTTTTACTTTAAAAAACATTAGGGTTTTATGTTTAGGAATTAGGATTTTACAAAGATAACTTTCCCTATGCTTTTTTTTTCCTTATTTGCTCAAATTCAGATTTGAAATGAAATTTGATTCTTTTGAAGAAGGGCTTTTAGAATTTGTAAAATAAGTCTCTTTTTACTTTCCAAAAAATTAGGATTTTAGGTTTAGGAATTAGGATTTTACAAAGATAACTTTGCATATGCTATTTCTATTTTGTTCATTTTCAGTTTTGAAATGAAATTTGATTCTTTTGAAAGGGCTTTTAGAATTTGTAAAAGCCCTAAAAAAGTGAAACCGAAAATGCACAACAAGGAAAATCATTTATTCGCTTTTTTAATTTAACGGCCTTTACAATTTTCAAAATCGCTTTAATAACTGAAAATACCAAAACCAAAAATAAATTGCTTGTGCAAAGTTTTTGCATTTTCAGTTAAAATTTCCTATTTTTAAGGGATTTTGCAATTCTACTTTCAAGGCTTTTACAAATTATTAAAAGCCCTTAAAATTTAAGAACAAAAGATCCAAAATACCATTAAGTAAAAATAGAAAGTCTTTTCTTTTTTTTCTCTTGTTTTTGCATTTTCAGTTAAAATTTCCTATTTTTAAGGGATTTTGCAATTCTACTTTCAAGGCTTTTACAAATTACTAAAAGCCCTTAAAATTTAAGAACAAAAGATCCAAAAAACCATTAAGTAAAAATAGAAAGTCTTTTCTTTTTTTTCTTTTGTTTTGCATTTATGGTTTTTAACTTTTAAGGGCTTTTTAAAAGTCCTTAAAAATAAAGCAAGGAAAAAGGCGTATATCCCCTCACTATACCCTTGGGTCCATGGAAAGCCCATGAACCCCATCCAAGTTAAGAGAAAATGACATAATAAACCCTTGGGTCCATAGAAAGCCCACGAACCCCGTTCAAATTAAAAGATAATGGCATTTAACCCAATCCTTAAATTTTTCATTGTCTAAATTATAATACTGATCCTCTTTCTTTTTTCTAATAACCTCATCAGCCAAGTGGAATTTGGGATGCTACGCTTAACCTACTCGTTAGGTTTACAAGATGAGAAAGATGAGGGTTCAAGGGAAGTTGAGAGAGAGAGAGAGAAAGAAAGGGTTCATGAGTAATGAAGAGAAAGAAAGATGGGGGAGCAATTCTAGGATATGGATGATGGGGTCCTTAGAAAAATGAAAAAGGATAAATATTGTAATTCGGACAATGAAAAAAATAAAGAGGGATTAAACATCCTTTTCTTTTAACTAGGCAGGGTCCATGGGCTTTCCATAAACCTATGGGCTTACTTGGGATTGTATTACAGAAAGGGGGTACGTCTTTTTAATAAACACAAATGCAAAAAGCAAAAACAAAAGTTTTTGACTTCGTTTTTTTCTTTTTAATTTAGGCAAAACCAAAATTGCAAAAAAGAAAATGAAAGTACAAAAACAAACTGAAAAAAATTATGCAAAAAAAGGGAAAATCAAACCCAACATGGGGTCATCTAAATAGGGTCATGAACGGAGATAAATGTGAAAACATGTGCATATATTGTGGTAAACAAATAGAGGGAGGTGGAATTCATCCGGTTAAGGCGCATTTGAATATGGCAAAATTCCCAAAGGTTCCCTCAAATGACAAGATGCAAAAGAGCATTGAACATCATGTGGTTGAGAAACAAATGAGACAAGACGGAGGGAACCCTTATCCTTGACAGGATGAGGGAGCTTTATGAGATTGATGAGGGGGGAGATGAGAGCGCCCCCCTCAAGCTAGGGGGAGACTTGGGAAGAGTATGTGTCTTCCACAACGTTAGTGTCTAGCAAGCCTAAGAGCACTGTCACAAGTAGTGGGATAGAGAGCTATTTTCCATCCAAGACAATACAAGGTGCCCACCCAACCATCAAACGTGTGTTAGTTGGGGGGAAAGCATTAGAAAAGGAAGACATGTCTATATCCCAGAGGATGCACTGAATCTTTATGTCCTTTAATACCCTCAATTCCTCCTATATCCAACCTATATTGGATGAAAAGGCATCCATACGTCTAGGGTCTAAAAGCTCCTCTATCATGATTCTAGGACTACTTTACTTAAGAAGAATGTGGATGAGGTGAGCACATAAACAAACTCATTCAGGGAGATGTGAAAGAGCGAAGGGCGGGTGCTTCATCATGGCTAATGGATGTAAAGATAATGGACAAAAGCACTTAATTAAATTTTTTGTGCATCACACAAAGGGACTTTTTTTCTGGAAGTTTGAGGATGCCTCCATGATAAATAAAACTAGGGAGGATTTTAGGAGGTTTTTGACGAGATGGCGCCACAAAATATGGTACAATCCATTATAGATAATGCACTAAACTATGACCATGGCAAATTGCTGCAAGAACATTATCCCACAATATTTTGGGCATCTTGTGCAGCCAAATGTATAGATTTAATGCTAAAGGTTATAGGGAAGATATCTCATGTTGAAAAGGTTGTAGATAAGGCCAAGGAAATAACAAAATTTATCTACAACAGCTTTGTCCTCAACCTTATGAGGAAGCATACACAGGAGAGGGACATAGTGAGGCATGCCATTACTGGATATCTTACTAACTTCCTCACATTAAAGAGTATATTGCAGAAAAAGGATGGCTCAGGTCCATGGCTACATCAGCTGAGTGGAGGATTCCATATGGGCTACGAAGACTAGTGGGAAAGAGAAGGTGGACTTGGTTTTAAGTAATCAAATTTCGACTGAAGTTGCCAAAGGAAGTTTTCAAGGATTCAAGTTACAAAGGAAGTTTTCAAGGATTGTAGATAGTGATTCCAGACTATCTATACTACATTGTCGATAGTGATTCTCAACCTTTCAACAAAAAAAATACATTATCCATAATATCTGTACTACAGACGCATTCTCGTAAGTGAAAGATTTTGATCAGTTATTTCCACACATAACTTTGCAGTCACTCTTAGAATAAATACTGCAATGGACTAAAAGATACATCAACACAATGAGAGCACCTTGGCAGAAGAGATAAAATATTGACCATTAGGTTTAGCTTTCCTCGTAGACAATCGAGCCATGAGAAAATTTCCGGCAATTCCTGCACTGGCTGTACACCCTGTGGTGTCAAATATTTCTTGTCGGATAATGGAAGCAATGTGCTCAGGATTTTTGTGCGCCAGATCTGAAACATCCAAAAATGCTTCATCGCAGCTAACTGCCTGTATCAGTCAGAGTTTCGATTCCATCAAAGACAACTAATCCAAATAAAAAGAGTCAAATATCTGTAGACTACAATAAGAACCCATAAGAATAAACCTGCACTTTGTTGCAATGCTTATGCAAAATCTCATAGAACTGGTCAGCAACCTGCATTAAAAAGTATAAAAGCAACGTACATAGGAATTTGACATATTAGAACCATTTTTGAACTTGATAGATTAAGTAAAGGGATTGTATACTATGAGACCATTTATTTTTAGTACCAGGAGGTCACATTTGGTACTAGCCATTAGATGTCAAATTGGATTGGCTTGGGTTATGTCACAAAGTTTGAGAAAAAAAAATTTCAACTTGGAGTCTAGTCAATGATACACTCACAATCATTCGATTTGAAATCTGATGGACAAAAGTGACTGTGAATTCCTTGTATTAAAAATAAATGGTCTATTTGTATGCTTTCTCTTAAGTAAATCACAATGACAAAAGAGAGGGAAACAAATAGGCAAGCCAGAATCACATTGTAAACCAAGCAATTTTGCAATGGCCATTTGCTCAAATTATTTGCACTTTTGTGGATACCCGAAAATTATAAGACTAAATTCTTAGCACATGACTTACCACCTCATAAGATTCAAAATCATATGGAAAAATCTGAAGATGAGGACAAAGAGCCTTGGCATCTCTAACAAACATACCAGCTTTAACTCCTATGAGCAGAAAGCCAGAGTAACATTCACTAAACACATCATTATCTACAAACTATCCAACATTCTAGTAATGGCAAACAAACAAACAACAAGGAAGGGAAAGCCAAACCATAATCGCGCGCCGGGTAATTTGCAGAAGATATTTCTGCTGTTCCTTTTAAATTATCTGAATGGCATACAGCTGCTGGACTCTCACATAAATCACGATGGTTTCTTGTAATAACTGATACAAAAAAACAATCCTGGAGGAATGAATGATATATTTTCAGTAAGCATTCAAAGATGACTGAATTGAAGCCAATGTAGCAAAATTTTGAGAATGATACATACAGGTAATACTTAATAGCTAACAAAAGAATTCAAGGTTGACCAACGTGAGGAATGAAAAGACATTAACAAGAAAAGATGCAAATTGGAAACCAACAAAGACATATTTCAAAAGTTCAATAATTCCAAAATAATTACCATGTCAATATGGATAATAGTAGGGCTCTGGGTGCAATTGAGAGCATCAACGGCAGAATTTCCATGATGATCTCCGTGCAATAAGTTAAGAAAACGTTTGCGGTACCGGTTTCTCCAGGTTCCTATGAAGTGCAGCCTTGAATTCTGTGAAAATCAAAGTTGAGAACATATGGTATAATATTTATAGAGCCACTTCATAATCAACTGACACAGCAAGTCTATTTGAGATGCAGTTAAGAAAATTTCAAAGAAGGTCACTAGCCAATGGATATCCCAAGATGCATATCAAATGCAAAGGACAAGAACCCATGTTGTCAAAGGCAGCCGACTTCACTGATAATATTTTCCCAAGACAGCAATCAACCCAAAGCCAAAATTCAAGCGCAGACAAAAATCTCCCAAATTAAGCCGCCGGGTGATAAAAGCCCAAACTAGCAAAGCAATAGAATATGACTAAATTAAAAGAACCCTAGACTATCTCAAAGCTAGTTCCTTCAGTCAACCCCAAGGCAAAATAGAAAGACCTCCTGTAACGTCACCACTAAACACAAATAAACTTCACTATTCCTGAAACTCTTCTTGAATCTATGACACCACAATCATATGTACCACCCAAACAAGCAAACAATCTGAAACCAAAACTTTTGCAATAGTTTGTTCCATCCTAAGCACCAAAAAATAGCTAATGAGCAAGCAAACCTCACAAGCAAAAATTTCCCAAAAGTGACTCTTGCAATCTTTATTCTAATCGGTGACTCTTTTCTCTTTTTCCATATACAATCCTAAATCTAATACACATTTCATTCTCTCTACTCACATCACTAATCTCTTTCCAAACTCCAAAGAGCCCATAAAACCTATCCATCTGTCCAAAACCAACCCAACCCTGATGGGTGTCATGGCCTTTAAAAGTCCTAGCTCTTCCTTTTCCATGTAGAGCACACATATATATATCTATAATAAAGGCACACGCCCCTGGCTTTGAATGGGAGTCCAGATTGGTCCATATCGGGCAAATGGCCTCTGTGGGTAAAAGAGGCCATACGAACAGGGCTCTATGGATGAAAGAATCCATAAGCACAGGGCTCTATGGATGAAAGAAGCCATAAGATCAGAGTCTATGGATGAAGGAGGCCATTAGAGCAGTGAACCACAGTGCCTTGACTCTAGCCTTGGTTCACGGATTGAATCAGAAACATAGGCCCTAAGCCAGATAGAGAAGCAGTGCTTGATGCTATCACCAAGGAACGTTTACAGGTCATCCCTTCTCAAGGTTGGAGATAGCCCAGTGGTTGTTGAGACAGGGGAAATGTATACCCTTGTATAAGGGATAGAGGCCTGTGAGGTAAGGGCCAATTCCTCGACACACCTCTGCACAGCATTCATGAATGATACCCACATCTTTTTGTGTTAGGACCAATGAGGTCCGCGTGTGCATGTGCTTAGAGAGGACCCCCATACCTATATGATGTTCCTGTATTCGTGACATGAGTCGCCCTTTGCACACCTATAATCCATGACAACTTTGTAATTCATCTAAACCTTGGCTGTCTTTGATATTTGATAGGCCAATCATGAGCCGCTGTGGAGAGACTTGTTGGTCATGGGAATGTTGGGTTGCTTTAAGGGTTAGTGTATGATTACAGAGTTAACTATGGAGTAGCCAGTTATAAGTTTGTGTTATCCCATACCGTGCCCATTCTTTCGAGCTTTACCTAATATTTTATTTTTTAATACCCATTATAGAAAACTTGCATTTTTCTATGTTCTTAAAAGAGAGGAATTTTTGCTATTATTTTTTTGTTATTTCCAGGGACTGATTTGGAATTAAACATTTATTTTCTGGAAAAGATAGAACAGAAATCAAATATGAGATTTGGTGAAGAATGGATGCAAGTGAGCTTGCCACGTGGCACATGAATCAAATAGAGGATCATGTTAACCCACAAGACATGGGTCCCATGTGAATGCCAAGTGAATTTGAGAGGGTCACATAAACCCCAACGACGATGGATTCACCTGTGAGTGGAGATTTTAATAAAAATAAAACACCCATACATTTGATATCTTGGTTTCCAAGATATCCCCAGATTTTATTCAGTAGCTAATTGAAGTGGGACATTCCCTCCTTTTGATTTGGAAGGAAGAACATTGAACTCATTTAGAAAATGGAGAGGGATGTCCAAGAATATGTCTGAATCCATTCTAGCTGGATAAGAATGCTATTCCATTTAAGAATTCTTGTTTCTCTCAAAGAACTTGTTTTTCCAAGATTTCTTCAAAAACCTTCCAAGATTTAAAGGAAGTGGCAGTAGTCGTCTAAACCAGGATTCCTCTTTAAAGAAAGAGGAAATCTCTTAAAAGAATGTTTGAATCCTAGAAATATTGAGAAAGGCTATTTCTGGAATTGTGTACTAGAATTGGAACGTGCAGGATAAAACAACTGCAGATAAAAGTCAGATCTTCAGCATTGCTATACCCTAGGTTCTGGCTCTTGCCATTTTCTCTCGAACACCTACACATTCAGAACAAAGCAACAAAGATCAGACTAGTCACTACGATCAATAGTTAAAAAGAAAAATTGACTCACAAATTCACAATAACAGAAAAGCACTGCTATAGCTGCTCACAAACCCAAACCCCAATCCCTGGCCCCAAAAATAAATGAAAAACATGCTTCATGCCTAGCACTTAACGCCAAAAACCTTCTCCATATTTTTGAAACTTGCAACTTTACCATAGTATTTGCCATGACTCTTGAAATTGAGTCCACCTCGTCCTTTCCCCAAGATGATAAAAAGCATGCCATGCATGCCCCTGGTCACTGCCTTGATGCCAAGCGCCCAGCTGAACTTCAGTAGAGTAGCCTAAATGCCTAAGCAAGAACTGGAAGCTCATGCAGGCAACTGATGCCAAAATTCCCATGGTACCACTGCCCAGGTATCCACTTACATTTCTACGAAACCCATAAAAATTTACATTTAAAAAAAAAAAAACGCAAACAGAGTGAAAAACATGATTTCCCCAAAATGTAATACCAGGAGGATATCAAATAAAACCTAGCATTTTAATCCGACATTTCCAAGTTTCCAAGACAAGCATCCCACATAACTCATCTACAACCAATTTCTAAAGTTCAAATTAATATGCACCAATATCCAAATCTGTGATAGACTCGAGTAATTTACCCACAGAAACATCTGAAATCACAAAATTTGTCTTGTGGCTTTTTTCAGTCTTTATATTTTTTTAATACTTTTTTAGGAAGGGGATTGCTATTAGCACCTGCATTTTTGCCATCAGCAACCATGTCATGGGTGGATATACTCATGAAACTTTATTTTGAAATTCCAAACGAAGGTTTAGGTTGGAATATTAAAAACATGAGGTACGAATAGCATCCAGTTCGGGAAAATATCCCACTCAAAAAACCTTTAACTAGGTCTCCAATCACAAAATGTATCAAACACGTCCACGTGAATGGGAATCCAGATATTCTAATCCACCATCTACACTTAAGAATATGACCATTGAACCCAAAACAAGGCAACAACATCTCAAAGAACAGTAATAATTCCCCATCCTCTCAGGTCCCTTCGTCAGAACCCTATCTGCCTCTTCCTAGGGGTAGATGAAACATCAAAGCAATTACTTCTTCCCAAGCCTTTGAATCTTATTTCTTAATTCAACTCTCTGACAAGACCAACAAGTGGAACTTGCTGACTAGGCAGGCATGTAAAATGTCCTTTCTACTGCTAAAGATAAAAGTAATCTTCTAAAATGGAACACTTTCAGTCCAGCACTAGCCAATGACATCTTCCCCCCAGCAAAAACACTGCCTCCCTAAAACTTACAGCTCCCATCAAATGTTTTGAGGTATCTCTAAGTTTTAGGTCCCTGTTCTAAACCTCTCCTTTGCACTCTATGAGGTTTCTCTGTTAAGCCTTTCCCATGTACAATACTCAATATAGCTCATATCTCCTTATCTCAGGTATCTAAGCTCACTACTGAGATACCCTGTACCAACAACCTTGTAGCTTCAACAAAGCCCTATCATTGGATCAGCAACATATCACATGTGGCAAATAATAATTCACATAGAATGAGCCCAATTTCCTTGCCTACAACAAGAGGTACCGTGAAAAAAACCAGGACTAGAAATTAGCTGATTCATTAGATACCCAAGGAAAAACTATTATTTACAAAATCAAAGTCCATCCTGCTTAGAAAACAAAAATTATCTAAAGTGGGATGTACAGAATTGCATATCTTATTCATAACCAAGCTTCATCTCAAAACGAAGTATTTAGAAAAATCAAAGCAATGGTTTTACCATTGCAAATAATTGCATTCATTGTACAAAATTCAAGTCAAATAACTTTGCCTTTCCTAAACAAAAGATTGAGCAACCAAACTTAGAATTGTTATCAGCAAGACAACTCCCCTTGCACTCCTTTAGCTCAGGAATTTAAAAAAAAAACAAAAAATAGCCGTGTATTCATGTACCTTAGACAAAATGAAGACCAAGATTTAAAGACAGGACACAAGTTATCGTTTATTACCTTAAAATAGTTTTCAACAAAATTCACATCTCGAAGAGTTGAATTCCATTGACCAGAAAATCTTGTGGAGTTGTGATCTTTCATCTTCTTACTATCAGAACAGATGTTACCACCAGTAATTGATTTTGTATGAGAACTGGATTCGGAGACCACCTTTTCACTGCATGTATCTTCCAGATTGCTGGAATTTACTTCTGTATTTCTAGCATCGTAGATTTTTGCAGGCTCATGAATAGAGTCTTCAATGAGCACATCAGCAGTCCCTTCAAATTTATTTGCGTCCAAAGTTGAACCCTTAACATGTGAACATTCAGATTGATCCGCTTCTTCAACTGTTGAAGTCGCTTCAAGTATATTTGCAACTAACATTGAACCCTTAACATGTGACCATCTAGATTTCTCAGCATCTTCAGCTGTTAGTACAAGGGGCTCTCTTTTCTTTTTATTATCTAAACAACCATCATTAACTTTTTCATGGTTGGACCCACCAGTTAATGAATCACTATCCTTATCTATAGATCCTTCACTGCTTGTAGACATTCCATCAGTGTAAATTTTCAGATGAGATTTTGTAGGAGTTTCAAAAGACTTTGATGTTGAGACACTCTTAGGAGAGAAATATGTAGGCAATTTCTGTTGCTTAGGAATGTCCTTGCCCAGTTGAACAAGTTGGTAGGGGACCCCTGGCACAAAGAAAGAATCATAGAATCAAC
The DNA here is from genome assembly GCF_000471905.2 of Amborella trichopoda. The sequence continues at coordinate 140,870 of NW_006499644.1, read as the reverse complement.
CACACCATGATGAGATAATATAAATTCAAGAATCCAACAAGCATTCTAATAGCTTTCATGAATTGGTTAGCATTTGAGATATTAAATGAAGATTTAATCATCATGGGGAAACAAAGAAAAACGAATATTGAAGAACAAGATTTGAAGTTGGAAATCCAAGAAGATCAAGTATCTATTTTTATATGCATATAAAATAGACAATCCAATCCCTAAAAGCACATGGGCCTCCAGACTATAGCTGAATAGTTGAGAACAACCATTTTGATTGTCCCGGCACATTGCAAATGATCACTTTCACTATTTTTCAATTATATGTTAGGGTGTATGGCTTTTACAGGCCATAAGAGCATGTAAAAACTATGACTATATAGTGATATTGTACTCCAATAGGAGTGTGATCCATGTGGGACCAAAAAGGCATGCTTTATGGTGCTCGTTTAACTCACTTGGGTCAGACCATCTAGGCCCGAGAATGGAGTCTCAAAACCCTTCTGCCCTAGGCATAAGGCACAACCAAGGAGGGTTTGCAGAGTTAGCCCTTGTTGAGGTCGAAGAGATGATGCCAACCTCCTGTGTGTAATTGGTTGCTTATAAGAGCCAGTGCCAAATCATCAACAAATAACCGTACAGCATGTACATAATAGTCGTGTCTACTAGATGCAGCTTGTTGGGGTGAGACATGTTCATGTGTTGAAGAGAGGGCCCCTGCACCATTATGACAATTACACATGTCCAAGCGGAATATAAATGGTCCTTGGGGGGGGGGGGGGGTGGGAACCTGAAATCCATATACTAGGCTCGTATCCTGTCATTTATTGGCCAGCTTTGATGGACCAAGCATAAGTCCCTGCAATAGAATGTTGGTCACAAGTTCTGTTGGGTTGGTTTGAGAGGAAGAATTGTGGACCACAAGAACTGGCACAAATGTAGTGCCCTTAATTATTTCGCATATTTGTAACCTAATGGATTTAATTCTCTTTTAATTGTGCCTAATTATGTTTTATAAGATTTATAGAACTCTAAAATGAATTTTTAAGGTGCTGAGTATATTTTATTTTTGCAAAAAAGAATTTTTGCAGAAATTATAAAAGGAATTTTCAGCTTTTAAAAACACAAAGCTATTTTAAAAGAGTAATGATCCTATGAGACCCTCCCACACCCATGTATGTAGGACCCAAAAGATCACCATTAAATTTGGCACAGATCTCTAGAAAAGTCAAATCTCACACCCATGTGATAACTTTTCTAGAGATCTATGCCAAATTTAATGGTGAACCTTTAGGGTCCTACACACATGGGTGTGGGAGGGTCTCATAGGATCATTACTCATTTTAAAAATATTAGATGGTCTTTTAGAAAATAGAGTTTGGAACTCTAAAACTGTTGGCCAAGGGCCCACATATAGGGGAGGGAGGGAGGTGGGGGGACTTAACTTGAGGCGTGGGCCCACAAGGCTTTTCTAGCCGACCCTCCAACCTTTTTTTTTCTTTTCTACAAGTTTTCTAGAAGTATTATGTAAATTTTGCTTAAGACATATTGTGGGGGAATGAAGAAAGGAAGCATGAGAAAGTTTATAAAATGGTTCCATAACTTTCAAATTTTTGGAATGAAAAACATATCGCTTACGATTCCTAAATTAAAAGTGGATGGCTCAAGGAAACTAAGGGATAATGCATCTAAGAGCCTTACCTTAATCATGATGGCTGATTTAGGGAATTGAGAGAAAGCCTCTCTTCACCCCACAAGTTACCTTAGATCAACAATCCAAATTGAGTCTCAATAAAATGGCAAACCTGATTCGTGGACACCATTATAAATATATTCATTATGTGGGAAACCCACATTGTGTGACCTCTCTCTCTCTCTCTCTCTCTCTCTCTCTCTCTCTCTCTAAGCTTCCACACCAATATCTCTCTCTCTACCCTTTCTCCTTTCTTTCTCTTGCCTTAAGGGGGCACCACACCCCACCTAGATACAACATTAGAAATGGAAATCAAAGCTTTTTTCACATCCTTGCAATTTTAAGTAAGCAAATCAATGTTGAACAATTTCGATCCCCTAACAAAAGTAAATTTTGGTTTACTCATTGTGTTGGACAGTTTTGCAAGCATATTGGAGCTTTCACAATATGGTTTTCTTCATGTGACTGATGCCGGGTATAAAGCATTTATAAAATGGGTCATTGGTAAAACGATAGGGATCCCCGTACAAACATGTTAATTGAATACAACGCAAGTACAATCACTTCGATAAGCATTTTCCAGGAATATATATAGAGAATTACTAAAACAAATGGCAAAACATGTGTATTATACACTAGCCATCAAAGGAACTTTGAGCCGTTTAATACAATATGAACTATGTCTAGTGAAGCAGATCACTGATTCAAAATCTCCACAAATGCTCCATTTACAATTCAAGACCCTATTGTGCTCATATATGTTCTTCTATTGTTAATAACAAATTGACAAATGCACACAAAGGTCACTCAAATGCTGATATTCTAACAATGATCAACAAATCACCAGAAAATTTAAAATTGAAGTACAAATCTCAGACAACCAAATCAGCAAAAATACAAAAACCATGGAATAACCTAAAGCTGACAAGGCATGTAGTGACTTAACTAGAAAAGCTAAATAACTCATTGATGCAGGGAGAAAGATAATTAAAGTAAAAACAATAACAAAAGTGAGAGAATTTACCCTATCTCAAGGTCCGCAAGGGAATCCACCCCCACTAAGAGAATATACCCTTTCTCAAGGTCTGCAGGGGAATCCACCCCAAAAACGATCTTTTTACAAAGCCAAATTTTACTCAATTTCAATCTCTGATCTTTACAATAAAGATTTCTTCCCTTTAAATAGACTTTAGGGAAAAAATAAAGTAAAAAAAACCCACAATAACTCTCTCTTCCACGTTTTCCTCTCCCTCCCTATTTTCTCTCTCTTCATCTCCCTATTTTCTCTCTTTCCTCACATGTCTCTAATCTCCTAACAACTTTGAACTCCCCTTATTTATCTCTCTTTCAAGATTGACTTTATCCTACGTAAAACTCTCAATCTCTATCTATATCTCCTTAAATATCTAAGTAAATCTCCCAAATCCATCAAAATAGGAGACCTAAATCCCTTTGCCCAATATTCCCAAAACAAGTCACGCACAAAATCGTATTGAAACTCACGCCCAACCTTATCTAAGAGCGCACTTCCTAAAAAACTCAAAAAAATAATAAAATTACAATTTTGAATTTTTCTCTGATTTTTATCTGCATCACTCTCCCCAGGTGGGAGAAGCACGACCTCGAGCTGCAAGCCAATCACCCTCTACTAACTGGTGATGTAATCCCACCATGCACCTCAACACTTTTTCTTCAATTTCTTCATTAAGTCGATTCATCGAATGCTTCATACTTATCTCGAAATAGAACACAGTAATTTTGGGCTCAATCTTGATTTCTCCTTCACACTCACAGGGTTGGATTTTAAATACTGCATCACACATATCCTCTTCTTTATATTTGATTTTCAAAATTTCTTCTTTTTCTTCACAATTGATATTCGAAATTTCTTGCACATTTGGGTTATCGGCATCGCCTTTTGTATCGAGATCTACTTCTTCATATTCTTGTTCCTCTGGTTCCGATTGCAATCAATGAAATACATCTCGTAAAGATTTTTTTACTATTTTGCTAATACTCTCTACTAGGTCTTCTTTGATTCTATCAAATCTTTGATCGAAGCTCTCCATAACTAGATCAAGGATCTTAGGGCTCAAATACCAATTGATGCAGGGACAAAAATAATTAAAGTAAAAATAATAACAAATGTGAGAGAATTTACCCTCTCTCAAGGTCCGTAAGGGAATCCACCCGCATATCAAGGTCTGCAAGATAATCCACCCCAAGGTCTGCAAGGGAATCCACCCCAAAAACAATCTTTTTACAAGACCAAAGTTTACTAAATTTCAATCTCTGATCATTACAATAAAGATTTATTCCTTTTAAATAGACTTTAGGGAATAAATAAATAACCCACAATAACTCTCTCTCTTCCACATTTTCCTCTCCCTCCCTATTTTCTCTCTCTCCATCTCCGTATTTTCTCTCTTTCCTCACGTGTCTCTGTAATATCCTAACAACTTTTAACTCCCCTTATTTATCTCTCTTTCAAGATTGACTTTATCCTACCTAAAACCCTCAATCTCTATCTACATATCCTTAAATATCTAAGTAAATCTCCTAAATCCATCAAAATAGGAGACCTAAATCCCTTTGTCCAATATTCCCAAAACAAGTCACGCACAAAATCATATTGAAACTCACGCACTACCTTATCTAAGCACACTTCCTAAAACACTCAAAAAACTAATAAAATTACAATTTTGAATTTTTCCCTATTTTTTATCTGCATCAGCCATGGATTGCTAATAGAATGGAAAAGTAAAAGCCTTGTTTCATACTTTAGCACTAAATTCCTTCTCACAATCAGTCACTAAATTCACTTGCAAACATTAAATGCCTTCTCACACTCGGTCACTAAATTGACTTGCATAATCCTCATCCTCTTTAGTTACCATATTCTATAATCCCCTATCTAATTCATGGAGACATGCATTCACAAGCATGTAACAGTTTGTTTAAACACTTTTAAAATGCATTATGGGGCATAACGCCTCATTTTGATAAGTAGTCAATGCTCCAGAGTTTGGGAGTCCAGAATGGCATCCTAATATATGTACATCGCCAAATAAGTAGTGTTTAACATTAATTGCAAAAAGGGAGGGTCCCCTTCCTGCACTAGGAAAAGCCAAGGTGTTTGGCACAGTGCAGAAAGTCAAAAAAGCATTCATCAGAATAACCAATCCCAAATGAAGCTTAAGCCATTAGAAGCTCCGTCAATGTGTGTATGACCATTGTCTAAGTCTCAGTGATCACAATTAGAGTTGTATGTTATTCTAGTTTCTATCCACATGCTCCCATGAATTTAGGACTTGACAATATCATAATAAACAGGCCATGTACTATATTAAGGATATATTTTTATCTAAATTTTGTAGGTTAGGATATAATTGGTTTGTTTGAGTAAAAATAAATAAAAATAAGACTATTCAAAGCCAACCCTCTGATTCCACAATGGAAAGGAATTAGATACTTATGTGGTTGCATTTATCTACAACTACACTGCCATCTGAGGATCTTTATACTAGAAGGAAAATGGGGCTTTCCTTTCAAGGCTTTCTTTATCTTTGTATGATGAAAGGAATAAAGCCCTGTCAACCATTGTTCAAAAAAGCGGACCACCGGCTGCCTAGGCCGTTCAGAAGGCCTGAGCGCATCGCCCAGGTCTAGGCGGCCAAACTGGGCGGCAGTCCCTGGGTGGCCGCCTAGGCGGGCACCCAGGGCATGTGCCCCGCCTAGGGGCAGAAATTTTTATTTTTTTTCATTGTATTGATTTTTTATGAAACATTAAGGGTTTTAAGAATGGGTTTTAGGTTCATTTGAAACCTAAACCCACAATAACCCATTTTAGAGAGAAAGAAACCTCAATAATATTAAATTTTGTGACTTTCATTGGGTCGAAGTGCTTCTCAAAGTCACGAAAAACGGATTCAAACATCACCCAGATAGATTTGACTTAGTTTTAGAGTTTTATAATCCTATTAGATGGTGTTTTTTTATTATTTTAGCATCAGAAAACATCTCAGAGGTGGGAGTTTGGAGTTCAAGCAATCAAATTAAGTGTAAAACTTTACTTTTTAGATTGCTTGTTTTATTTTGAGATGTCTTCTTCAAGATCTAGTTGAAGTGGAGGTCCCGGTTGGAAATATGGATATAACCCGAATCCAATTTTGTGAAAAAATACACAAAAGGGGCATAAACCTGTTTAAGAAACATCTTGTCGGTATTAAAGGGGATGTTGGCCCTTGTAAAAATGTTCATAAAGCTACCAAAGAGGAGACTAAGCAATATATGAGTTCTGTAAAACAAAAACAGGAATAAAATCCTTGTCATTTGAATAGATCTATTTCTGTTACTTCTAGAAGAAGTGATCCTGGTTGGAACCCAAAAGTTATAACCCAAAACCAAGCGATAAACATTGTATAAGGTGTAATTTTTGTGAAAAATATACCAATGGGGTTATTAACCGATTCAAGAAACACCTTGCTGGTATTAAATGGAATCTTGCTTCTTGTAAAAAGGTTCCTGAAGCTATTCGAGATGAGATTAGACAACTTCTGAATTTAAAAGAACCAGAAAATGATGAAAATAACCCTTGTTCTATGAAAATATCTTCTCCAGGTTCTTCTAGAAGTAGTAATCCGGATTGGAAGTATGGTTATAACCTAAATCCGAATGAAAAAAATCTTATTAAATATAACTATTGTGGAAAGGATACTAATGGGGGCATTTACTGGTTTAAAAAACACCTTGTCGGTATTAAGGGGGATGTTGTCCCATGTAAAAATATTCCTAAGGCTATTATACAATATTTGAGTTTAGAGAAGCACAAAATGATAGAAAAGGGTAGAGCAGCCAAGACTCCTAGGGCCTTATCTGCACATACTAGTAAGAAGGAGGTAGAAGAAGAGGAGGAGGAAGAAGCAGATTCAAAAGAAACAAAGGAGAATGAGCGTTATATTAAAGAGGGAGATGACTCCGATGATGATGTCCTCGAATCTAATGCATATGGTGAAGCTTACCATATTCCTTCTGATGACAATGATAATGATGATGATTGAAGACTCTTGGTGTTGAGTGTTGACTGTTGTGTTGAGTGATGACTATTACGTCCTAGACAGTATATCTAAATTTCTGTATATTTTCTTTTTCTTATTTTTAGTTTCTAGTTTATAGTTCTACTATCTAACTTTTGTGTGTACAGTCTACAATGTACCGGACTATCAGTGTATGGTTGTATGGTTTATTGTTTTAGCATTGTATGAAAATATGGATTATGGTCTTATGGATTATCAAAATTCTCTTCTGGACTTCCATCTTCTTTTTTTTAACTAGGATTATGGTCTTATGGATTATCAAAATTCTTATGGATTATGGTCTTATGGATTATCAAAATTCTTATGGATTAATCATTATCGATCATCAGTTTTTTGTTTTCAACTGGGCCACCCAGGTTCTGGGCGCCCGCCTAAGCGGCCGCCTACGTGCCGCTTAGTGCTTTTTGAAACATTGTTGTCAACCTTCCCAAGAATCGTCAGGCTTTCTATATTAGTTTTACAATCAAGATACAAACTTATGAGTCTCAGGTTGAGTTTATAATTTAATCTTTAAGCATCTTCAAGTTCTCTATATTAATTTCACGATCAAGATACAAACTTTTAACTTTCAGATTGATTTCTAATTTAATCTTTGGCATAACAAAAAGCAATAGCAAGCAAAAAAGTTAAATAGCAAAACTGAATGATAAATGAACTTGATAAATCAAACTCACAATTCAAAAGTTCATTAGCAGCAATGCAGTCCAGCAGCCATGCAGGCTTCACAATTGGGAGGCCCCTGCTGAACGCCCTGCAAAAAAATTTTACGAAACATACATCTTATTCTCCAAGAAATAAAAAAAGAAAACCAAAAAAAACTCACATAGGTGAAAACAGACACGGAAATACCTGAGATTCTTTAGTTTACTATCCGGCAGGTTGTTACAAATGATGTGCGTGACACGATGTCTAGAGAAGTAATTCTCAAAGCGGCCCCCATGTTTCAACATAAAACCCCTAAGCTCCTGGTTTTCCATTTAAAATTTCAAAATGGTCGAAGTTTATTTTAGTGAATTGATGGATTACCAATGTTGAAAGAAGAAAGAAAGAGCCCACTTACCTGACTGGAAGGAATTGTGAACCCATCCACGAAGATTGAAATTCCATGAAAAATACATTTGTTTACATCGGAATCTCTGTGACAAAAGATGGATCACCATTACAGAATTCATAGCAATTAAGATGAAAAAAGAAGAAGATTTTGCCCTTTTTCTGGTACGGTGAGGAATACCTGTTGGATGAATTAGATGCATCAGCATCGAACTGAACACGGAGCTTGCGCTCTTTGGACTCCATGTAAGAGGCAAAGTCAGAGAAAGGTGCATTCCTCCGCTTCTTGGTGGAGGAGAAGGAGAAGGCAGAGAAGGAATTGGCGCCCCAAGCCACACCTAGGGCTTTTTGTTCCCTGTTTCTCTTGCATTTCGGGGCTGAACCAGAGTTGCAGGACTTGGTTTTACTTCTCTTGGATGAACCACCAGTTCCAGAACTCATCATTTCTCTTCCTTGTGGGCTTTTCTCCGGTCTCTCTCGCTCTCATATAAAATGGGGCGGGAAGTGTTGCGTGGCACGCAACAGCAGCAACCCGGTGTTTTGATTTTTAGGTAAATGACCTTTAGCCCCCTTCCCCAAATTTCCATCGCAATTAGCCCTTTGACATTTACGAAAATCCCGGGTACCCTTCGGGTTTTCCCATTTGATCACAAAATGCCAGACCCATAGCCATCCGCCACCTTTCTTTTTCTTTTTCCTTTTCTTTTTCTTTTTCTTTTTTTTTTTTGACACTATACCAATTTTATTGATCATGATGATGATGATAATAATAACAATTATAATTAATGATAATTAAAATAATAACAACAACAATATATTAATTATTTAATACTTAATCTCTTATAGGTATTTTGAGAAATTTCTTTAATTAAATAAATCAATAAATAATAATAATCTATTAACAATACTAATAAAGATCTTGATTAATCATTTTCTAAGTTCAAAAGATACTAATGCAATTGTAAAAGCATAATATTAAAAAAAAATTCATTTTCTTTTCATATCTAAATTTATATAGTGGGGTTTACAGAGGTAAGATTGGTTTTAGGCAACGGATCAGAAAGGAAAGGAAGTTGACTAATGGAATGGTTTGGCATTTTATATAATAAAAATATCAAATTTGTAAAAAAACAAAGGAAAACATAATTAGGGGGCCAAAGGTCCTAAAATTTTAAACTTGAGGGGGTATAAGGGATTTTGGTGAACCCAAGGGGTTAATAGAGATGTAATTTTTGGGGAGGGGTTAGAGGTCATTTTCCCAATTTTAAAAAGTCGCCTCCTCGACTTGAACTGCTGGCTCCTTCTCTTTAAAGCAATCTAGCAGTTCTTGGAAAAACAAGGTTCGGTGGACTTCACTAGCGAAATTAGTCCAAATTGAGAATGGGGTTGGGGTCGTGGTGGTAGCACTACTTGTGTCCCAACTAAGGTCTAGGCTTCCATTCTCACCTAACGCCTTCAAAAACCGCTAATGATTTAGAAAACAAGTAAGGGCTCATCATCCCCACTGAATTACCTAAAAAAAAACAAAATTTAGTTGACATTGAAGAATCACATATTCAAATAAGCAACCCAGTTGAGAAAATTGATTAATAATAAATATATATAAAAAATAAAAAACAAACAAAAAAAACTGACAAAAATGGTGAGTTCTATTATAGAATTGGCCAATTCTATGTGGAATCAGCCAATTCTCAGTTTTAATTGGGAACTGGACCAGTACTACATATACTTAGTTTGAATTGGTCAATTCCAATTTGGATCATTTTTTTTTAACATTGAAATCAAGAATTCAAGTTATTTAGGGTTCCTTCTTACCTTTTTAAGCCACTCTTTTGCCGCTTACTCTCATTTTTCAATTATTCTCTCGCAAACCATTTTTATCACTTTTAAGATGCGTATCAAAATCATTTGGACCTAAATCTTAATCCACTAAAGTCTGAAATTTAGAAGTTCTTGTACCCTTTAAACTGACTGCCCTTTAGCCTCTGTCTCTCTGCTCACTTCTCACTCGAAAAAAATCTTCTTAGCATTTTTAAGTAATCTACAAGATCTATATTGTGCTAAGGGCTGAAAGCATATTAGCATGGGGCAAGAAAGACTTGGCCCTAGCTTGGCGTTAACCATTAGAAGCCCGCCCGAGCCCATCTGTAGACACCCCCTTCCAAATTATGACTAAGTGAATTCTTAAAAATCTCGATTCTGAGTCCAAAGGACCACAAAACCCTAGTAGATCATAAGTAACCTAGACCGAAAATAATTGTCTCAAACTTACCCAACACCTATCCCAAGTCGAAGCAGTCCCTAAGAGCTTTCCAATTGTCTAAGAATCATTTGAATCGGACTTAAGGTTAGAAAGTTCAAAAAAATAACATTTTAGTCCCTGCTTAATGGGCACGGGGTGAGTCGCGCGACATGGAGCGTGTCAGGCAGGTCCGCCCAATGCTTCGCATATCATGCGGTCACCAAAGCCCATGACGGGCCCAGACCAGCCCGATGATGCATTAAAATGCATTTTTTAAATTAGATAAAGCTAAATGGTCAAGATAAATTCGAAAAAATCCAAAAAAAATAAGAAAAATCACCAATTGAAGCCTATAAAAACTCCCTTCTAAACACATTAAAAATCCCTTAAAAATCATAAGAAAATAGGACACAATTCCCGAAATTAAGAAAATTAACCAAAAATATCCTAAATTAGGAAGAAGCCCTAGAAATTCCTAAAAAAATAGATAAAATCCAAAAAAATCTCAAAATTCAGATTAATCCTACAAGCTCCTAAAAACCTTAGAAAACTAAAGAAAATCCCTCTTAAATCTTCAGAAAAACCTAAGTAGACTCTACCTAAAATTCTCAAGCTTTTCCCTTGGCCTAGAAACCCTAGATTTAGGTCAAAATACCTTAGATCTACCAATTCCAGCAAGTATAAGAATACAAAAAGGAGATGGTGGCACATATTAGAAGAGCGATCTGATCCAAGCCGGAAACTTTGAGTTTTGGTTTCTCAAAGATAATGACCCTTTCTTTATTTAATTTAGCTAATTTTAATATTTTATTTTATGTATTCTCTGTTATTTCTTGGTTTCTAAAGTTAAAAAGAGTTTTTAAAGAAAAGTACACAGATCTAAAAGTTGACACTATCAGCGGACCCGAGAAAGAATCATAGCTGAGTAGATATGTGCTATTCTTGGGCCTATAAATCGAGCGATCTTACTTTCTCTATCTTTTTAAATTTAACTAAAATTTTCTAAGATTTGAGCAGATTTCATCCCAGATATTGGCACAGATCGGAGCGTAAACAGTTTGGCACCCAATGTGGGGCCATTAAGCTTCTAATATGTGTATAATCTGCATTAAAAACACTTTTCAAAATTTTTCAATTACTATTTTCATAAAAACAAAAAGTAAAAAAGGACTAGAAAGGTCCAAAAACACCGAAAAAGCACCTCAGGACCCCAGTATTTTCATCTGTGGCCAACGTGGCTGCCCGCCATGCTGTGTGTCGGTCTGTCTAACACACTACGTGCCAAACAAAGTTCCCTAACACGCTGCCTATCAGGCACCCCCACATCTTGCATGTTGGGCCATACGGATTGCCTAGAAAAAATTCTCGCAATCATCACCCCACTTCTGGTGACTTTTGACGCTTCTCGCTTTTTCTTTCTATAAATTCCAAAAAAATTGAAAAATAGCCAAAAATATATTTGTTTCTTTAGAATGCCTCTTCTTCCACTTTATCTTGCTAGATTTTGTTCCCTCCTTTTGAAAAATCTTATCTACAAAATTAGGGTTTTTTTTTTTTTCTAATCCTATCTTTCAAAACCATCATCTCTATCTTTTTAGACCATGTTTATCTTTTTAGATTCATCTCTATTTTTTTAGATTGTGTTTATCTTTATAGATTCATCTCAACCTTTTTAGATCGTGTTTATATTTTTAGATTCATCACTATCTTTTTAGACCATTTTTATCCCTTTAGCTTCATCTCCATCCTTTTTTAGATTGTGTTTATCTTTTTAGATCTATCTATATCTTTTAGATCCATCTGTATATCTTGTAGAGTATATTTATCTCTTTAGATTCATCTGTATCTCTTTAGAGCATACTTTTAGATTCATATATATCTTTTTAGATTGTCGTTTATCTCTTTAGATTCATCTCTATTTCTATATAGCATATTTATCCTTTTAGATTCATCTCCATCTTTTTAGAGCATATTTATCTTTGTAGATTCATGTCCATCTCTTTTAGAACGTATTTATCTTTTTAGATTCATCTTTATCTCTTAATATTTATCCTTATCTTTTTTAGACCATCCCTATCTCTTCCAATTATCTTTATCTTCTCTTCCAAAAAAATTTCAAAAATATTACCACTGAGTGTTGCTTTTACACAAGCATCAAACATACCAAAATCTTCAAAGTTTTTGAAAAATCGTACACCAGCTAGGAGTTGTGTGGGAGCCTAGCTTCATGTGTAGGGCATTGGGGTGATCCAGCGATGAAGCAATGCACCTCTCTGAGGAAACTCGACCACGTATGTAAACCCACTTTTAAGTAAGGACCGGCCTCTCGCAATCATTGTAACCAAACCTTACGTGGGCACCCATATAAGCCTAACTCATTTCAGCACTTGTTTAGCTCGGAATACAATTTGGCCTAACTTACCCATAGTGATATTTGGTCATAAGGAGCCTTTCAAATCTATTTCGATTGCTTTTGGTGTTGCATATTCATGTTTGTAGTCTGTGGTGACTTCGATATTGAGTCCATCGCCGTATTCCCCCCTTAGGATGACTGAACCTACAGGAACTTATGGCTCAGTTCCCTGGGCCTACCCCGTTTCAAGTAAGTCAAGATCGAGTTCAAGTAGATCCATTGTCCCACACCCAGGGCTAAGCATAGGTAGCACGTATGTAATTCAACCGAGCCATGTAGTCCAACAGGTCTGCATGGCCCGAGACATCCTCAATCATCAAGTTATTCGACCCAAGTCGAAGGAACCAAGGTTGAACCCACCTTCATCTTCTAGGTCCAAGGGAGATGCTGCCCAATCAGGGACTCATTTCCCACAAAACTCTAGTTCTAGGGGACATGCTGCCCAGTCGACGGCTCAAACCCCTTCATCCTCTCAAGCTAGTGGACATGCAGCCCAACTAGTGGCTCAACCCCCTTGATCTTCCAAGTCTAGGGTAGATGTTACCCAATTAAGGTCGCATCACCTACAAATGCCAGAGTTTAAGGGAAGTGTTGTCCAACCGGTAGCTCATCCCACACTGTCATCTAAGTCTAGGGGTGATGCTACCCAACTAAGGGCACACCACCTGCATCTGTCTAGCTCTGGAGTTGATGCTGCCCAACTAGGTTCGCACCATCCACCTCCACAAAAGTCCAATCTAGGGGAGGTGTTGTCGAAATTTACACCATCTATGACAACCCAATTCCCCCTAGCTCGCCCGACTCATAGGGTCAACTAGACCTGAGTCAACCTACTCAAGGCAAGGATCTGGTTTAGGTAGGTCAGGGTCCTCAAAAGACCCATTCTAAAGGCTCTAAAAATTAGAATCCGAGCTATCATAGCTCACCCAACGGTGGTATGCACCCTAAGTTCCCTCAGTTCGATCAAGAACTCCCCGAGTTCTATGACACATTTTCATTTGAGAGGCTCAAAACCTTACCTTCAGTCAAGGCTTTTTTGAGGCGTGCTGGTCCTGTTGAGCCACATGCCCCTCCTAGGGCATCAAGTCGTAAATCAGGTTAGAGTTAGAGGACCACTTTAGCCCTTGACTAACAAAGTCATGCGAGTTCCACCCTGTCGGCGAGCCGGTACCGTCGATTTTCTCATCCGTCAAATCTTGTAAATCCGGCTCGACCACGAGACCATCCATCTGATAGTCAGCCCATAGCTAACCCTTCTCAAGTTAGGTATAGTCATCCATTGGTGCAGTTTCTTCAAGCTGTCCCGATTCCATAACGTCAGTCACAAGCGGGCTATTTAGCCCCTGTTTCAACTCAATACCCCATGAGTCAGTTATACTAGTCGGCTCCATACCCTTTGATTGCACCTTTGGCCTCTAGTCATCTTTACCTGGGATATCCTATGTATCAGGCCCCAAATATTTTCTTTTAGGTCCCAGCCCCAGCTTATCAGCCCCCGGCTCCTCCAATCCAGGTCGCTCCTCAATACTACTCATAGTAACCCAGGTCAACCCCGACTCAGGCATGATTGCCTACATCTATTCCATACCTGGCTCTGACTACCCCAACCTAGGCCTCTTCACCTGTGTCAGCACCTAACACGGCTCTAGTCATCACAGGCTCATCCTGCCTCTAGTCCAATGTAGCCCCTATCAGCTACATCTCCTGCACCATAAATTGTGCCATCAATTCCGGGCAACCAACAAAACCCTGAGTCAGTTGAGCTCGCTCAACTGGAAGGCAAATTAACTACATTTAAAGACACCCTGGCTAAGATTGGAGCTCCGAATATATTTTCTCTATGAGTTATGTCAATGACGTTCTCGGGGATGTTGAACCCCTTCCCCGAGGTTTCGTGTTCCCATAGTTTGAAAACAAGTCCATTGGGAAGGGTGACCCTGATAATCATGTGACCGCTTACATGTTGACTGTACCAGCATTAGAGGATAAATCGTGTCTTCTCAAGGTGATGTTTCAAAACATAATGGGTTCTGAGAAGTGATCTCCAAGTACCCTGAGCAGAATCCTGATGAATTGTTCCAATGATTAGTCAAACAATATCAAGGGACCAAGCAACAACCCTTGAGGAGTTGGTTGCAACCAAACAAAATGTTGGCAAGTCGTTTCCCGATTTTGCTAATTGATTTCAGGAATCTGCATCAAAGGTTATTGATTGTGCACTTCTTGAGACCTCTCAAATGAGTATGTGCCTTGAGAATTCCATGCCAGTGTACATGAATTTCTTCAGTCACGGGTTGTGACATTTCCTATTCCAACAAATGATAGATTAAGTTGCCTTCTGCGAAAGGTCGTAGCTTGCCATCATCAGTACAAAGTCTGAGAACCTGACAGTGGTCGTACCGTCATAAGATAAACCAAGGGGAAATTATAATATTAACAACTAAAGGAATAACACTAATGCTTAGGTAGGGTAAATTGTCGTGGCACCGGTTTCGCCTCAAGCTCAAAAGATAAATAATTAGACTAGGGGCACCGGTAAGACCAATAACTTCAACTTCAATAATAATGGAATTACTGGAAGCAAGAGGCACTTTCTGGAAGTTAACCTTCGGCTACTACAACAACCTGTCTCCACGATATTAACTAAGATCCTGCAACGAGGCTATTCAATCAAAGTACAAGGTTAAAGGCAAGACCAAATGGTGTGGATACCATAGAAACCACATCCATAGCATTAAGGACTATTATAACTTAAAGCGTGTCATCTGGGAACTTTCTAGATAAGGGTGCTATCAACTATACTCCCATTGATGTACCAGTGGAGGTCTATGACTAGAAATGGGGATATTGGCTAATCCACTCCTAAATAATGGCAAGAAAGTTGAAATCGAACCCATAAGCTACTTAGGGAGATTCTAAAGTTCAAAACCATAAGGATGCCCAAGGGAACCTCCCAATTTCCGCCCAAGGGAACCTCCCAATTTCCCTTTGGGATCACACCATCTTCAAAAGCAAAAGAGTCATACTCGATCGAGATTCATGCATAAACATGATTTCAATTAACCAGGACTAGACTTCATCACAAGACGAAAAAGCTGATAATCCAGCAGACTCTAGATCGGGATCGTCGTGGCAAAAAAAAAAACATTCAAGAGGTTAACCACCACACCAGGAGAGGAAGCCAATTCAAATCACCTCGATTAACAGCTGACACTCTGGAAAAAAGGCTATGGAACCCTCTTAAAGCTAACCAAATCTCCACTTGAATGAACAAGAAACAGACACAACTGAGCCTGTCACACAGTACAACTTGCTAGCTTATCTCAATAAAATCCCAACATCCATTTCTATCATGGATTTACTGAAGAACTCGTCTGTTCACCAGGTCCAAATTAAGGAAATACTGGGGAGGACTCATATCCCTACCCACATTAGACCCGACAAGCTAAACAATATGATCAACCTCTTAACGACACCAACCCCTATCACATTCAAAGACGATGATATAACCCTGGTTTTTGACCGTTTCCACATTCATCCATTTTATATCGTCATTTTCATGAGCAGTTATGAGATTAGGAGCGTGATGGTTGATAATGGGGTATCTCTAAATATCTGCCATTTGAAAACTATTCTAAGAGTAGGGTTATCTCAAGCGGACCTTGAAGCTTCAAACATCTCAGTTGCAGTTTATGATAGGGTTTAGAGAGAAACCTTAGGGATCATCCCACTCACTCTTAAGATTGGGCCTATGGTCCAAATAGTGAGGTTTTATGTCATTGACATTGAACCCCCCTTTAACCTACTCATTGGTAGGCCATGGCTACATGAAAATCTTACCATGGCTACATGAAAATCTTATCATGGCTTCCACTTTGTACTAATGCCTGAAGTTCCTAACCACCGGAGGTGTGGCTAGGGTACATTTAGATGCTTTCAAAGCGGTAAAAGAGGAGTTCTTTGAAAAATAGAAAATCCAAGAGATCTCGCTTCTGACATATAAGGAGAATTGTGCCATGATCCATATAATGCGGAAAGAAACATCTCCCCAAAAAATTGATGACTACAAACTGTCTGAGATAGTGAAGATTGTTAAGCTCGTTGCGACTTTAGTTCGTATATAGCATGGCATATGCTACTAGATAAGAGGTTCTGCCCAGGCTATGGCCCTGGAAGAAATGGGCAAGGTGTTGCTAAGGTAATCACTCATCCCCCTCAAGCCAAAATAAACACTAAGGACTCAAGAGCGTTGGGTTGCACACGTTCTAAATTGCAGTGCAAACTCAAACCTTCTCAGAATCTAGGCTTTATTCTTGAAGGAATTAAAGGCCTTGACCATAACAACACTGAATCTCTGACAAAACCAAAAGTCATAATTCAAATCCTGTCAGAGGAAGAACTGTTAGAACGACAACTTTCACGACTTACACTTGGAGTTGACACTATGGCTACCACTTCCTCAGCCCCTAGGCAAACTAGGGAAACTACTGAAAATTGGAGCATCACTCCCCTATCCATTGAATTCATCAAGGGGATACAACTACACTTTCAAGTACATGTGCCAAAAAACAGGTTGGCGCATGATGGCTATACAAATATCAAGCGCAAAGCCCCCTTCGGCACCATCACCTCTCTCATTATAGAAAATGCAATCAAGACCCTTGACAAACCCAATGAAAACTCGGGTCAAGTCAAGGAAATGAAAAAACAAATCGAGGAATCACCTGCCAATGAAATTTTTGAGGTAGATGAAGAACCTCCTTCAGAGGAACTCATGTTCCAAGCTAAGCAGTTAAAGACAAGATTCGACGGCAGTACTATTGCTATTTCCATGGAAACCTTAGACATCAACTTAGGAACTGAAGGAAATCCAAAAATTGCAAAAATAGGAATCTTTCAGTTACCAGAAGAACAAGGCATGATGATCTACTTCTTAAAAAAATATATAGGCATCTTTGCCTGATCTTATGATGATGTGCCCCAGCCTAAATCCTAAATTGGTACAACACCATCTTGTATTCCATGAAGGGGCAAAAGCCGTAAAACAAAAATTGTGTCAAAAAAAGCATCACTTGGAGTTGAAGATAAAGAAGAGATTAATAAGCTTTTGAAGGCAAATTTCATCTTACCTGTGGACTATCTAGATTGGTTAGTCAATATTGTGGAAGTACTTAAGAAATATAGGAGAATAAGAGTTTGTGTCGACTATAAAGATCTAAACAAAGCATGTCGTAAGGATGACTTTTCTCTTCTAAATATAGATGCCCTAGTTTGCAGCATTACTGGACACTAGATGTTATACTTCATGGACGGTTTCTCTGGTTCTAATCATATCCTCATGCAAAAGGAGACCAAAAGAAGATTTCATCACGAAATGGGGACATATTGTTATAGAGTCATGCAGTTTTGTCTCAAAAATACTGGGGCAACCTATCAGAGGGTCATGACTGTTATATTCCATGACTTGATGTAAGACATTACAGAAGACTATGTGGATGACATCATAGAAGACTATGTGGATGACATCCTACTCAAATCCAAAACTAGGGATGCCCACCTCAGCAATTTAAAATAATAGTTGATAGATTTCGAGACCACCAGCTAAAGATGAATCCTCAAAAGTGTGCCTTCGGTGTCGAGTCTGGTAAGCTGCTTGGCTTCATTGTGAGCCAAACATGTATAAAAGTATACCCAATGAAAATTTGGAGCTATCTCAGAAATTCCACCTCTAAAAAATATACATGAAATGCATGGGTTACAAGGGAAGATCCAAGATATCGGGAGATTCATCTCCCAACTAGCTAAGAAATGTGCTCCATTCAATCGCCTATTAAAGAAAGACATCATATTTATCTGGAACAAGTGTTTGAGGGTATTTTTCAACACTTGTATCTCCTATGTGAATAAAGAGAAAGCAATTTGCGACCTAGGCCCACAGGTACCAAAATACCTGTAGACTACAGGAGCAATAGGTCAATAAACCCTGATTCATAAGTAAAGTTTCCGACAATCCCAGAATGATCAGAAATATGACTAAGAATATCCTAAGAACATTTGTCAAATTTTGTCAAGATTCAATAATGTTAAGGCAGTGCAGATGCAGAAACAGTTTTGGAAAATTGGCCTCTAGCCCCCTAGAAATGGACCTTATAACTACAACCCTATCACCAGAGCTTCAAACGACCATGGGACTATCTCCTTTGGATCCGAAACATTTTAAAACCCCCAATGATCAAGTTTTGGTGTGATCGGACATTTTTGAACCAAGTTATGGCCAAATTAACCAAAATGAGTAGGTCACACACTATTATGGTGCACCCTTAGTGAACAAGTTTTCATTAATGGAAACTGTGTTTTTTTATTTCGGACTTAACTTTGAACACTTGTATCTTCTTCGTTTTGAGTCAGAATGAGCCCACATTTTGGGAACATATTCATCTTGGAGACCCAATCAATTTGATATATGGCACGCCTGACGATGTGGCCCGAGCAGAGAGAAAACCTAGAAAGAAGATTTTGATTCAAATCAAGGTTTCAGAATTTTCAGCAAGTGAGCACCTTGATCGAACAGCCACATCACGACGCTCGCACATCGGATCAGCCCGAAACTAGACCCGTTACGAGCATGAGGTCAGAGGCTCTGTTTGAACCAAACCTCAGACGTGATGGACTATTGGATTCGCCGCATGATAAGGATAAGGTTTATGTACTTTTCGGCCACCGGGAAATCAAATTCCGACCAAAATACCTAATTTGGAAAACGGTCATTCGGGCACCAAATCGAGCCACGTTCATTGCCAAATGTTCATGACGACATGCTTGTCAAAATGCAATGAAGAAATCATGAAAAAACAACGAGAAATGGGCGTGATCTTGAATCAAATATCACACATTTCTTGTAATTTTCACACCTCAAGATCGTGGCCCAAAAACCCGATCCATGGCGTGAAATGGGTATCAAAACGACCGTCTCCCCGAGTCGATCAAGAAAACAATAATCTTTTGGCCGAACAGAGGCTAGAAGGACCCCGAACAAGTCACGAAAGTTCGCAAGAGTTTCATGGCCATGATAGGGACTGAATTAAAATTTCAGAAATTGTAAGCAATGGGCAAAATCATCATTTTACCCCTATTTTCTTACTTTATTTAAATCATTTAAATACTATTTTTCAGTAATTAAGTCAAAAATTGGGCATCCACCGATGTTTGGATTGAAATTCTATAAATACACGTGATGCAATTGTACATGGACCCCCTTTGAAACCCCCAATCAATTGAATTTTTTTTGCTTATCTTCAAGTTTTGGGTCACGTTTTGCTTTCCTTGGAGAGAGAAAGAGAGGAGAAAAAAAACTTGGGCTGGTACCCCTGGGCCCCATTGAGGTAATCTTCTCTCTCCTCCCCTCTTTCTCTCTCTTATTTCTCTCTCTTCTTTATCTGTTATCACTTCTTTCTTCCACCTCATCTCACTGGGATGGCAGGGTCTACTGTCGTCCCAAACTTTCTCTCTCTTTCTTCTCTTCTTCTTTCCTTTCTCTCTCTTTTCTCTTTCTCTTTCTTCTCTTCTTCTTTCCTTTCTCTCTCTTCTTCTTTCCCTTTTCTCTCTTCTCCTTTCCTTTCTCTCTCTTCTTCTTTTCTCTCTGTTTGCTTCTTTCTTTTCTCTCCTTTTATCTCTTGCCTTCTCTCTTAACTGGGATGGCAGCTCAAGCCCTTTCCCGAGTGGCGGGCTCAGTTGTCCTCCCTGATTTTCTCTCTTCTCTCTCTTACCTTCTCTTTCTTGACAGAAACAGTAGCCAGAGCCCTTTCCTGAGTGGCGGGCTTAGCTGCCGCCCTTATCTTTCTCTCTCCTTTTCTCCCTTTTTCTCTCTCTTATCTTCTCTCTATGACTGAGACGGCAGCCTGAGCCCTTTCCCAAGTGGCAGGCTCAATTGCCGTCTCTGTCATCTCTCTTCTTTTTCTCAGGTCTTCTCTCACTGATTGAGGCGGCAGACCGAGCCTTTTTTCAAGTGGCGAGCTCAGACGCCGTCTCTGCCATCTCTCCTTTCTCTCTCCTCTTCGAGATGGCAGTCTGACCCGCCGTCTAAAACTCTCTTTTTTCTCCTTCCCTCTGGGACCGCAGGGTCAACCCGTCATCCCAAACTCTCTTCTCTCTCCCTTCCCTTTGTCGTCCCAAACTCTCTGTTATCTCCCTTCCCTCTGGGATAGCACAGTCTTACCCGTCGTCCCAAACTTTTCTCTCTCTTCTTCCCTCACCCCTTTGGGACCACAGTCTTACCCGTCGTCCCAAACTTTTCTCTCTGTTCTTCTCTCACCCCTCTAGGACGGCAGTCTTAGCCGCCATCCCAAACTTTTCTCTCTCTTCTTCTCTAACTTCTCTGGGATGGCAGTTTTACCCGTCATCCCAAACTCTCTCTTCTCTCACCTCTCTAGGACGGTAGGGCATGCTACCATCCCCAATCTCTCTTCTTCTTTGCTCCTTTCTCTCTCTTCCTTCTGAGACGACAGCCACACCCGCCATCCTCAACATTTCCCTCTCTTCTCTTTCTTCTTCCCACCTCTTTGGAATGGCAGGTTCAGCTGCTGTCCATACTTTCTTCTCTCTCTTCTCTTCTTTCTCGTTTCTTCTCTTCTCTCCCCTTTCTTTTCTTCTTTTCCCTCTTCCTTCTCTTCTTTTCCCTCTTCCTTCTCTCCTTTTCTTCTCCTCTCTCTTCCACTCCCTTTCTTATTTCACTCTCGTCTCTTCTCCCTTTTGGAAGGTCTAGTGAAAGCCAAGCTAGCCTTCACCCCTATCTTTCTCCTCTTTCTATCTTCTCTTTCACTCTTCTCTCGTTTCTCTCTCTGAAGGACTAGGTGAAAGCCAGATTAGCCTTCGTCTCCTTTTTCTCTCTCTCATTCTTTCTCTTCTCTCTCTCTTTCTGAAGAACTAGTTGAAAGCCAAACTAGTCTTCATTCATCTTTTCTTTCTCTATTCTCTTCTCTTTTTATTTCTCATCTCATTTCCTTCAGTTCTCTTTTCTCTCTGTACTTTTCCTCTATCTTTCTAAAGATCTAGGTGAAAGCCAAACAGGTCTTTGTTCCTCCTTTATCTCTCTATTATTTTCTCCCTTTCTCCCTCTCCCATTCTCTCCATCTCACCCCTTTCTCTCATTCTCTAAAAAGGAACGTTGTCGTGAGTCCCCTGTTAAGAAGACGCCGATAGGCTGTCCAATTGGCACAGACTCGATGGCACCATTCCCCCATTTTTCTTTTGAATGTACACACTTGTGCGCATTCACCCAAATACAAGGTGGGCTCTTTTGACCCACTTGTCTTTACCTCTAACGTGTGTGTGTGTGGATGCAGGAAGGAAGAAATAGGTCAAGGGAGGCGATTCCGAACTGGCCATAGGTCATAGGACATTCCATGTGATCTAAGATGGCGCCCACACAAGCAGCCCGAGCGTGTCACAGACTCGGGCTCGACACGAACCTGAAGCCACTCTACCAGGTCATCCCGACCTAGAGGGCAAAATCGAGCCACCTAACCAGCTTGGCAACTCCACTGAGGACACGCTACCCCATCGTCGGATCGTTCTTGCTTGGCCTTCATTTCTTTTATTCCTACTTTCTATCACACACACATGTCCTCGGGGTTGTTCAGCCCCTTTATCCGAGTCTGGGATTTTCTAATCCCCGCACTCATAAATCTTTCTCAGGAATAGGTTCCACTAACCTCGTTCCCGACGTCCTTTTGAGTGTTGACCCGGTGTCACACTCCCAGGTCCTCACCTAGATTGGTGTGAGGGGGGACCTAAAAGTCCCTCACTCCCCATCTCCTAGCATTAGTGGACCCTCCACCAATGCACCTTGCATGGGTGGCGCAATAGCCACCACACACCGCATGCACCCTGTTACCGGCAAGTCACTTGCCAGTTCCACTGCTCAGGGCAGCCGAAAGGCCGTCCTTTTCTTTCCTGCAACTGGCAGTCCATCTGGCTTTAAGTACAGCCATGATGGGAAGTAGTACACATTCTATGCTGATAACAGACCATTCCCCATCGCCGTGGCACATTATGCCGATGTGAAGTACTACTTTGTTGATCCGGTATCACCTCGACAACTCGAGGACGATGACCGAATATCTATAAGAAAGACGGAGGCATCCTTACATGAGGATACGGAGGATGTAGCAAGGCTACTCTCTGGCATGTTTAAAGAAGAAGAGAGAAACGACATGCTTCTCCCTCTAACCTCTATTCATCCCAACACCCCATGCCCTCTTCCAGAAGTGTTACTTGCTTCCCCTGAAGATGAGGCTCTCCCCTCTTCTTCCAGTTCAGAGTCACCCCCACTGGTTGCTGAACTAGTGACTACTGTCAAGCCCAAGGTGGTCATGGGAGTAGATGCACTGGCACCAAGAGTCTCGTACACATCTGATCGTCAGAAGATCCTGCATTCATGTTTCCCTTCTTGAAGCAGAAGCATTAAAGAGAATTGCCAAATCCACCCAGGCTGACCGCAAGGTTTTGTACATCCCAACCTCTTTAAAAGGAGGGGATAATACATCCTTTAACCAAGGGACAACCTACTCATGCAGTTCTCAGCGAGTGTTGCATTTCCTAGATGCTTCGAAAAAGAGAGAGTCAGTCCAGGAATCTGTTAATGCCCCCATTCTGCCACTCCATTACTCAGATCAGGTAGCCATTGCTGATCTAAGAAATGAGGCTGAGGACCTTCAAGATCAATTGAAGGCCATACGAAAGGGGAAAAGCAAGATGGAAGAGGCCCCTCTGACTGTTTCAAGACCATTTGCAAGGTTCGTGCCAGAGGTTAAGAGCCATGACATAAGTGGTACTCCAAAAGCCTTATCTCATTCGAAGGCCGAAACCTCCGCGGACTGGAGCCTTTAGAGTCAGCAAGCTCATCACATCATGAGAAGGATGGATTATGAGCCCCTGACCTATCAAGGACTAAAAGACGAAAATGAAATCGCTCCCTTCAAGGCCTTGGAAGCCGCCGCTGCTCAACACATGACGAGAAGAGGAATCGAGTATTCTACCTCCTCTCATTTCTCTCAATAAAAAAACAAACACGATGAAAACTCGAAACGATGTCGTGGGTAAAAGCGTCAAAAAGAAAAATAAAAAGGAAAAGAAAAAAAAAATGACGAGGCACTGTAGCACTATCAGTTATCATGGGCAAAAAGTCGTCAAATAAGAGATGGACACGATGAAAACCCGAAAGGGCATTATGAGCAAAAGAAAAAGAAAATGGTAGACATGGTGTAAAAACCATGGGCAAAAGCAGCACAAAAAACTTCTTTCCAGGGCCTTGCGAAAACCAGAAATGGCGCACACCCCAAGGACTTAAACGAAAACCCGAAAGGGAATTTAAGTTAAAAGGCATCTATGAGGGCAAATGTGTCTACAAGGAGGGCCCATAATAGCTCGCAGTCCCTTGGAAGGCAATGATGAAATTACAAAGCATGATTAGACTCATGCAAAAGCAAAAGAGGCATTTCATTCATGTAAGCAAAATTTGTGTACAAGTGTCTGTATACAATCAAAAGAAGAGAGAAAGAGAAAGACGGAGTGAAGCCATTTTAGAAGTGATCAATGATCTCATCGATCTTCACCCTAGCTCTCTCGAACTCTGCCTTAGTCCCTTGAGCACGCCCCTTAAGCTCAGCCAATGCCCACGCCTCTTGCTTCATGGAAGTAGCCCCCGACTCGAGGATGCAAGTGAGTCCTGATAGCTCATTAGCCAGAGCATTATCTTCAGCACTCCATTGAGCCATCTTCTCCTCAAGCTCCATGAACTCGTCCTTTAGCCTCGAGATCTCTACCTTTATCTCCTTCATCCTGACAGAGTGAGCTGCCGCCGTCTTGCTAAGGTCGGATTTCCGAGAAGCTAGAACAACCCTCTTTTGTGGACATGGGTCCATCTCTTCGCGACAACGCACCAATGAGGTTTCCAAAGAGGACAATTGGACACCCTCAAGCTCACTCACCTCTGCTCTCACTCTCTAGCCCTCCAATTCATTCAAGGTAGCATCAAAATAGGAAAAGACTTCCTTTGCGTCCCCTAGATCACGCATCACAATGGCACATTGCCGCAACTTGATGAGTGCATTGCCAAATTCTGCAAAGGGCTGCTCTTTTAACCTTTGAAGAATGAAGCACGTCCGCAATCATTCCGGACTCCCCGCTGAAATTAGGCCTCGACAAGGTCGAGCTAGGAGTTGAGGTCCCTAAAGTAACCTCGTTGAAGAAACGATGGGCATAGTTGTGACCGCCTTTGGAGGTGCGACTTCAAAGCCCAGGTCGCCAGACCCCTCGAGACCTGATCGAATCTCGACTTCTGATGACTCGAGAACCAAGACCTCTACCACCTCATCAGGAACAATTGCCTCAGATTGTTCCTGCGTCTCATCGACACCAGGCTCCTCTCCTTGAGAAGTGCTTGAGCCTTCAGAGCCCACGCCCTCGGTCATATCGTCAGGAGTAGCCTCTTCAGATTGCTCATTGAAGACGGGCTCCTCTCTTTTAGCAGTGCTCGGGCCCTCATCGCCCATACCATCCGGGGTAGTTGCCTCATAATGCTCAGATGCCTCATCAGCCCCAAGCTCTTCTCCTTGAACAACAATATGGCCTTCAACAGCAGCCCCACTCGTAGCTGCACTTACTTCTGTCAATTGTAAAGGGGCGCTCTCCCCCGCGCACGAGGCCAAGTCCAAACTTGCCCTCCTTGGGGAGGGTGGAACCAGTGTTAGCTCACACACAGGCTCGATTGTCATAGGAGCCACCTCTTGAACTGGTGATGCCATGCTAGGGTCAGGAGTCACCTCCCGATATGAAGGAACAGTGACGGGCTCAGAGGCACTAGCAGCATCGCCCTGAGCCCCTGAAGTAGTGGGGGATGGAGCACTGGCTAGTGGCTGAGATATAGCAGATGGCCTAACCAGCCTGGCACTCTTGCGCCTCGGGGTAGGCTCAGCAGCAGGCTCGGATTCAAAAGCATCTACAGCCGCAGAGCGCTTTCTTATTCTTCCCTCCTTGAGATGGTGCAAGTCTACCTGAGGTCTAGCCATGTGAAGAACCTACGGCAAGGGCACTATGTGGACTGCTCCCTATGAGGGCGTTCAAATCCTGGACTGAACACCCCTCCCTACCTAGAACCCTACAACCTTCTTCTCACTCAAAGATGGAGCTCAAGTTGTCAAAAAGGGTCCCCATCCTCTCCTTCAAAGTAAGAACTTGCGGTGATGTCCCCTGTTTGGTGTCCCTGCGCTAACTACTAGTTTTCCCCTTCTAGGGGTGGTCGACTTGCCAGTACCCGCGATTGGTGATTCTCCACCAACCCTCGTGCGCTACTGTCGCTCGGCCTGCTCTGTCGAAGTGAGGCACCACAAGCTTGTTTACTTCTGTAATCTCTAAGAAGGTCGCCCAAGCAATGCGAACATGGACTGCCTTGCATGACTCATGAAAGGTCCCCAGTTCTTCCTTCTTCTCTGCGTTTACCCTTCCATAATGCTTCTCAAATAGGATCGGGAAGGGACACGCTTGGTCGAGGCCATGCTAACGGGCAAAGCGATGGGGGTAGTACCACTCGAGTTTTGCGCCGTACGGAGTCCGGTCGGTTAAGACACCCCCTCTGACACTTTGAAGATACATGAGCTCCCGAATGCCTGTAGGAGCACCATCTAACACATGATTGAGCTGGTCCACAAAGGCACAATCTGTATAACACCCCACCGGAAAGCGGACTCAGTGCATGTAGGTAGACTCATTGCCGAACAAACTTCGCGCATGCCCTGGAGTACAAAAGATAGCTTTTTGCCTTTCAATCTTCACCAAGTGAGGACACATGCTCCCCTCTAAAGCTGTGGTCCTGGAATATGTGACGGGGAAGTATGTAGCAAGCCACCCGAACACATAGTGGACTGGGAAAGGCGTCTTGAAGTTCCCTAGGAAAGCCTCGCCTCCCACCAGTCCTACCCCGTCCTCTCATTCTTTGAAGGGCTTCCCTCTTGATACGGCTCTCAACCAATAATAGATGCTACACAAAACTGGTTGTGCAAGGGCTTATCGGTGCCCACGCGCCATGTCGCATGATCTATAGAGGGAGCCTGGACGAATTACATCTGTCCCCGCAGGGAGGAAAAATTTGGAGAGGAACAATGCTAGGTAGGGGGCCAGAAATATGCCATCACTCGCGGACTGGCATTTGTAAGTTGGGGGGATCACATCCTCATTAACCTTCGCCTTCCCCTTGTGGGTGCAGTAGTCCAACTCGGCTGCGTCAGAGTACTCCCCATAGAATAACCTTACCCAGTGGGTAAAGGTCATGCAACCACCAGTGGACTAGGAGCTGAGGAGCTGGTAGATCTTGAACACCTCCTTAAGACTAAGAGGAGGTGCCACACCTACTAGAGATGCCCCGCTAAAGATGACCGAGTTCTGAGGCACGAACTCATCATAGATGGCCCCCATCAATGGTAGGCCACTAATGAAATGCAGATCCAGCAGAGAGATCCCTACCTTGCCATGACCGAAGAGGCACGTGTTGCTAATGTGCCTCCATGTCTCCAACAGTGCCTTCATGGTGTTGGAGCATCGGTCAAAATACCCCGCGGAGCATTGGATTGCTGCCAACAAGGAGGAATACTTGAGAGTGTCTGCATAAAGTTGCAGCACGTTGAGAGCCCTGGAGGTGTACCCCCTAAGGAACTAGTGCTCCCCCTGCACTAGGAGCCCGCCCAGTAGGGGACCATACCAACCCCTCCTTCTTGACCATCCCCTTCCCAAGAGTAGGAAGGTCTTCACAAATGGCCACTTCCCTTTGTAGACAATGGAGAAGAGCGATCCCCTCTTCAGTTGAAGCTACGTCATCATCATTCTCGTGAACCTCGAAGTGTACTGGTTCGCTAATAAAGGTGACGCTCAAGGGCCACTGTGGCTCGCATGAAGGCTCGGCAAGCCAGATGGGATCCCCCATAACCAGCTATCACCAGTGAAGTTGTTGATCCCTAACTCCCTGGCCCTCGAAAGATTCTTCAATAAGGGAATGCCCTCAGAATGACCCGCCATTGGGCACGAACGCTTGCTCTTGTCAGCACTCGTCTGGGCCGCCGAGCGCGTTTAAAACCTGCGGAGCACAACTTTCAACTCAGGCTGTCGAGTGTGTTGAAAACACCACTGAGCGCATTGAAAACACCGTCGAGCGCAACTTCTAGCTCAGGCTGTCGAGCACGCTAACAACCTGCCAAGTGCATTGAAAACACCGCCGTGCGCACCACTCTCCCTGTCACACACGGTGCCTCGATTTTTGAGCGTGCCGCCTTGCATCAGTATAGCCCTGCACCGACTGACATGTGTCACAGTTAGTGTGTTTGGGCTGTGACGTTTCAATTATCCCTCTGGTTTCCCTCGCCCCTTGCCAAAAAACCACAACTGCTCACTGCTGAGCCTCCTCTTCCTCTTCCCGACAAATTCTCATCGCCTGAAAACCCATACACCCACTCTGAATCCCTACCTTCTCTCTGTGGCACTCACCTGAAACCCCCTACCGGAGCTTTTCCTCTCTTCCTGGCACGATTCCCCTCATTGAAAAAACATCTGCGACAAGCCGGGTCTTCGCTTATTTTGCCAAAACCACCTCACCAGAACTCTCACTGCTCGCTGAAAATTGGTGCACGCACTTCTAAAATAAATACTAACTTTCTACCAAGTTGAAAAGTGAAAAAATGGGGTTTTACCCCTTTTATAGACTTCACCAGCCTACTTTTCCCATCTGTGCCCCTCACAAAGTCGAAATGACAGCTGAGTCCAAAAGACAAAGCGATGATGGGCCGGGCCGAGTCAGGTTTCGATCCGAGCCCAAACCCTAAACCCAGCCCGCCGTGCGCATGCTACTGAGCGTGTCTCTGAGCAAAGCCTGCCGTGTGTGACCCTCTGCCTCGTATGTCGTGCGTGTCCTTCTATCGCATGCACCTCGACGCATGGGCTGCCATGCACGACCCCGTCTTCGACTGTCGTGCTTGTCTATCTTCCACAGACTGCCGCTGAGCGCAACTCCTATGTCGTCGAGTGCAACTCTTCTGCCACTACTCACACGCTTGTTGCATGCACTTCCACGCATTCCTTCCCTAGCCGACCCATACGTGTGCGGGATGAAATGCCTCCTTCGCCTCCACTTGACTCAAATCCCTTCATGAGCCCCTCACGACATGTAAGGGCCATAATTTTCTCCCAAGTCAGTATCGCCGCACAAGAAGAAAGATGTAATGTCGAGCGAGAAGGCGTAGGGATTTTCGCCATGTGCGAAAGGCATATGGAGTATTGCCGTCAGAAGAGAAAGCAATGCTGGTTGGAAGAGAAGAGAGAGCAGCGCCGATTGAAAGAGAAGAGAGAGAAGTGCCGATTGAAAGAGAAGAGAGCAGTGTCGGTTGGAAGAGAAGAGAGAGCAGTGCTAGTTGGAAGAGAAGAGAGAGCAACGCCGGTTGGAAGAGAGAGAGAGCAGCATTGGTTGGAAGAGAAGAGAGAGCAGTGCCGGTTGGAAGAGAAGAGAGAGCAGCGCCGGGTGGAGCAACGCCAGTTGGATGTTTGATAGTGCAGCACCGGGAGTGTCTCAGTCAAACGTAGAGCCTCTGTACATGTTAGAGCCGCCCCGTACGTGTCTGAGCAATGAGTGATCGCGTCAGCCATCGTTTTTTCCAACCACCCTCTCCTTTTAAACCTTGGGCAATACGGGTCTCTCCCATTTTTCTCAACTTTTCCTCTCTCTTGGAGTTCACTGCTGCCACTTTCAAGACAACCCATTGGTGAAGCCAAGGAAAGCCCGTGAAGGCCATGAGTGAGGATTTGTGATAGCGTGAGAAATCAAGGTAAGTAGGTTTAGCTTTTTGCATCCATGAGTGTTGTAAAAATGTTGAAATGGATTAGATGATATAAAGGAAAATGTGAAGAATGAATGGGTTAACATGAGGTTGAAGGTTCAGTTTGTGCTTCTCAATGCCATGACTGTGTCTACCATATGTTTGATCTTTTTATTTATCGAAACTCATGATATTGATCACCATGAGACTCTCTATCACGAATAAGGTTCCAAGCCCAAAATGTTGCTTGGCTAGGAAATATTAAGTGTTCTTTAAAAGTATATTAACTTGAGAATATGAATTTCCAGAACTGTGAATGTTTTTGCATCTATATGTTCGATGACCAAATGGCATGGGACCAAATTGGTCCCAAATGAAAGACATGTGTATATACTCTAGGTTTACTTTTTATGTCATGATAATATTTTGCATGGATGAAAAGATATGGCCCTAAATGTTGAGGCATGACACTGTTCATAGTTGCTGCTATTTCCAGCAACTGTGGCGTTCTTTAGGCAATGTTTTTTATCAAGCTAATGGTATCCAAAAACTTTGAAATTACTTCTACTGGAAAGATCGATGAATGTACTTAAAGTTGCATGTTTTGAGATGTTTGAAACTCCTCACGGATTTTGAACTATGACCCAAAATGTGTGAACATGTCACTACGCACTGCTGCAGGGAAATTTCTAGCAACTAAGGCTCACTTTATACTGAACTATTGACCCATCAAATGGCACCTAAATTTCTTCAAATCACTGTTTTTGTAAAGAAATATGTGTTAGCTCAAGGTTTTATATTTGAGACATCCTGAAACTCCCCCTACATCGGGAGATACACCCTCGCTAAGAGAGGCATGTCACTGTTACTTGTCATTGCATCATTGTATGACCATGCGACACTTAAGTTGTCTTGGTATATGATAAATGTGAATTCCATATGATAAATTCCATGAGAATGCCATAAATATATGTGAATGATGCTGTGTAAATTGCACTCTATGAGGAAAAAGGGCCACGAACGCGATAATGATGAAATGAATTAACAATGAACGCCAAAATGCTATTGTGAAAGCTTATGTGTAAATGCCCTGTTATAGCTAATGAAATGCATGCCTTTTGCTAAATGCTATAAAGCTACGATGAAATATGATTTATCTGTTATGAGGCAATGAATGGCCACTGCTTATATTATTATTGACCACTATGCGGTGGGACACTCATCGGTAGTGGATACTGTGCTGTTATATTGATGAGAGTGTTGACCACTATATGTTGGGACCCGAGCCCTTTGGTAACAGATATTGGACCTATTGATGGGAACATTGGCCGCTACGCGGTGGGACCCGAGCCCATTGATAGTGAGAGCTAGGTTCACCAAGACATTGATGAGGATATTGGCCACTACGCGGTGGGACACTCACTGGTAGTAGATGCTACTATGATATTGCTTGCTACACGATGAGACACTCATCAATAGTAAGGAAAGAGATGTCTCCCTTAACCTGCATAATGATAGGAATGAGTTAAGGGAGAGGATAAAGGGTCGCACCCTAGAATTATGAAATGATATGTGATCGATGCCTTGCAAGGTAATGGCCTATCAAAACCCCAATGCGCGCTGGGGACTGCGTGAGTGTGTTAATGGTATTACGAAGTTGATACACCACTTGTCATTACCCTCCCTCTTGTGTGATGGTAGAGGTCTTAAGTAATGGGATTGGTTTAGCCTGATGGATAGGGCTTCTACTGCAGGAGTAGGTGATTCAGGGAGTGCGTGGGTAATGATTGAATTTCTTTATAAGGAATGTTTAGTATTATAATGATGGAATGAATTATAATTTCATTAATTGAAGGCTCTGATCGCACTGATTTAGAGATGACTGCCATTTAAATGAAATGTTCATATTCGATGTCTTGACTTGATATGCATTTATGTTAAATTATGACTCTATATTGATAAATTGTACTATCGTCACATATGGATAGCGCCACCACAGATGTATAACACTAGACCTGCTTACTGGGCTGTATAGCTCATCTCATCATTTCTCCTCTACTTGTAGAATGATAGCAGCAGGTACAGGGCTAGAAGTTCGTGTTTGGCAGCTAGAAGACAAAGCTAGTGTTCTTGAAGAAGGTGCTTAGGCCTTGTTTATGTCTAGGCTACTTGGCCCTAATTTTGTTTTGTTCTTGGTGGATATGTGTAATATTGGGCCTAGATGCCCCGAAATGAATGCAATATTTTGAAAGAATTTTATATAATAAATTTTGGTGTGCAGAGTTTCTTCCTTATTCTTCTGCTAGTTAAGCTTGTCGCTTTA
Source organism: Amborella trichopoda (assembly GCF_000471905.2). The sequence continues at coordinate 109,212 of NW_006499644.1, read as the reverse complement.
GCTCTCTTCCATGGTTTGCTTGATCGCCAAATATAAAGGTGTTGAGTCCACTCCTACCTGAGTGATAAACATTACATTGAATCACGAACCTGCGCTCGATCGCACGTCGTCGCGTAAGGTATGGTGGTCAGGGGCAGGGTCGTGACACAACACTCCATCCCCAGTAAAGCCGTGAGTGAACCCACTGCCTTCCTCGGTGAAGTCTCACTCATTCCTCTAGGTCTGTCATCCCTCATCACAGAGTCACACTCATGTCTCCCATCACATGTGTGGACCATTTTAATCACCAAGGAATCACACTCTCTCCTTAATCCCCAGTGATTTCACTTACACGTATCATCCCTCATTGGGTCACCTTCATCATTTGAACCCACTGCCTATAAATGGTCTTGGCCATTTTATCCCCAGTGAGTCAGACCATCTTTCGCAGACTCATTCCCCATGGAGTCTTATTCATTTCACATTCCCCAATGAGTCCACCAACACTCACCACCCCTCATTGGGCCACCTTCATCACCTGAACCCAAGGTCCAGTTACACGACCTTAAACTGTAGCACACGTTCTGACCACATGACGTTAAACTGCTTCACACAACGGTCTGTGCTGTAAGATCTTAAACTGCATAGCGAAGGTCTAGTTACATGACCTTAAACTATAGGACACCTCCTGGCCGCATGATGTTAAACTACTTCGCACAACAGTCTGTGTTGTAAGACTCTAAACTGCATAACGAAGGTTCAGTTACATGACCTTAAACTGTAGCACACGTCCTGGTTGCATGATGTTAAACTGCTTTGCACAACGGTCCAAGTTATATGACCTTAAACTATAGCGCACATCCTGGCCACATGACATTAAACTGCTTCACACAACGGTGCAAGTTATACGACCTTAAATTGTAGCGCATGTCCTGACCGCATGATATTAAACTGCTTTGCATCATGGTCCAGTTGTAAGACCCTAAACTGCATAGAGAAGGTTTAGTTACGCGACCTTAAAATGTAGCGCACGTCCCGGCCGCATGATGTTAAACTTCTTTGTACCACGGTCCAGTGCACGACCCTAAACTATAGAACACATCCTGACCGCATGACGTTAAACTTCTTTGTGCAATGGTCAGAGCTATACGACCTCAAACCATAGCCCAGGTCTAGGTGGCATGACCTTAAACATGCCTACACACACGTGTTCCCCCTCTGCTGTGCGCACGCCTTCTGCATGCCCTTCCACCCATGCCTCCCCTAGCCAGCCCGTCCGTGCGTGCATTTACATGCCACCTTCACTTCCTTCCCAATGAGTCTATCCCCATTGCCTTCATAAAATTCCCCAGTGAGTCATACCCACCATCACAAAACCACTGTGAGCCATTCCATCATCCATACCTCACCCTCAGCTAGTGGGTCACCCATTATCCATCTTCCACACAAACACCACCAATCATGCATAGACAGTCTTGTGCCATCTCCCCCAAGTGAGTCAACCCACCCCCATACTCATTCTATGGCCTCCATAGACCATCATCCATTGCCATTCTGGTCCGTGCTATAGGACCTTAAGCTGCATAGCCACGGTCCAAGTTATATGACCTTAAACTGTAGCGCACGTTATGGCTGCATGATGTTAAACTGCTTCGCACAACGGTCAGGGCTATAAGACCTTAAATCACAGCCAGGTCCCAGAGGCATGACCTTAAACATGCCCCCACAAAAAAAATGGGCATGGTGGAAACCCGAAAGGGCACCATGAGTAAAAATGATGGACGGGATCGGATACGAAACCATCAGTAAGAGTGTTCCGTAAAAAAAACCAGGCACTGTGAAAACCCAGAAAGGGCACCGTGAGTAAAAATGGAAGAAGGGCAGACATGACCATGAGGTCATGGGTAAAAGTGCCCAATAAAAAGGAGGTTGGTGAAAACCGTCTTTACAGCACCGCTTCCCCCAGTCCAAGTGAAAACCCGCATGGGCACTCGGACCAATAAGCAGGTTGATGCAGCGCTCGCCTCCATAAGCGGTTTCAGTCGGCATTCTAAGAAAAATCCTCGGCACTAGAATGCCCTGCTACTGGGACCTAAAAAGAAGAGCTTCAAGAAAAATTCAACAGTCTGAGTTCGTTCATGAAAGGACCCAGAAGTCAAAAGAATCGCTAAGACGACAAGCTGGGGTTCCATGCTAAAAGACCACATTCTCAAAAATTCAAAAAAAAACAAAAAATCCATGATGACACACCAAACACGCTCCCAAAGACAAGAAACTATCAAACCAGGGTGAAGCCTCCTCAAGGTTCCCAATTGATTTTTCCATCTAGACATTTCAGGTCGGCCACCAAACACCCTTGACTAAGCACAGTGATCCACACCCTAAGAGGCCACCTTGCAAAACTCAACCCTGACCGTAGGCCCAGACTTTTCAGGATGACCAACAAAAAGCCCTCGACTGGACCCGACAGGATGGGGCCCAAAGAGGTACCCTGCTTGTCAAAGCAAACCTGTTATAGCCGTAAACAATGCCCACCAAGGGCTCCTTGGCTGTCTATCCAAAGTAAAGCTCCCCACGTGGATAATGGGCCTTCCCAGAGGGGTCCCCCACCTTTAGCAAAACAAAATCTGACTGATTGGGAAGAAAGCCCTTAAGCAAGGCCCCCGACTGCTAGACAAGCCTGTATTCTGACCGACTGGGTCTATAAGCCCTTAAGCAAGGCTCCCAACTGTTGGAAATAAAAACAAAAGCTCTTGACGTGGATGATGAGCCTTCCAAGAGGAGTCCCCCACCAGTAGCTCATGTCTCTTCTCCCCCCAAAAAGTCTCCATGTTTGAGTCTATAAGCCTTAAGCAAGGCCCCCAAACTTCACCCCCCCCGGAAGCAACTTCACAAGAGTACCACTTCGGTGGTCGTGTTGATCTGGTGGCTAGAAGAAAGCTAAGGCTGAAGGACAATTTTGATTCTGAATGTTGTCCTTCTCACCTCTCTTGAAGCACAATATTCGGCGGGGTAAACTGTTTGAGGGTATTTTTCAAAACTTGTATCCCTGATGCAAATAAGGGGAAAGAAATTTGTGACTTATGCCTGCAGGTACCAAATACATGTGGACTACGGGAGCAGTAGGTCAATAAATCTTAATTCAGAAGTGAAATTTTTGACAATTCCGAAATGGCTCAAGAATGATCATAAATGTGGATAAGGGTATCCTAAGAACACATGCAAAGTTTCGTCGCAATCCAACGATATTAAGATAGTGCATATGCATAAACAGTATTGATTAATCGGCCTCTAACACCCCAAAAATGGACCTTATAACTATAGTCTTGTCACCAGAGAGTCAAATGACCGTGGGACCATCGCTTTTAGATCCTGAACATTTGAAAACCTCTTGGGACCAAGATTCGGCTTGATCGGACGTTTCTAGACCAAGTTATAACCAAATTACCCAATATGGGTAGCTCACACACTATTACGGTGCACCCTCAGCGAACGAATTTTCATTGATAGAAATTGTGTTTTTTTATTTCAAGTTCAACTTTGAACACTCGTATCTTCTTCGTCGTGGGTCGGAATAAGCCCAAATTTTGAGAGCATGTTCGTCTCATCGACCTGATCCATTTGATATATGACATGTCCCACGGTGTAGCCTGAGCCAAGAGAAAATCTAGAGAGAAGATTGCGATTCGAAGCAAGGTTGCAGAATTTCCAACAAGTGTGTGCCTTGATCGAGCAGCCACATCACGATGCTAGCACATCGGATCGGCCCGAAACCAGATCTGTTTCAAGCACAAGGTCAGAGGCTTCGTTTGAGCCGAACGTCACATGTGATGGACGGTTGGATTCACCACACGATAAGAATAAATTTTCTACAATTTTCGGCCATCAAAAACCAAATTCCGACCAAAATACCCAATTGAAAAACTATCGTTCAGGCATCAAATCGATCCATGTTCATTGTCAAATGTTCATAACGGCTTGCTTGTCAAAATGCAGCGAATAAATCATGGAAAAACAGTGAGAAATGGGCGTGATCTTGAATCAAAGATCACACGTTTCTTGTAATTTTCACACCTCGACATCGTGGCCCAAAATCCCGATCCATGGCGTGAAATGGGTATCAAAACAATCGTCTCCATGTGTCGATCAAGAAAGAAATAATCTTTTGCTCGGACAGAGGCCGGAAGGACTTCGAACAGGCCACGAAAGATCGCAAGAGTTGCATGGCCATGAGAGGGACTGAATTGGAAATTCAAAAAATATGGGCAAGGGGCAAAATTTTTATTTAAATCATTTAAATGCTATTTTTCATCAATTAGGTCAAAATATGGGCATCCACCCATGTTTGGATTGAAATTCTATAAATACACGTGATGCAATTATACATGAACCCCCTTTGAAACCCTTAATCAATTGAAAAATTTTGGCTTATCTTCAAGTTTTGGGTCACATTTTGCTTTCCTTGGAGAGAGAAAACTTTGGATGATACCCTCGAGCTCCATTGGGGTAATCTTCTCTCTCTTCTTCTTTCTCTCTCTTTTTTCTCTCTCTTTCTTTCTCTCTCTTCTTTCTTTTTCCTCTCTTCTTTCTTCCCCCTCATCTCACTGGGACGGTAGGGTCTGCTGTCGTCCCAAACTTTCTCTCTTCCCTCTTTCTCTTTCTTCTCTTCTTCTTTCCTTTCTCTCTCTTCTTCTTTCCTTTTTTTCTCTCCTTCTTTCCTTTCTCTCTCTTCTTTCCTTTCTCTCTCTACTTCTTTCTTTTATCTCTTTATATCTCTTGCCTTCTCTCTTAACTAGGATGGTAGCCTGAGCCTTTTCCCGAGCGGCAAGCTCAGTTGTCATCCCTGTTTTTTTTTCTTCTCTCTCTTGCCTTCTCTTTCTTGACAGAGACGGCAGCCAGAGCCCTTTCTCGGGTGGCGGGCTCAGCTGCCACCCTTGTATTTCTCTCTCCTTTTCTCTCTTTTTCCCTCTCTTATATTCTCTCACTGACTGAGACAGCAGCTTGAGCCCTTTCCCAAGTGGCAGGCTCAGCCGCCGTCTCCGTCATCTCTCTTCTTTTTCTCAGGTCTTCTCTCACTGATTAAGGTAGCAGACCGAGACTTTTCTTGAGTGGCGGGCTCAACTGCTATTTTTGCCGTCTCTCTTCTTTCTCTCTCCTCTTCGGGACGACAATCTCACCCACCATCCCAAACTCTCTTTTCTCTCCTTCCCTCTGGGACGGCATGGTCAACTCACCATCCCAAACTCTCTTCTCCCTCCCTTCCCTCTGGGACGGTAGGGTCAACCCGTTGTCCCAAACTCTCTTTTCTCTCCCTCTCCTCTAGAACGGTAGGGTCTTACCCACCATACCAAAATTTTCTCTCTCTTCTTCTTTGACCCCTTTGGGATGGCAGTCTTACTCGCCATCCCAAACTTTTCTCTCTCTTCTTCTCTCACCCCTCTAAGAAGGCAGTCTTACCCGTCGTCTCAAACTTTTCTCTCTCTTCTTCTCTCATTTTCTGGGATGGTAGTCCTACCCGTCGTCCCAAACTCTCTCTTCTCTCACTTCTTTGGGACAGCAGAACATACTGTCGTTCTCAACCTCTCTTCTTCTTCTCTTATTTCTCTCTCTTCCTTCTGGGACGGTAGTCTTACCCGCCATCCTCAACATTTATCGCTCTTCTCTTTCTTCTTCTTTCTCTTTCTTCTCTTCCCACCTCTCTAGGATGGCAAGTTCAGCTACTGCCCCTGCTTTCTTCTCTCTTCTCTTCTCTCTCTTCTCTTATTTTCTCGTCTCTTCTCTCATCTCCCCTTTGTTCGCTTCTTTTCCCTCTTCCTTCTCTCTTTTTCTTCTCCTCTCTCTTCCACTCCCTCTCTTATTTCACTCTCGTCTCTTCTCCCTTTTGGAAGGTTTAGCGACAGCCAAGCTAGCCTTCACCGCTCTCTCTTTCTCCTCTTTATATCTTTTCTTTCATTATTCTCTCTTTTCTCTCTCTGAAGGACTAGGTGAAAGCCAGACTAGCCTTCGTCTCCTTTTTCTCTCTTTCATTCTTTCTCTTCTCTCTCTCTTTCTGAAGAACTAGTTAAAAGCCAAACTAGTCTTTGTTCCTCTATTCTCTTCTCTTTCTATCTCTCATATCTTTTCCTTCGTTCCTCTTTTCTCTCTTTACTTTTCCTTTCTTTTTGAAGAACTAGGTGAAAGCCAAACTAGTCTTTGTTCCTCTTTTCTCTCTCTCTCTCCCTCTCCCATTCTCTCCATCTCACCCCCTTTCTCTCATTCTCTATAAAGGAAAGTTCTCGTGAATCCCTTGTTAAGAAGACGCCGAAAGGTTGTCCAATTGACACAGACTCAAATGCACCATTTCCCCATTTTCCTTTTGAATGTACACACTTATGTGCATTCACCCAAAGATAAGGTGGGGTCTTACGACCCACTTGTTTGTACCTCTAACATATGTGTGTGGATGCAGGAAGGAAGAAATAGGTCAAGAGAAGCGATTCCGAGCTGGTCACAGGCCAAGGGCACATTCCAAGTGATCTAAAAGGGTGCCCACGCGAGCAGCCTGTGCGTGTCATGGACCCACGTGAGGTAAGTCCCACCTCACGATCAAATTCCTTTCTCACCGATTGGTATTCCTGCCGCATCCCTTTTACACGATTCCTGAGAGAGCGATCTCCGGTCGTGGGCCTGATGCGAACCTAAAGCCACGCCACCAGGTCTTCCCGACCCGGACGGTGAGATCGAGGCACCTAACCAATAAGGTATGTCAACAAGCCTTTGACTGCATAAGGGAGTACCTCTCTAACATACCAATTTTGAGTCCACATGATCGTATCAAACCCATGTTCCTTGACCTTGCAGTTACATATAAGACAATGGGGGTGATGTTAGGGCAGTACGACAATCAAGGAAAAGATAAGATCATCTATTACATAAGTGAGACAATGGTCAATTATAAAATGTGGTACTCTGATATGGAAAAAAATTGTCTAACCTTGGTGTGGGCCACTCAAAAGACTATCAAACTCATATTTAAGATGGATCCACTTAAGTACCTGTCAAAGAGACATGTTTTCAATGGGCGACTAGCCAAGTGGAGGAGGCCCCTAACTGAATTTGACATCGAATATGTCACTCAAAAATCAATCAAGGGGCAAGAAATTGTCGATCACTTAGCTGAGAATTCCTTACTTGATTGTGTGCCCATCAAAATAAATCTCCCTGATGAGGATCTCTTTGTCATCAAGGATCTTGCTTGAGAGCTATATTTTGATGGGGCTAGGAATGAATACGATAATGATGTCGGAGTCATCCTATGCTCTCCAGAGAAAATAATATTTCCAACAGCTATAAGTCTCAATTTTCCCTACACCATTAACATTGCAAAATATGAAGCCATAATAGCTGGCCTCGAGAACTCTCGCGAACACCAAATTGAACAATTACGGTTCATCGGTGATTTTCTTCTTGTAATAAATCAAACCAACAGGGAATGGAAGGTTAGAGAAAAAAAATCTCTAGCCCTTCTAAGACTCAGTTGAAAAGCTATCAAAATGCTTCAAAAGAATAACCTTTCAGCATGTAACTAGGGAAAAACAACAAGTTCACCGATACCCTAGCCACTCTTGTATCAATGGTGGACATTCCTCCCCAAATGAGTGTTCAATCATTCTACGTAAGGCATAAGAATGACCCTTCTCCTCCTCAGATAAAGCCATAAGAAGAATAGAAGACAAAGTATTCACCCTCGAGTCCAACCAGATTATCAAAGCCACTCCCTGGTATTATAACGTATTAGTCCTACTCTAAGATGGAATGTATCCCAAAGGAGTCTCAAAGAGAGATAGAGATACCCTAAGAAGATTCTCAATCAACTTCTTGATCAAAGACGACATCCTTTACAAGAAGTTCTTCGAAGGAATCCTCCCAAGGTGTGTTGACCAATCAGAGGTTGACATTGTGTTCAAAGAACTACACGATGAAGGAGGACATGTAGGGGCAACACTCCAAGCTCAAAAGGTCAAACCGAAGATTGCTAGAAATATGTGAAGAGATGTCTCAAATGCCAAGTTTATGGAGACCTCATACACTCTCCTTCCATTCTGCTCAACTCAACACCTCTAATCATTCTCTATGTGGGCCTTAGACATAATTTGGATGATCATGCCAAGAGCTTCTAATGGACACAGGTTTATTCTCACTGCTACGAAATATTTCACAAAATGGGTTGAGGCCGCCTCATTCCCAAAGATAAAAAGATAACATGTGGCCTGGTTCATTACCAACAACATCGTCTATAGATTCGGAGTCCCTGAAATGATCGTCACTGATAATGGGACCAATTTCAAGAATGAAAAAGTAGCAAAAATCAAGCAGAAGCAACCAACAAAGCTTTCTTGAAGATAATCGATTGAACTATAGAAGGCAGCAATGATTGGCACGAAAAGCTACAAGCTGCACTCTAAGACTAAAAACCACTGACAAAACAACATCAGGGATGACACACTACTCACTGCCCTATGACATGGAGACAATACTTCCAATTGAGGCGGAGAAACCCTCCATTAGGACACTTGCTCACAAGGAATCAAATTACAAGCAACAAATTGAAGCTCGACTAACCACTCTTGAAACCCTGAGCAAGAGACGACTCCAAACGGCTGAGAAAATCATATTCTACCATCATAGAATCGAGCGAGCATACTGAAAGAAGGTGTTAACAAGAGAATTTAGAGTTGAGGATCTAGTCCTAAAGAAAATCTTCCATTCGACATTGAATCCTCACCCATTAGAAAAATTCAAGCCTAATTGGGAAGAATTATATGTCAAGATCTAGATTCATTCAAGTAATGCTTTACAAATTGAAACGTTGAAGGATATAAATCAAATGACCCAATCAATGCCATGTGCCTCAAGAAATATTATTCTTGAAAAAAAAAAACATGGATCTGAAGTCCGCTTAGGGATTTCATAAGAAAAAAAATAGAGTAAAGGGAAATCGGCCCCAAGTGAGTTAAGGGACCTAAAAAAAAGGATGAGTTAACAACCATGCATGGATGGATACCAAGAAAATGTATATATCCAAGGGTGTTCTGTACATCATGAACAAAAAAAAAATACATGCATGGAAGATACAAAGAAGGGATTCAATCCTTATCTCTTGATTCCATTTGGAAGTCACTTGAGGCCTCCTGCTCACTTACCCTAGAGCGAACTCTACGCTCTCCACTCCCTCTTGAAGCCGTAAGAGAAGCATGGACCGATGGCCTCAGAACTATACTCTAGCCTTGAGTTGCCAGTGCAAGGTCACCACCAGCCTACTCTAGTGCTGAACTCATCAACGCAAACTGGTGACTCATCTCGGTCTGCTCTAATTGAAGCTTCTAACAATCGCTTATATGCATCATGGAAAAAAAGAAAAGAGATAAAACCCAAAATCACGAGAAAGAATGTGATGGATAGAAAGAAAATAAATCAAGAAGAAAGGGAAAAGTACATGCTCGCCTCTCACTTGTATGAGATTCACATGTAATGGGTCCATCTCTCGACTCGCAGCCTGGGAAGGTCCCGCTCCTGAAGACTGGGCCTGGCTCTGGGGAACCCACCATAGCTTTAGCTCAAGCTGAGCCCGATCTCTCTTAGATCTAAGCAAGACACACTCCTGCTCTCTTTCCATCGCTACTCTCTGAATTGTAGTTGTCATAGCCTCGAGTTGCGCTCGCACCTCTGCACACTGCCTCGTAGCCTAGTCCCTATAGTGCATCATCTCTCGTAGTCGGCCTCTCAGATGCACTGCCTCATGGTTGACCAGCTCGCTTTGGCCACCCATGCCCAGCTTCTCCATGATCTCCCGAGCATGCGTAGACATGTACATGATCTCCCTCACAGAAGCCCGGTATCTCTCTCCATACACTACCAGAGGCACCATAACGTCCTCCTCGTTCAACTTATAAATGAGAGTGTGCCTCTACTTCCACGTTGTTGTCCAAACAACCATATCTAATAAATACACCACCTCATAATCAACTCTAATCACAGGAGGCACCCATCTGGAAGTGAAAAGGTAAGGACCAGTAAGACTCCCAAACTGTCGCAATATGCTACCGGGGTTGTATGCCTCAAATGAGCACACAAAAGGAAAATAGGAGCTGACTCCTCATAAATATCAGCCTATCCTCGATAAGCAAAATCCAAGTAATATGAAAGAACATAAACAACAGTAAAGTGAAAAAAATGAGAGATTGAATATCCAACACTTGAAACGGCGTGAAAAGAGCATCAGAAGACACCGAGAGCAGTCAAAGCAAGTCCTCCATTGCGATCGACACATCAAAGGTTCTCACACACCTTTTCAATTACTTTTGAAGTTACAGAACTCCAAAGTGATGTGAGGTGAAATGGCTCACCAAATTCAGTTGATGGTTGTAAGCCTCTACCACGCCCATACAAAATCAAATGAGCACACAAAAGGAAAATAGGCACTTACTTCTCATAAATATCAGCCTATCCTCTACAGGCACAATCCAAGTAATATGAAAGAACATAAACAATAGTAAATGACTCAGAAAATTCAGAAAAAATGAGAGATTGAAGATCTGACACTCGAAACGGAGTGAAAAGAGCATCAGAAGACACCCAGAGCAGCTAGACAAGTCCTCCATTACGCTTGACACATCAAAGGTTCTCACACACCTTTTCAATCACTTTTGAAGTCACAAAACTCCAAAGTGATGTGAGGTGAAATAGCTCACCAAATTCAGTTGAAGACATCTATCCCGTGAGATGTAAAAGAAACTGAAATCCAATAACACATCATTCAAAAGACATCCAACTCGTACGACGTCTAACAGTAAGGAAATATCAAACAAAACATCAAGCTTGTGAAACATAAAAGAGCCGAGACAATCAAAACGTTAAACTCATGTAATATAAAAGAGCCGAGACAGGAAAACGTCCAATGCGTACGACTTAAAGCAATTGGGAAAATCTCAAACAAAATATCAAAGTCATGCGACATAAAACAGTCAAAACAGGAAGATGTTTAACTCGTATGAAGGTAAAAAGACAAGGTACTCAATCTTAATCAACTTCAAACCCGTGCGATGCAAAAGCGTCGGGGCAAGTATAAAACGTCCATCACTGCATGATGTAAAACTGCTTAGAGAACTCCATGGCAGCATGAGCCTAACTACTTACCAAATCTATTTTTCAAAATTTCTTTCCCATCTTCAAAATTTCCCCTATGTATTTCGTGAGTTTTTTAAAAACCTTAATTTCTTTGGTTAAAATGTAGCATGGAACTTTTTTTTTTATTTTCAAAATTCTATTTATCTTTAATACCTTGTAATAAAGTTTTTTTTCAAAATAAAAGAGCTTCATGGAGGCTTGGGTATGATGTTTCCTCCACCACCAAATCCTAGATTGCCATGCTTGCAAACCTTTAGAAAAACAAAAACCAACCCATAGGTTCTCAAACAAAAAAGGTTGAACCTATGGACCCCAAGAATCAGAATCGAAGTTGAACAAGAAGTTCAATTAGTTAGGAATTCATCATCCCATCATTTCTTCTAAATCAAACTCCCATTTGATTAGAGAACCAGACCCCAAGAAAAAGGTCTAAAGTCGAAGATGACTACACTAACATCTTCCCAGGTAACATTAGAGTGACTACAACAAGGAATGTCACCGACTCAAATCCTGATTGTCGGAGACCTCGTAACTGCATTAAATCAAAGATTAAAAAGTCAACCAATAAGTAAAAGGACACATTACAAGTTCCCCCTAAGGACAAGCCCAAGATCACATAGACTTGTGCACACACAACTCATATGGTGCATATGAGGGTTCTCTCTTGAACATATACACGAATCACTATCAATGATGACTTGCATCTTGATATGGTTATCATGTATATATGTCGTGTGATGGTTTACGATGAGGCTTTGGCCCTCGTCCCAATAGGCCCACCAATCATACACAAGGGTCACACTACCCTAGATAGTTTCGACCTCATCAAACGATAACCATGCCAACCCTCATCGCTTGTATTCTATGCCCAGGAATTTAGGGCTTTGTAACTCGACTGACCTAGCTTGTTAAGCTTAGTCTGAGTCTCAGCAAATAACAATTACCGATCTTAGTCCATGTGGAGCATAATTACTCTTGACCACACTCCCACTAGAGTTATCATGTCACTATAGACATATTTTTACATGCTCTCGTAAGGCCTTTAAATGGCTACAAAACCGCAACAAATTGCATGAATTTTTTTTTACACTTTTTTTAAGGGAAGTCATTGTTGAAAGTTTTGAAATATTTTTTTGTTAAATCAAGATTATTAATTTACTCACACAGGTAATGTACTCATTTGAAAACTAAAATTCAGTTATATTACGTTAATGAAGAAATAAATTTATAAGGAATAAGTTTTTTTGAAAAAGAATGAAATATGGATTTATATCAATTCCATTAAAAAACATGATTTGTTAAATATCTTTTGAAAACCTTGGAGTTTTAAACGGATTTCAAAAAATCAGAGATTTTTTGAAAAATTGCATTTTAAACGGAGACTCACTAACTATATTCTACATTACATTTGAGATAAGGATTTCATGATCTTGTAATAAAACAATCAAATTTTAGCTTTCAAATGTTGCCCCCTTTGATGTTAATTCAATATCACAGGTTGACTATGTTGGATTCACGTGGCTGTCAAGACCTTGAAACCCATGTACTCAAACCTGTTGTGCACGAAAGTTCTAAACTCGATCGTTTAATCTTTCGCAAATAAAGTATGATAAATGAACCATAAAATATATACAACAAGAACATAGAGATTTACGTGTTTTATCCCAAAAGGTCTAAATCCACGGGCATGACAAATTGAAATCCACTATTCTAATGAAAGTTACATCAAAGATTTTGAAACAAACCTTGACAAAAGACACAATCGAGCAAACCCTTTTAAACCACTCTCATTTTCTTTTATTTACTTCTGGCAACCATTATTGACAACACCAGATAAAGGCGCGAGAGCAATGAGAAACTAACTTTCTCTCTAACTAAAAAAGAAACAACCCAAAATCTCTATGGGAACTGCTTTTTTACAATAAACAAACCTCTCAATCTCTAGGAGTCTATAGGAGGTACCATCACAATGTTTCTTTCCGTAGGAAGCTCTCTTCTCTCTAAGAAGAAACCTTGCATCTTATGCACAGGACGCTCTCCTCCCCCCCCCCCCCCCCCCCTCCTCTCTCTAAATGAACCTATATTCCTATATGGTGACCCAAATAGGGCACACAAATTATCTGCACTTTCATCTCATATATGTAAGATTAGGAATCTAAACTAAATAAGAAACTTCTTATAGATATCACATAAGACTAAAAGATATATCCAAGAGTCTTAATCTTTTTAGATTTTTATTTCCCTCAGGAACTTATAAATATCAATCTCAATCCCACATAATATGAAAATATATTAAGTGGGTGATTTTGGATAGCACAAATCCAACAATCTCCACCTTGATATCCAAATCACTTGCTCATCATGCCAACATCAATTGAATAGCTTTATGGATTCTTCATCTTTTGCTAAATAAATTTTTTCATTATTCTTGCTGACAAAATTGTGTTTGCCATCAATTTCTGTACCTCGAACCTTGCATTAAAAAGCTTTACCGCCATATCGAAAACCCCAAACCGGGGCTCTGATACCACTTGTTGTGCAGGGAAGCTCTAAACTCGATGGGTTAATATTTGGCAAATAAAGTATGAAAAATAAAACATGAACACATTTACAACAAAAACATAGAGTTTCACGTGGTTCACCCCAAAAAACAGATGTAATATATATCTCAAAACCATGAGATATATCCAAGAGTCCTAATCTTTTTTGGATTTCTATTTCTCTTAAAAAACTTATCAATATCAATCTCAATCTCACATGATATGGGAATATCTCAATCCCACGTGATATGGAAATATCTCAATCCCACATAATATGGGAATATATTTAAATGGGTGATTTTAAATAGGACCAAATCCAACAAAACTCTTTATATAATGGATAATTGGCTGTAGTGGAGCATGAGACCCAAGGGGATCAGATGGGATAGAGATTCAGCGCACTAACATAGGTAGCTCGCTTATCCTTAGTCACACCAGGCTTGGTTGATTTGAGGCTCGAAATAGGTTTCTTAGAGTCACAAAACCTTGCCTACAAGTATGGAGGCTAAAAAAATGGATTTAGGTCAAGGTCGTAGTGTATTTGCGTGTGGTGATTACTGTACAGAGAGTGTAAGAGAGGGGTAGCCTATGAGGAGGACAAGGGCTCAAGTCTCAACATTGCTACCCTACAACGGCTAAAGTCTCAACATTGCCGCCCTACAACGTATGCTTATGACAACCATAAAATATAGGAAGTAACCTTCCCAAGATGCAGTTGATGAAGCATGTGCACACGTGCTAAATATAGATCACCGTTGCATCATTGTGGGTGGTGCCCAGTTTACATGTGATTTTCGTTTAGGAGTGCACCTGTAGTCAATTAAGACCTAAGAACTCCATTTTTTGGTATATTTTTGACACACATGAAAAACCCAACTTGAAAAGGCCCATTTGAAATTGGAGGATGAGTATTAGGGCATCGCGTCATCCTACAAGTCCTTAAAAGATTGGGTTGGTGTGAGTTCCTGAAGAAAAAAGGACATCATGTTGAGAAGTGGTATGGCGTGTCGAAGGAGGAGGAGAAGGAGAAGGAGAAGGGGAAGGAGCCGAGGTGATGGGGTGGCTCCAAGAGAGGAGTAACAAAGCTGAAGTCGCTTCCGAACTGGAAGATTCGACACCGATCCTTGCAGTCCGTAACGAAGGAAAGCAAGTGTATGTGTCGAAAATACGTAAAATGGTAGAGGGGCCCAAATGGATGTATATTGGATCCAAATTCAAGGGATCCTCATTTTGGATAGTGGAGATCCCTACAAATAAAGGCCATGGGCTCTAGAGTATGTTTTGACCTAGATCTATCATGGAGCACCTAATAAAAGAGCATGATCAAAGCAAGATGAATTGTATACATATCGGCCCCAAATTGATTCTAGAGATAGCCCATAGATACATCCCTCAAGAATAAGATTAACGCGATTAGGACCAAGATATGGCAAGTTAATTTTCAATAGGATGGTCCATAACTATGGAGTATCAAAAAGGCGAACAATTCACAAGGGAGGCCCTTTGAAAAGGTGCCCGATCGCCCTAAAACTTTTAAATATGGTAGCAAGTGATTGAAAACACTTTACAACGTCATTTCGACAGATCTACTAAAATTTTTGGGTTCACACATATTATTCAAAGAGTAATTTCCGTCCTATGATTCACCCATGGGTAAAAATATATTTGCAAAACAACCATTTTTGGTGACTTTTCTCATTTGATCTCTTACAAACCGTTGAGGTTTTGATCCAAGCTTTGACTAAGCCGTTCTACTCGAAAGGGCTTTATGTGACCCGATCAGGATCTGAAATCTAGAATCGAACCCTATTCGCATCCGGGTACAAATTTGAATCTAGAATCCGGATCTGGACCCAAAAGTCAGGTCCGAATTGAAATATGAATCGGATCCGTGTGCAGGTGGATCCAATCCAGATCCGACTCGAATCCGGTTCCAACCCATTTTTTAATAGGATATTATTATTATATAGGGTAGTGATTTCATGCAACGGTTGTATCA
>NW_006499644.1:43247-85339 GCF_000471905.2 Amborella trichopoda | reverse complement strand
ATTCAATGACACTCTTACAACTACCCATTTTAAAATTTAAAGGACAAAAATAATGGTGATATCTATGCACAAAAGATAAATGGTATCTTGTAATCAATCCCATTTTGAAAATATAAAATGAAAAAACTTTCTATAAGGTTGTGACCTTCTACTATTCTAGTAAGCTGCACCTCAAAAATCCTCTAGAAGAGAGTGTTTGGAAGTTAGAGGACCTTCTAATTGATCATGTGGACTTCGGGATATATAGTACGAACAAAAAATATTTCAAGCTATAAAAATAGCATATATTATGATAAGTTTTGTGAAAAATCTATTTTCAAGACTTACAAGTGTTTAGATATATGCTCAGTATATACCATTATTGAAATTTTAAATTTCATAGCTAGATATGAAAATAGATTTTCAAGCCATCATATGCTTTCTAACGTTGGAACTACATCTACAAGTAAAATTTAGGTGTGCACCTTACTTCTATAATATAAGGACGGCACCTTATACAATCCTCACCCATATAAAAAATATTAAAAATTTTCCGAGTTTCATTTAGTTGTTTGAATTATAAAACTAGTTGGTCCGACTGGCTAAAACCAATTAAACGTTAATTTTGACTAGTTTTCAATTGAACTTGATTTTTGGACCAGATTGCCTAAAACATCGATCGACGATCGTATCACTGGTTCGGTATTCCTCATAACTATGTAGAAGATGGCAAACTTCCAATGTCAACATCATGGGGCCTAGGTGATGTAAAAGTTATGTAAGAAACTTCACTACACTTATTAATTACATTTCCAGTTTAGTTGCAAGGAATTTGATATTTTGTAGTGTTAGAGGTACGTTGGTATTTGAATAAGGTAGAAAGCATTTTGGGAAAGGCCCATTTTTCTCATAAGAAAAGGGGAGATGGCCGTGAGTGGCGTTGTCTTCTTCATAATTTATTATTCACTAAGAGGCAGTTTGGATACCTAAAAATATATTATAGGGAAATAGACTACTAGAAAAAGTGCAAATGAAACTCAAGATATGAAATGAGAAAGAGAGATGAAAATGGAGATATTCTAGTAAGGGAAAACTTACAAAACTTTTTTACCCATATATATATATCTATATATTCTAAATCTTTTATCTCCCAGCCATCTAATTAGAATGGATGGATGTGATTATTTATGCTATAATGTCACAAGTTAGCCTCTGACCATATGATCTAGATCTGATCTCTCAAAGTATTTTATCATTAATTTTTTTTACTAAAGGTATGGTTTGCATAAGGTTCCAGTCCAATTAAGGTGCACCTCCAAAATTTATCATAAGATGTAATTTTCGTGTAAATTTATTTTAGGATTGGTTGAAAATCTATTTTCAACTCTAATTATAAAATTTTAAACTCCAAAAACAATCAAGTAGATCTATAAATATATGAAAATCTTGAAAATGGACGGTCTAGATAATGTGTTGCAAGTGCGTTATTTCTAATATTCAAAATCTTTTTCTTTTTCATATTTGTACATCTCGATGTCGGGATGATCAATTAGAGGGTTTTTCAACATTAGAACAACATTTTTCTGATCGATTTGTGAGGTTCAACCTTAATTTTACATTTCAAGATTTTCTACTAATCATATAAAGATGAAATTTGATACGTGTCATCATCTCAATAGAGTGTACTACATAAAAAATATTTAAAAAATTCTGAAAAATTAAAATAACCAAAATACCTTTGCAGCTTCTGGTGATACTTAAGACATTATATTTTTAAAAAATGTGTTTTATATTTTTTACAGTAACGAGTTTAAAAAAAGACTCAACACACTAATTTATTATCAAAATAAAAATTAAAAATAAAATAATATATAAACATGATATTGTGACAGGTTATCTCGGCTGGCAATTCAGATTGACCGGTTGGGAGATGAGAACTATAACAAAAGAAAATTTATATAGAAGCGAGGAAGTACAATTTAAGGTTTCCTAGAAGCTAACATTGAAAAGAGAAAACGAAAAATTAGACATATTAAAGATAAAAATAAAATTGGAGGAGATAAAGAGTTTCTTCAGAGAGAGATGGAGAGAGGAAAATTAGAGGAGAGAGAGAGTCTTTTGTTTAAAAAGATAAAGATTTTTTAAAAGAAAAACAAAAAAAGAAAAAAAAAAGAAAAAAAAGAAAAATGTGTCCGGTCGAGTGGAGTAGGTGTCCAGATGTTGGAAGAAATGTCGAGAGGTCCTCGTGTCTAATAAATCCCCCTCACGTGCCGATGTCTGCCTTGTCTTACGTGCTACATGTCCGCCACGTGTAACACGTCCCTCTCGAGCCAGCTAGGATAACGGTGAGGGTACGCCAATGACCTCCGTCAATCCCGCACCCCAGGTTAACGGCGCCGTTAGGGGCAGTTAGGGCAGCTTGCCCGCTGCCCGCCGTCGTTATCGGCGAACGCAAGCGGGCGCGGCACATGGGCACGGCGGCTTCCTGGAAATGGAAGCGCTCCCATTTAATTCTCGCAATAAAAAACCTTAATTTTCATAAATTCATTTAAATCATTTACTTTGTATATAGTTTACTATTTTAATCCGTAGGTTGGTGAATTGCTTGGTAGTGTGTTTGACTCATCCTTACTACTCATCCTTACTATTTTTAGTAAAATAAATTGAAGGTTGCAACGGGTCAGGTTTAGTGCAACCCATATTATGGCTAGGTAGGGTCCGGCCACACAAAAAAATAAATGAAAAAAAATATAATTTTTTTTATTTTTATAAAAAGTGGGTTGGGTTGGGCAAATCTCGTTAACAATGGCCTGCCCTGACCCTTAATCTATATTTTGTGGCTTAGGCTCTACTTTTTTAAAGCTAAGCTAAGCCGACAGTGCTGCTCTCGTTGTTAGCTTTAAAATAGACGGGTGACTTGTACAGTAAGAAGCACTACTTTTTTCCAAAAATGAAAAAAGTGCAGTTTGGGTATTATATTAAAAAAAATAAAGATAAATACTATTTAATAAAGTTCCTTTAATTTTTTGAAAAACACTTTATCAAAATACTATATTGTTTAGAATAATTGTTTTATGCGTGTTAGACTATTTCTACAATGGTCGAGAGGATCCATCTTTAAAGATGTAAAGATGGATGCAACCAGGTTGTATATCTAAAAATAATTATTAATTAATGGTTTAAATATTTTTTAATATAAATTATTTTAATTTTTAAAATTTATTTATTTTTCATATTCATGATTTTTATGTTAAAAATTATATATTCTTTAAAAAATAAGATCAAATTATATTTTACAAAAATATATTTAGCTTTTCTATAATACGCCGGCTTCCACATGAAAACAGTCTCCTTATCAAAATACACTACTGCAAATATCCATCAAAATACGGAATTATAACAGTTGAAAAATGGCAAAATATTAAATTATTAGCTCTTCTATATTTTTAAGTTAAAAACCTGAGCAGCACACCCATATCTTCCGTATCCGAATAACGATTCCAACCTGGGAAGACGCGTGTGCATAGCAGTAATGTGGGTGGCAATAGGGACCCAACATCTGTCATGGAGTAAGGAAAGAGGAGGCGAACGGCTTTATTTACCGGTCGAAGAAAATCGAGTGGCGTTAGCGCGAAACGGGAGTCGGTGAAAAGAAGGAAAAACCGCTTGTCCAGAACGGAAACTGCTTTTGTGGGGAGAGCGGTTTTGACTGGAAAGTAGACAGAGAGAACCCCACCAGTATGAAAATACCGAAGCTTCTGTTTACTTAAAAACTCCCCTGTTTCCTTGCCCCCCTTCTTTATTGCAACCTTCGATATCAGTACTACGACTTTGAAACTTTGAGGTTTTGGGGTCCCTTCCCTTCCCTTCCTTTAAGCTTTTACTCTGCCATTTTAATCTTTCATCTTTCCTCGAGCTTCAATACATACCTCTTCTCGGTTTGCCGTTGCCGGAAAAAGCTGGGCGGCGGCCAAGGAGGGTTTTTTTTTCCTGGTTACGCTTTCTTGTCCCTTTGGTTAACTTT
Organism: Amborella trichopoda; assembly: GCF_000471905.2. The sequence continues at coordinate 81,336 of NW_006499644.1, read as the reverse complement.
GCCGTTTGATGGCGCCGGAAAAGGGGGTTTCTCCGGCGATTGAAGGGTTTTCCGGGAACAGTTTTGCGCAGTTGTTGGATTCTGGTAGCTTAGGTTTAGAAATGAGGGAAGAGGTGTGTCGAGCTCAGCAAGGTTTGGTGTCGCCGAAGCCTCATTTCTCGGGGTTTAAGCAAGGGCCTGATATGCTCGGTTTCCATGGCCATGCTAGTGACCGGAAGGATGGTTCTGCGCCGTCGATTCCTGGAATCAGTGGCAGCGATTCTTCCTCGTCTGGTTCGAGCAATAGCAGTCGGCCCAAGAGCTCTGTAATTGTAAGTGCATATGTAAGGGTGCTGAGACATGGGGGTTTTACGTTAGGGTTTGAGAACTTGGGTTTTCCTGGAGTTGATGTTTTGGGGGCGTTTGAAAACTAGGGTTTTACCTTGTGGTTGTTCATATAGATGATTTTTAATTGCATTTGTTTTCCCGAAATTGTAATAGAGAAGCGATGTTGGGGAAGCTTCAATAGAGCACAAGAAGCATAGTGGGTCGGTTGAACATGGTAATGGCGAGGCTGGAGTTCAATTCAAGAAACCGAAGGTGGATTCATCAGCCTCTGTTCCATTGAAGGTCTGCAAAACCCTGAGTGAATGTGCATGTGTTTCCCCATATGCCATTGATAAGAAACACCCATTTTTCTTTATTTTAGCTCCAAGCTCAATGGGACTCGTCTGTTGATTGTTGCAGGTTAGGAAAGAGAAGCTCGGAGAGCGAATCACTGCTCTGCAACAGCTTGTTTCTCCTTATGGCAAGGTACGATTACAACCCAATTCGATTCTCTCTCTCCGGAACTTATAATGTATTAAACATTGTTTTCTCTTTTTTCAGACCGACACGGCCTCTGTTCTTCACGAGGCTATGGGTTACATCCGCTTCCTCCACGACCAAGTTCAGGTTGCTTTTCTTATATATCCTTCCATTTACTGAACCCCTCTCTCATTATCATCTCCATTGTCTCTATCTTTATTCCTTTGCTTTATGCGGTTTCTCCATTGTCTCTATCTTTATTCCTTTGCTTTATGCGGTTTTATTGATTGATTGTTTCAGGTGCTTAGCACTCCCTACTTGCAACGAATTCCGCCTTCTAGCCTGCGGGTAAAATACCCCACCTAATGCAACTTTACTGAATCCATCTCTCTCTGAGCCATGAATCTTATATTCTCGTATCTGTGTTTCAGGAAGCTGGAGAAGAAGAGTCGAAGTATGATTTGAGGAGCCGAGGTCTGTGCTTAGTCCCTGTTTCCTGCACCCTTCATGTGGCAAGCAGCAATGGTGCTGATTTTTGGGCACCAGCCATGGCAAGCAATTCCTCCAAATACTGAAACAAAAAATTCAAGAAAAACAAGGAGATGAAAGATTCAACATGGTGGGTTTTTTTTTTCCCCTCCCGATTTCTTTTCTCAGTAAATGGTGAGTAAAATTGAGAGTTTTGTGTCTTTCCCCTTCTGTGCAGTGTATTCTGTAGAGAGAGAAAGCAAAAAGCTCTGCTGACCCGGACTACGGCCATGGCCTTGAATTTTTTTGGGGTAAGTAGTAGTCAGTCTAATATAAATGAGTGGACATTTTCCGGCGAATAGTTCCGGTTACCGAGCTCTGTAAATGTTTTTGTTAGCATGTCATTACATGTTTTATATGGCAAATATTGATGTGATCAAAAGTATGACTATTAGCAACCTTTGTTATTTTTACATTTTTTATATATTTCCATATATATATATATATATATATATATATATATATATTCCTTTGATGTTACATATATTTCAACTATAGCAGCCACTGCAGAGACACACTGACAACGAGTTTGAATTTTGAAGGGTAAATATAGTGTGCATTTAGTCTAGAAAGAGTGTGTTTTTCTGTGGGATATAAAGACAGGAGTGTGATGGGTGGAATGGTGTATATAATTCATATTTGTAACTGCCCCAATCCGCGTCCCAACCACTCTAAAATCAGTATGCCATTCCTCCGATAATAATACTCCTACTTTGGGCTTGGACCTCTCTCTTTTCAGCTCGATCAAAGATTCGGGCCTGGTCTTGGACCTCTTTTCAGCTCATCTATTGAGACAAATATGGTAGAAATCAATAATATCGGAATACTGGACTTGGGCTTGGGCTTGGACTTGGGCTTGGGCTGGGATTGGACTTGGACGTCTTCTCACCTTGATCAATAATTCGGGCCTGGGCTTGGACCTCTTTTAAGCTCATAGATGCAGGAAGACAAGTATGATGTTTTAAAATAGTGTGTGGCTGGTTGGCGATAAAAGAGACTTTGTTAAGAGGTCGCAGTCGCACCCAATCCCATCCCACCGAAATCAGGGCCGCATTTTGTGGGATTAATAATGTGGGGTCGGTGTCGCACCAAACCATTGAAGAAAACGATAGAGTCTACCGAAAGCAACGTATGATAGATGAGGATTTGGGACCTAAGCTTTGAGGGAGAGTGCCCCCTTTCAAACTTTTGTGTCATGAGAACTGTGGTCCGCGTGATACGAATGTGTTTCGGTGGTTGTCGCTTCTTGTAAAATAATTTTATAAGTGGGTAAACAACAAATTTATGTCATAAGTTAGTAAACAACAAATTGATGTCTCCCGCCAATTTTGAAGGGAAAGTCTTACTAAGATCATGAAATATTATCATCATCCAACCTATGATGTTACAAATTTTGTATTGAAAAATATTGTTATATTTCAAAACAAAATTGAAAAATCTTTTGTTACCATATTGTTTAATTAATGAAAATTTTATATGGAGTTTCAACGGGAAGCGTACGAGAGGCACCTTGAAAATCGACAGGAAAAGGTTGTCTTGATGATGAAAATCCCACTTATTGATTATTTCGACTATGAGATGCATGGGTATGAGGAAAAAAACAGAGAGGAATTGAAGTATTGAACGCAGCACCTTACAATATAATATTTGGAGGATTTATTTTTAAGATTTTCTAATAGTTGTAGATTGTTCGATCTGTATAGCTTCAAATTTTATAATTAGGGATGGAAATGGAAACAGGGAATAATAAGAGTTCGAATTCTGACATTGAAATAGTATCGTTTGGCAGGTTTGGAGTTGAGCAAGTGGGTGCCTTGTATATATGGCACCCTTATTAAATATATATATATATTTTGTTATTGCTAACCAATCCTACCTTAGGGTATGATTGACAATATATAATTTAGAATATTCAGAATTTTGATATTTGGATAAAGGCATTGGTAGTTGTCCTTATATCTAAAATATATATTTTCTTAAATCCAGTCTATATGATGTCCTTTTCGGGGAGCCAGAGAAAATGCATCTTAGGTCCACCAATTACTAGGTATGAGAGGATTGATTTTGGATCCCGAAGGACAAATGTATGAGATTCTTTTGTATCGGTTTTGATTGTTTATTTGTATTTTAAATTTTTTATAAATTTGAATTTTTTTTATGTTTGGCTATCAAAACTAGAATTTATTGGTCTTATGAAGACCATTGATCTTTAGACTTCTCCTTCGTTACAAAAATCAACGGACCATCCGTCAAATATCTTTCTCGACTGTTGTTATATTGCACTTGGCTTCATGTCTATCTCTATGTAAGCTTTTTTTCTTTTTGGACAACCAATTGTGAAAAAAAAAAAATTGTGGAAGAAATTTGATGGACACAAAAAACCCAACTCGAACCCTATAAAATTTGTGAAAGAAATAAAATGCAGATACTATTTCTAGTTGCAATCCTCCCCATAAGCCTCCATATCTTTATGGTGAGAATCTTTTTCCACAAATACCAAAGTTTATTAGTCACCTTACTAAGATCACCTCATAGACACCTTACTAAGATCACCTAATAGATTTCTAACACTATTCTCCAATGATAAAAGAATAAGCAGAAAAAATAAATGAATTCACATAATCTGGTGGGTAAATTATGACCTTGAAAACTAAATGTTTTTAATTACAATAAAGGGGGGCTTTTAATTTAACCACCTCAAATCTCAATAAAATAAATAAATAAATTTTTTGTTATTATTTTCACACAAAGAAAGAAGGGTAGGTGGTTTTTATAAGGTTGCAACCTTAAACAATCCAATTAAGGTGCACTTCTAAATTTTATCATGACATAATTTTGGTGTAAAACATTTTTAGGATTATCTCAAAATCTATTTTCATGTCTAATTATCAAATATAAAACTCAAAAAATGGTTAAAATCAAGTAGATCTATAAACATATGAAAATCTTGAAAATGAATGGTCTAGATAATGTGTTGCAGTATGCATTATTTTTGGGACTCAAAATCTTTTTTTTTTTTTCGTATTCATATATTTCAATGTCGGATGATCAATTAGAGGGTTTTTCAACATTAAAACAACCTTTTCTAATGAATTTTTGAGGTGCATCTTTAATTCTACATTTTGAAGTTGCAACCTTATATAAACTTTTCGAAAGAATTGTAGACAGCCCAATAGATCCACATTAAAAGATCCCCATTACGAGATAATGAAATATCTTGCTTTATCGGTCATTTCAACACGCATTGATACTATGTTTTAACCTGTAAACACCATAAAGAAATGGGGTTTTCACAATAAAGAAATAAAAAAGTCGCAATGTACAGGATATGAATAAAAACCATGAAAATGATAAAATGATAAGGGTGCAGTTGGCATACGGATGCATCCGTAGCTGTAGAGGTAAGGTGAACCTTCAAATTTTATCATGGTATATAATTTTGATTTAAAATGTTTTAGGATTATCGCAAAATCTATTTTTATATCTAATTATAAAATTTTAAATTTAAAAAATAGTTAAAATCAAGTAGATTTATAAACATATGAAAATCTTGAAAATAGATGATATAGATAATATGTTGTAAAATGTACTATTTTTGAGATTTAAATTTTTTTTATTTTTCATGGTTATACATCTCGATGTTGGGATGATCAATCAAATAGTTTTTCAACATTAAAACTACCTTTTCCCAATGGATTTTTGAGGTGCATTATAAGGTTGGATCCTTATATAAACTTTTTCCAAATGATAATGGTTGAGCGAAAAAGACTAAGGGTTAAGAGAGACGAGCCCTCTCTCCATGAAAAGGGCTCTCTAAGAAGAAGCCCCTGATCTAAGGGCATTCATGGAGTGAGAGTAAAGCAATGAAGAGAGAAATTCTCCCTCTTGCAATCTAGAGTTTTTCTTAGGTCGAGAAGAGCGAAAGAGGAGAGAGGAAGGGCCTTGAGCTCCTCAAATATATATCCTTGAGCCCAATACAATTTGATCTCCTTCTTCTCTCTTTACAACTAAAAAACTATAAAATAAAATTTTTATCAAAATTGCAAGGGCCAATGTGGGCACCACATAGTAAGAAATGGAAATTTGGGAGAGAGCTCCACAACCTAGCTACTAGCAAGACCGCCATCATTTTTGAAGCTTCCCACATCACAAAAACCCTAAACCTTCCTTCTTGTAGAATACGAGCAATTTCTTTGCTTCAGGTTCTAGAAATCTTTGCTTGACGAGGTCTGGCATGAGAAAACAGGCACAACACCGACACTCTTGGAGCTTTCCCTTATCACCAAAACTCTAAAAACTTCTTTTGTTGCAGAAGAGAGATTTTTAGTTTAGCTCCAAGAAATCTCTTTTTGGCGAGATCTGGCTATAAGGGAGGAGAGGGGTAGGTATCCGCTTGCGGTATGGGGTGAAGGATTGGTTTCTTAGCATGATTGCTCTCAATGCCAGGGATCGGAGAGGGAGAGAGGAACCCGAATCAATTCATTTTGGAGTCAGTGATAGAGAAACCAAACTTTTCAAAATTCAACTCTAACTTGAATTTTTTTGGATTTCGACAATGGGAGGTTAGTTGAATCTTGGTGGGCGTGAAGTTGGACAAAGGTGATCTAGCAGTATATAATTTTTAATCTTTTTTCTCACCAAACACTAATAATGGTCCAATCGCAATAAATTCAACTCAAAATAAAGAATAAATAAGAATAAATAAATAAATCGGTTCTCACTTGCTGTCTCTATTTACAATTTTCTTTTATTGAATAAACCAATACAATGATTTATGGGGGGAATAAGAAATAAAATGCTGCAATCCATAAAGCAAGATGCCGGAATACGACTTCAACCGGACTTAGTATAACCCACACTGAGATCAATGTTCAATCCCTGATCTTCCGAATTTGGAAACGCCCTAGCTAAACCCCTTCACAAAAATATGAGAGTAAAAACTATTTGATTGAGCCAATTGTATCCAGTCTACCCCATATCCGAACCATGTTCACATCTAGGTCCGAACCTATCCCCCCCTTCTGATTCGAGCCAAGGCTCGTGCCTAACCCAACCTTGATCCAGTCCGAGTCAACACCCGGTCTGATATTCAAAACCCCAGGCTTGTACCCATCTTAGTCCAGGTCCCAACCAAGTTCACACCTAGGTTCGAACCTAGAGCCCCTCTTGGTCCGAGCCAAGACTCGTGCCCATCCAGTCTAGATTTCAATCTAGGTGCTCACCTAGTTTAGGGTTAGAACTTAGAACTTAAACCCATTGAGTCTAGTAAGGTCCATCTGTTCTAGCCTTAGCCTAGGTCTTAGTTTAGGGTTTGCTACAATTAGACTAGGTTTGCCTTAGCTCAAGGTCCCAACTTACGCTTGTCTTAAGAATTGTTGGAAGCATATCAGCGACACCTTCAACTCCCGGTGCCAAAAAATGAATAGGCGCAGGGTGGCCACCTAACCATCCTGTACTTCTGGTCCCCAATGTATCTCTTGCGAGTCTCATAAGGGACACCACTTGTAACTTTTCAAAAACCAGTGAAAATTAAAAACATGATAAAAATCATAATTAGCAGAAAACTCCTTTGGGAGCAAGGAATGCAGTAGATTCTTCATCTTCAGGTGACATCCTTATCTGGTTATACCCTGAATAACCATCCATAAAGGAGAAGGCCTGGCAAAATTGGCTGTCGAATCAATTAGTAATTCAGTGAAAGGAAGTCAGAAGTCCTCTTTAGGACAAGCTGCATTCAAATCACGGAAGTCAATGCAGAGCCTGATCTAACTATTCTTCTTCTTGACTAATTTCTGCTTGACCGACTTAAAGGATGGGTCAATCCCCAACCTATGAACTACAACCTTGGGGTCAACATCGGGCATCTTTTGATAATGCCAGGCAAAGACATCTCGATTAGCATGTAGAAATGCAGTGTACATCTTCTTCTCTTCATGAGGCATAATAGTGGAGATGAAAGTCGGCCTTGGGTCAGTTTCATCACCCAAGTTCACCTCTTCTAAATCATCAGTTGTGGCTTGTCCACCATCTTCCAAAACTTCTGGTGCCTCTTCTATTTCCTCCTCATCAAGGGGTAAGGGGTCAGAAGTTCTCTCATGAACTTCAAACACTTCAACATTTTGTACTATGGGAAATGATCCTTCTTTTATCTCCTTCACTCTTAAACTTTCAGGTTTTTTAGATGTTTGCGCCACTTCTACTTCTTCTTGAGACTTCAGGGGAATAACTTCTTCAGGGATGAGTTCAAGGGATGATAGTGGTGGTTCTTGAGTTACCATCACAAGAGAAATTTAATCAGTCAAGAATAACCATAGAGGTAAACCAGTTTGCCCCAGGTAGCTAAGGCCCTGCTTTTGTGTATGCTGAGACGTTGTGGTCTCAATAACTGCAAAGGGCGCCAACATCCCCTTATCATCATTTAACCCTTGATTTCTTGACAGTTCATAGTCCACCTTCTTCATAATTTGATGAGCATTAGGACTATAAAGATCCCATTGTGGTAGCACTGAGGCATTTGTAGAAGAGGGACTTCGAGAGTTTTTCTGAGTACTAATACTTTTAGTTTCTGGAGTGAAACTGGGTAGAGGGACAGAAAAAGGGTTTTGGGGCAACACTTCTTTCGCCTTAGTTGTTCCCTTTCTTATGGTCTCAACCTGATTGAGCAAATCCTGAACTTGCTCCTTCAATTGAACAATAGTGGCTTGTCTTCAAACTTCATTTTGTGTTCGGGAGTGCTGATGAAGTCATTAAAAGGGGAAGGAGGATTATATGTCATGTTTTGATGAGCAACTTGAGTTTCCATGATGGGGGTTGGGAAGCACAAGATTTTTTGAGAGTCATGCGTGTAGCTAGTTTGGTCTGTGAGGTAAGTACTATCCTCCCCCCTTTTGGGGATTAGGACATGCAAGACCTTAGGGATTGGTCCCTCTGAAATGTGGATGCGTTAAGAGAAATATGGAATGTTTAAACAAACATTAGACTCCAAATGGAAAACCAAATGATATCACATTCGAGGCCAAATTCACCCGTGCACTTCATATCATAAACACATGCCTTATTATTTATACTGGGTACTGAGAAATTCTAGAGGTTTAATCATCTGTTATATGTACATCGACTTTGAAGAATTAAGATAAGATGAACACCTTTGATTCTGACTTTAAAACTTATACACTCATTTCTTAAAAAAATATATATAAATGTTAAAGGGAAAAGATCACGTCGAGGGCATATGGCCTATATACCTGCACGCAGGGGCTTATTATCCTTCGAGTCTGGTCTTCAAAAGGGATTGGATCTCAAGTGAATCGTAGAAGACAATTATCTCCTCACATCTTGAATACTACTCCCCTTTCTACTCTTGGTTCTTGCCGAGGCACAACCTCTGAAGAACTCTTTATCTCTCTCTTAAAACTGCGTCTCTCAAAAGTGCGACCTCCCCCTTCAATTGAGAAGTACCTCTTTTTATAGTGCTAAATTATGGTTATTCAAGGGATAAACACACTTATTATCTTTGGATCTTCAGCCTTCATCTTCATTTGAGTTTATCCACTCATCTGAATCACAAATCTTGCAGGGCACGGTCTTTATTTTCATAACATGGTTTACCTTCTTGTATTTATCTTCAGTTTACCTCTTGTGCTATCTTTTCACACTGTTGATCTCTCTGCTACATTATCTTCACAGATGCAATCGCTAACGGTTCTCGAACCTTCGAACCCCATGATCTTGTAAGAGCGGAATAAAAGATTCATCATTATCTTCAATGTTGGTGTTAATGGGTTGTAGCCACTTCCGTTGTTCAACTTAATCTATGCTAACCTTTTAAGGGTGATAAAGCAAGGAGCCTAGATTTCAACGATGCTGATTAAATGAGAGAATTCCTTGTTCTCGAAGAAACAATTCCCTCCTTGCAGAAATCGATTGCTCATACAATCTGTAAAGCTTCTAAGGCTTTAACTACCGGACAATGATACTGACGATGGGTTAAATATCTCTGGGCAGTTTTAGATTGCCGTTGAAACTGCGATGGGTTAAGCCATATTTGGGCAGCTTTAGACTGATATTGAAATTGAGATGTCTCTGGGCAGCTTTAGACTGCCATTGAAATTGAGATGGGTTAAGCCATTCATTTGTCGAAGCAAGGCGGTCTTCCATTCATTCGTTGAAGCAAGGCGGCTGTTCTGGGAGGATAACTTCTTTTGATTCAAGTTTTTTCCCATCGGGGTACCCAAGAAGGACTCTTCACAGATGAGTATGGTCTCGGGATTAATAAGAGGACCCCAAGTACTGATTGGGAGATCATGTTCCTCATGAACATCCGAGAGTGTTTACGTCCTTTGAGGGTGGGCAACCGTAGGTTGATTGAGCCCAACAACCCTCATCGCCTCACAAGACAACATCGAATGGACCAAGGTCCTGTTCTCTATGACTTCACCAGGCATGGGTCCTGGTCAAATCTTCATGTAAAGTCGGTGTGAAACTCTTGCACATTGTTGGGTCAATCTTGTCGGTTCAACATTCCCGACAATCATCGAAAAGTCTCCATGAATCTCAGGTACTGTCCTTGGTAACAAGAACATCAGTGAGGCTTCTTCTAGGGTCCTATTGATGGTATGCCTGACTTTCAAGAAGAAGAAGGTCATGGAAGCTCTCAGACTCACTTCAAAACAATATTTTGAGAGAGTTTCATTAATTGGGCTCCTGGGTTGCGCTTCTTCGAAGGCTGGAACGTAATAAGTGTTTATCAGTGTTATACATTATTTTTGATGTACTTTTATCTCTGAAGCGAATAAGGAGAGAGCCGGTAGTAACCTGATCCCATTAGTGCCCAAGATGCTGCCAAACCACGGGAACAATATAACAGTAAGCCTAAAACTGGATGACCTTTGAAGAAATGTTAGAATGGCCTCAAATTGCATGAGATGGTATTTTTGGATGCCATAAGGATGCCCACAAATTTTTTTTGCATTCTGACGAGTTTTGATATGATCAGGATGAAACTTGGTTTTCAAATCTAGTTCCTATCATGCTGAAAATGGACCCTATAGCTATCTTCTCCATCTGCCCCCCTCTAGCCTACCCTTCTCTCTCGTTCTATCTTCTTCATCCACCCCTCTCTCTCTCATTTTATTTTCTCTCCCTTTCATACTCCCCATCCACCTTACTCTCATACCCATATCCGCTCTTCATCCTCCTTTATCTCCTCTAGTAACTCATCTCCCCTTAGAGTCCAGACCCACACCATAGGAGGGTCCATTATCTCTTGACCCCATTTATCTCACTTTCTCTCATTTTAAACACTTTCGTCTCTCTAACTCACACTTTAATTTATCACTCATTTTACTTTGCTTTCATTTCATCATCTCTTTATTTCTCTATTTGATTGTTGGTTCTTTTACTTCTTGAGCGCTCAACTCAGATCGTCCTAAGATAGTGTCCTAGGGTGCTAACTCTTAGTTTGCTACTCTAACCACCATCTCGTACAGCGAAGTCGGTCGTAAGAGATGTTGATTCTCTTACACTCAGTTACTCGAGTTTGGGTCATCCTAAGTCAGCTTTCTTTAGAGTTTTGACCCTTTCGCTACTCTAATTGCTGAGTCACATAAGGTTTGGGTTGTAAGAAACTTATTTTCTTCACTTTCTTCTCTCATTTGATCACTTTCAGGGAACTCTTTGGTTTAGTGACATAGTTATAGGCTCAGTCCTGTAACTCCACTTTTCAAATCCTCCGGGGTACCAAGGCTTCGAGCCTAATGCTTTCATTGTCTCCGGTAATACCTCTTATAAGAGGTTATGCCGGGAGGCTACCCAAGCTTTCATGCACAATAGGTTTCCAAGACTCATCTCTCATTCATTTCCAAGAGAGACAGGAGTTGTCATGAGATAGAAGAAGAAAGAGCAAGCCATGAAGTGAAGAGAAGCATAACAACCAAGGATGAGAAAAGAAGAAAAAATTCATTCCATGTGTGATTCAATGGTTACAAAAACTTTGTGGTAACAATCATCAGGTGTCTACAAAAAGAATGAAAAGAAGGAAGAAAAGGCAGAAAAGAGTAAAGAATCCCTAGACCCCTAGAAGTTTCGAGGGCCTCATGAGTCTTGGTCTTTAGTGCTGCCAATGATTCCAAGTCCTTCTCCATCTGCTCTTTTAGAAGGGAGATTGTCTGAGTTACTTGGCTCAACATGGTTTTGGTCGCAGCTACCTTGGATTCCAAGGTCTCCAACTCTTGGGACTGTCTTTGTATCTGTGCTGTCTCCCGCTCTTGCTGGGTCTTTATCTTATGGATATCGGAATCCAATATGGCCTTTTCTTCTTCCAAGGCTGCGATTTATGTAGAGTACAATTTGTCTTCTTTCTTGAGACGAGCCTGTTTGGAATGGAGGATGATATTCTCTTCTTCATAACCCCTCATGAGACTTTGGTACTGGGCCAGAGTCTCCTCAGCAGAAGTCTGACAAGCCTTGATGGGTGGTTATTGGAATTCTTTTTCGAGTTGCTGAGTACTTGTTTGATACCGGCTTTGTTTTGCCCGCCGTGTTCGATCCCACACCCTGTGGGCTCGTTGTTGGCCTTTGTGGGCCGTACAGGTCTAGTAGGGGGTGGGGTCGTGACAGAATTTATAGCATAAGTCGTGATATATAAATCAACTATAGATCAAGACATTCAGGCACAAAGATCGACTAAAGCATTCCAGCATAAAATATAGCAAATACCTCATCATCAAGCAATCACACAAAAGAAGTCTTGCTGTAGAAGCACTAACCTCGGGTCTAAGGTTAGATTTTCTACCTCATCCCACAGGAGAAGTGCAACTCGCTTCCATTTGAGGTATGGTACCTCACTCACGCACATGGTTCGTAGCACACTTTGGGGCCTTTGATAGGTACTGGCCTTGTAAGGCACTGCTCCCTATGCCCATTTGGCTAGGAGTTTGCACTGTTTGGGTGCTAATCACTATGAACGGGGGAACGACCACCCAAACAACTCCTGCCCCTACTCCCATCCTATCATTGAGAGTTGAGGATATCACAATTGCTGGCACAACTTGATAACAAGTTAGGCTATGTAATACGCTCAAAGTATGCCAAGAAATCACATATCACATCATACGCACCTCATTGGTGCCAATCATAGCCATGCAATACGCTCAAAGCATGACAAGCAATCACATATCACATCACAAGAAACATCACCATGTTATATTATCATGCTTATATCAATGTAATAGACATCACCATATCAATTTTTGGTTTTTCAAGATGAACATTGTCCACCTTTAAGGGCATATCATTAAATTTAAAGATCATTTAAACCTGCAACCAATCTCTTGATAATCTACACACATAAAAAGACAACTTTCTTATAGGAAATAACCCAAAATATTGGTCTAAAGTTTATCAAACTATTTGATTTTTCCCCAATGAAATTTCTGTCCTGCACAGCAGAAAATACAAGGTGAGCCCCTACTAGAAAAATGACCAAAATTTTAAATCATGAAGATTTAAAACAAATTTTAAACTTGAATAACTTATCTAGCATTAAAAAATGGTTTTATTTCATTTTAGTAAAGTTTGGTAAGTCAAAAGCCCCACTCCAAAATATGCAATTTCCCTAGAAATTCTAATTCTCAGATCTATCATGTTCTAATAAATGGTAGATGACTCCTAAAACCTTTAAGGCATGGTCATGAGACTTATTTCGGGCTAAAGGGCATTCAAATGTGCAGGCTATCATCAATAATCATGTTCTCAAACAAGGTAAAAAATGATCTAGTAATTCATTTTAAACCCTAAAGAATTATGTAAATTTCCATCACACACACACAACAACCCTTCATATAGCATGTGAAAAGTACGCTAACTAACCCAATAACCACACAACTCAACATGACTACCCCAACATGCATTATATTAAAAAAAAAAAAACAAACCAAAAAATCCTCAATTTTCAGTACCCCAAACTTATGCAATTTCAATTACTTGAGTCATGGATTTTACCCTAAATTTACTACATGGGCCAATATAAACAGGATCCTATTTTTTATACTAATTACATAAAATATTCTATCATTCTAAACATGTTAGTTTGCATGAAATAAAAAAATGCAAGATTCTTCTCACAGTTTAGATCCACAAGGTGGCAAGGCTAAGGCTTGGGTCTTGAATCCTTGCAAAATGGGCTTCAACCGATGAGAGGTGATGAGGGTGAGAGGTGAGGGAGCTCATGATGGGAGGGTAAGAGGGCTCAAGGTGAGGGGTATGAGGGTTGGGAAGCAAATTTGAGAGCGTTAGAGGTGAAGAGGTTTAAGTATGGCATGTGCCATGGGTATGTGTCATAATCCTAATATAAATGTATGGGGTATGGGCATGTTTGATGCATGTGAGTCAAGTCATGTATCATGATGTATGTATAAGTGTGCACGATGTACATATATGCATAGCTTGTTCATGATTAGTGTATATAACTATAGTATGCATGCATGCATATTACACATACATGGCATAAGAGTAATTATGAGGTTGCATAGTAATCATTAGGTATTTTTAAACTAATTTTTTTGCATGTAGTAATCATGACAATAAGCATGGGAAATGGGGTGCATGTACTAATCATGACAATAAGCATGTGTTTAGAAGTGTGTGCACGTCTAGGAAAGTGTGTACCTCGGGATCCATGCACGTCTGTCAAGGTCCGGAGTCTAGGCACACCGGGTTTGTGCTTGCTGACAGACCCAGACTGCAACTTCTTGACAGTAGATTAGAAACGGACATGCCATGTACCGTCAGAAAGCTTACGACTTCCCCCCCCCACCCCCAACAATGATACAAAGTTTAGATCCAGATCATGAAATTCTGAAAAGTCAAGGTTCTAGGTCCCATGGTGTCCGACACAGGCACCGGTTCTAAAAATCTAAGCATGTGACAACAAATATACATGCTATAAATAAAATCAGATATGGAATAGGATCACATGTATTACACTTGCACTAGGGGCATGGAGTTGATGTGGTCCAAGACGGTTAGAAGCAAATTTGCAAAATGAAACTTGTTGGACCAAAGATTGTAAAAGGAGACTTGCACCATCAAAAGCAAATTTTGTAAAAAATGAAACTCAATTGCTTGGAAGCAAATTTGCAAAGCAAGAAGCAAAGAAATTTAGTGAAAGAAGGAAAGTTTGGGACGCTTTCTCTCTCATTCAACGAGAACCGTCCAAAATTTAAGACACTTTCTCTCTCATCCAACAAGAACCATCTATTTTTCTCTCTCTATCTCCTGTTGTAGCTATTGCTTCTAGAGCAAGGTTGGAAGCAAATTTTGACGGGATGGAACTAAGAGAGAGAAACCAACATGGAATAGAGGAAGAGGCTTTAGAAAAACGGGGTAGATTTTATAGCGACGATATCTATGGAATGACAAAGATACTGAAATTTTCAAAACAACTATGAAGCGTATATCAACAAACACAACAGATAGATGGGTTGATGGCTCTGATACCAGGTGAGAAACTATATTTCTCTTTATGGGAAGCGTGAGAAACTGTATTTCTGCATATTTGGGCCTTAAGCCCCCATATAAAATTTATTACAGGGCTTATCAAAGATGTGGACAGAACCATAATTTATATGGTTATAAAGCTGTGCACTATTAAAAAAAGTAGCATATGTAATGAACCACCTTCCTAATATGGATACACATAAAAGGAGGAAAATATTGTACCAAAAAATAATTGCAGGTTTCTATAATTTCCACACAATCAAATTTGCCTTAGAATTCTCTAAAAATTTTGGGGAAATGACCTTTACCCCCTCCCTGAAATTTCTATCCCCATTAATCCCTTGGGTTCACCAAAATCTATTGTAACCCCTCAAGTTTAAAATTTTGTGATCGTTAGCCTATTATACTTTTCTTTATTTTTTTTATAACTTAGATATTTTTATTTTACAAAATGCGAAACCCTTATATTAGTCATTTTCCTTTCCTTTCTCTTTCGTTGCTTAAAACCAATCCTACCTCCGTAAACCCCACTCTATAAATTTAGACATGAAAGGAAAATGATTTTGATTAATATTATGACCTATTTTATAATTGCATCAATATCTTTTGTTTATTACTATTGTTAATGAATTATTATTATTTATTCATTTAATTAAAAAATCTAAAAATACCTATAAGAGATGAATTATTTAATAATTAATATATGAGTTATGTTAGGGTGCTCACACTGTGGAGTAATTTATCATTGTATTCAACAATTTTGGATACTTCTATACCTTTGTTTTGTGTATGGAATTTTTTTAAGTAAGTGTATTTTTGGTCATTACGAGACGTGTGACGTCATATATATGGGGTGTGATATCATCCACATGGAGCATTAAATGTCAGTAGTGCCCGCTATGTAGGTGATGTTATACCCTATATAGATGAGGTCACATCCTTCCTAATGATAAAAAATACTCTCCTTAAAAAAATATTCCATATATAAAACTAGAGTATAAAAATATCCAAAGTTTGTTGCGTACAATGATAAATTACTCTATTGTGTAAGCACTATACATAACCTTACATATATTGTTGTTGTTATCATTATTATTATTAAAATTAATTATAATTGCTATTGTTATTATTATCATCATCATCAATAAAATTTGTATGTCAAGTCACAAAAAATTAAAAATATGAATTATTAATGTATGGGTGTGCCATGATTAAATTTATAAAAAATAATACAAAAAAGCATAATAAAGGGGCGAATGGTCCTCAAGTTTTAAACTTGAAGAGTTACATGGCATTTTGGCGACCGAAAAAGGTTATAGGAATGGAAGTTCGGGATAAGAGGTCATTTTCTCATAAGAGCAAATGTATATATGCACCCGCGGGAGCATAGGTTCCTTTGGCAAAAGAAAAGTCGGAGAAGCCCAGGTGCCGCATAGGCCCTTCCCCTCGCTCCAGGATTTCACTCCGACTGTGGAGAGAGAGTAAAGAAACCCAAACACACCGCGCCCACGCGCACGAACCCCGTGCTGGCTTAAGTAAGAGAGGGAGAGGGAGAGAGAGAGGGAACATGGCAGAGGAGACAAAGGCTTCCAGCGTCGTCTTGCCTCCAACGGCGGCATCGTTCAGCGTGTGGCCGCCCTCCGAGCGGACGCGAAGCTCAGTCACGCAGAGGCTTGCTGAGACCCTCTCGACGCCATCGGTCCTCTCGCAGCGCTATGGTGTCATGGATGCAGAAGAGGCCAAGGCCACGGCAGCCGCCATTGAGGAAGAGGCCTTCAAGCTCGCCTCCGCCTTCTTCTCTGCTTCTTCCAATGAAGATGTAGCTGAGAATGACGGTACCGCCACACTGCAGGCATATTCGAAGGAGATCAGCAAGAGAATGCTGGACGCCGTAAAAAAGCATGCAGCCGCAGCAACCGCCACCCCCAATTCGCTCACTGAGCAACCCTCCGAGGTTGCCTCTGAAACCTCTGAAACTTGATCATTGGTCCACCTCTCTCCTCTCTGTCTATTTCTATACATCTCTCCTTTGTATTTCTTTATCTCTTTCTGTTTTGTTTTGTGATTTATGATGATCTATGTAGGTTTGGGGACGTTTAGATCTTTGATGTTAATGGTCTTAGGGTTTAAGGTTTTGAGCTGTGTTTTGTTTCGAGTGATACGATTTTGTGTTGATGTCGTAGAAATCAACACGTGGTGGTGTTTTTTTATTTGTTGTTTTAGGTCTGTGGTACTGTAAATGGATGGCTTTTCTTGGGTTTTTAAAACCTTTAGATTGTGTTATGGCTCTCTCTCTCGCTTATGCTCTTTGTAAAACTGGGAGGCTGGCATTTTCCCTTTAATGTTTCTTAATGAAAATAGTCAAAATGGTGAGGCTCTTCTTGAAATTTAATATCTGAAATGAATGTATCTGTTGCACAGAAATTTGTTAAGTGGAATGGAGATAATTTGAAGGACAAAGGCAGACTCATGATTTTCTTTTTTCTTGTGCTGTTGTATTTGGAATATTGGACTGATGTCTCTGTATGGAGTCATACTGCTTTGGTACCAATTTGGATTTTGGGTTTAATCTCTCTTTTCTTAACCATACTTTTGAGAATTGACGGGGACATTCCTTTGGAGGTCTATAAATAAACGCAGCATGATACCATAATCAACCAGCCTTTGTCTTTAACATTTATGGATGATGATTTATTTAGTTGTTGCAGCATATTATTGTGTGGCAAGTTGATTTTCATGTTTCTTATGATTTGTTGGTGCATTTGGTTGGTTGCAATGAGAAAGTTACTTAGTAGTCTGTGCTTCTGTGGTGGATTTAGTTGGAAAAATTCGGATCTCTCTCATGTTCCAAGAAGACCTGGTTTCAAACTATGTTTCTCTTGCTATTACTTTTTCTTGATTAATCATTTGTGCATCACAACATAAACATCTTTTTGGTGTTTTCTTGGTTTTGGGTATCTTGATTTGGGTAACCAATGAAATTGCTTGGTTTCATGTGCTCTTTTAGGCATTTGGCCAAAGGGTCTTGCAGTTCAGTTTGTTGGAAATTATCCTTGAAGTTTGGTGTCTATATGTATTATAAGCTTTCAAAACTTTTACAATATCTTGTCTTTGTGTTGATGTCTTGGTGCAAAGCTGCTGTGGAGCAATGATGGGAGCTAATCAAAACATATTTACATGGTAATGAAATATGAGAAGATGCATTTCAGTATGTTCTGATGTAATGTAGTTCACCAATAGCCCTTTTGACAAGAAAATTGCTTTAGTGCTTTGCATAATTTGTACGATGACTTTAGACTTCTTTACATTAAGAAATTTGAAAGGTATGAAACCATAGTTATTGGAATCTTCCATCTCAAGTGCCGATTCGCTCTAGAATCTCTGCACACTCTGCACAAGGGATCTTCATGGAATCTCATCATCATCATCATAGTCTTTTCTCAATTAATTGAGGTCGGCCACACGAATCATGGTCCGTCGCCATTCTACTCTATTTAAAGCCATACCCTCAGTGAGGCCATAAGTCCCCATATCTTTTCGGATTACTTCCAACCACGTTCTTTTGGGCCTACCCCTTCCCCTTTTCAATCCTTCCACTTGAACTAACTCGCACCTCCTAACAGGTGTTGTATTGGGTCGACGCCATACTTCATGGAATCTCGTTTTTTAAAATTTAGGATTCTCGCTTTCTATTTTTTAGGAATCCTAATCTGGAGTTGTTTTGAATCTAGATTCCATAGCCATCAAATCTCTGGGTTCATAGGTGCACCAAGTTGTGATTCCTTGGATCGAATTTTTGATAATATGGATTTGAGATTCAAATCCAAATATCTAGAGTTATGGAATGATTGTCACTTAAAAGGGTTTATAGAATGATTGCATCAATATTATGGAATGCTTGGAGTTTTTTTAAAAAATTATTTGAAATATTTGATTCTTAAAATTATTTAATAATATAAAAATTGTTCTATCTTTATTCAATGAATAAAGATGGGCTCATAGATACTCTACTTAACCCTAATTTTGTATTCCTAATAAAAGCCAAATGCAAAATGAATGTGGTACGTTTAAAATTTATTATGAATTAATCAAATAATTGTACTTTTTTTATTTAACAAAGGAGTATGGTGTGTTTGGGAGCTCTAGTTAACCTCGCTTCTAATAATTAGGGAACCTTGGTTGAGGCTACTCGAGGACCTTGATTTCAATACTAGAGGAAATCTTGATTTAAGGCACTTAATATGTCGATTCTAATACCAGGGGAACCATTGTTTAGGATAGTAGGGCCTCGATTCCAATACAAGCGGAACCTTTGCTAAGGGCACTCAATGCGTCAATTCCAATATTAAGGGATTCTTGATTAAGGATAATCTGGAACCTCAAGGCTTTTCCCATATAGAACCCATTCCTCAATAATTTCTTTCATAGTCCAAATGGTTGGATGCGCATTTCCAAAAAGTTTAAGATCTCGATCCCCAAAGGCTTGGGATCTTGATCCATAAGATATGCATTGTACGAATGGTATTCCCTAACATAAGTATCTTCCAGCCTCTCACAAATCCCCGCTTTTCATTTCCAAAACCATTCATGCACCCGCTTCTACTTCCAACAACTATTATGAAAACATTTAAGAAAGATGAGTTGTAATTGCTTAATCCTTAAGGTTCTTATCAACCAAAGCAATTCTTAGATGATTTAGCTTGGAGTCCAGTGGTGCTGACAAGAAGCATTATTTTGATGGTAATGCACAGTGGGTTGATCCTTTTTAAGTGCCTTCTGGTACGGCTTGGTTACTCTTGGTGATTTTTCTGTTACTTATCTTGGATATTGAAGAAGATATAGAGTGAAAAGAAGGAAAACAAATACTGTTGGGTTGCTTCGAGGGAACCCGATACCTCCAAAGGTTTACATGATAGTGTAGGGATAACAATCAGATGATCCCTTCTTTATTCATTCATCTCTTAAATAGAGACACATTACAACGTTAACTTCTTAATGAATAGGACAAACACCAACAAAATAGGAGTTCTAAACCAAAATAACAACCCACGTAAAAAGCTAACAAACTCAACAATAATCAAAGGATGATGGGGACTTATTCTCCTACTCTAACGTGTCATGAGTGAAACAATCTCATGCACCGTACATTTCCTCCCTTCTTTAATTTCACCCTTGCCCTCAAGGGCAAAAATCTGGAAATTGTTTCTCAATAAACTCAAGATTCTCCCACCTGGCTTCCATCGGTGAGAGCCCTTGCCAATGGATTAGAACCTCTTGCTCCCTCTTTCGCAACCGGCGTTCCAAGATGGCTTGAGGGTTTGGAGTTATCTTCTCATCTTCTTCTCTCACCGATGGTAATTGAGATTGAACTATAACCTTGGCTCCAATCTTCTTGAGGACAGAGACGTGAAAGACTGGATGAATTTTAGAATTAGTCGGCAACTCTCACTTGTAAGTTACAGCTCCAATTCGTTGTAGAACCTTAAACATGCCATAATACTTGGGAGAGAGTTTCAAATTTTTCCTCATAAACATCAAAGCTTACCTATACAACTGCAACTTCAAATATACCCGATCCCCAACCGAAAACTCTCTCTTTGTATGCTTAGAATTGTAGATACGTTTCATCCTTGCTTGAGCCTCCTTGATTTTCTCCCTGACGTCTTTGATAATCTCATCCCTCTCCAATAACTCTTGCTCAAATGTACCTTAGCCATTTCAGGTACATAAGCTAAGAGAGTAGGTGGGGCCCATCCATACACCACTTCAAAGGGTGTCTTCCCAATTGATGAATGCCAACTAGTACTATAACAAAATTCGGCCCATTTTAACCACTAGGCCCAGTTCTTGGGATAAGAACGTGTAAAACAACGAAGGTACATCTCCACAGTTCGATTTACCACTTCCCTTTGACCGTCCGTTTGGGGATGATAATCTGAGCTGAAATTAAAATTGGTGCCATTTATTCTGAGCAACTCTTGCCAAAACATGCTTGTAAATGCCGGGTCCCTATCACACACAATGGATTTAGGCATTCCATGCAACCGAAAGATCTGATCGAAAAAGACTTGAGCAACTCCCAAGGCCGTATATGGATGAGAGATGCCAGTGAAGTATACGTATTTTGATAATCGATCAACTACAACAAATATCGTGGATTTTCCCTTTGAAATAGGCAATCCATCAATAAAATCCATCGCACTATCTTCCCATACCTAGCTTGGCACGAGCAATTGTTGTAGAAGACTGGCTGGGGCAAGATGTTCCACCTTGTGACGTTGGCAAATATCGCCAGCTGGAATGTACCTCTTGATTTTCTGTCTCATGCCCTTCCAATAAGAGTTGGATCGGATCCGGTGGAGAGATTTTAGGAAGCCTTCATGAGTGTTGCCGTGGAACTAGCTGATTATACCATCAACAAGAGAAGAATCTTAAGCCAAGTAAATTCGCTCTTTAGAAAACAAAATTCCATCTTGAATTCTCCATGGGCCCAAAACTTCCCCATCTTTGACCAGCTATACCAACCTTTTTAAAGTTGGGTCAATTTGAGTCTCGTTGATTGCCTCCACCCAATTTGGTTTAAGTTGAGAGATGGCTACAATTTCTCCTTGTTGCTCTCCCTTTTCTTCTCTTTTTGAGAGGGCATCAACTACAATATTCTCTGTTCCCTTTTGTATTCAATGACAAAGTTAAATCCCATCAACTTGTAGAGCCACCTTTGTTGTGCGATAGTTGTGATCTTCTGGGCTCAAAAACGCCTGAGACTCTGTTGATCTGTACGTACCACATATTGCCTTCCCAAGAGATAGGGCTGCCATTTTTGCACTGCAAGAACAAGCGCTAAGTTGTCCTTCTCATACGTAGAGAGCAATCATGGTTGTAAAAAGCGATCAGCCTCTCTTGCATCAAAACGGATCCAATGCCTGAACCTGATGCATTGCATTCCACGATAAACGTCTTTGAAAAATCAGGAAGGGCCAGCACAGGTGCTCGTGTCATCACCTCCTTGAGCCGTTGGAATACCTCTTCTGCTGGTGGGCTCCATAAGAAACAATCCTTAAGCATTTTTGTCAGAGGGTCGGCTACCGAAATCTTTGATAAATTTTCGATAATAGCTGGTCAGACCAAGAAAACCACGCAAGGCTTTAATTGATTTGGGCTTCAGTCAGTCCTCCATGGCTGCTATTTTCTCTGAGTCCATGGCCACACCTTCATTGGAGATGACGTGGCCTAGGTATTGAACATTCTCTTGGCGTAATCAACATTTTTCAAGCTTGACAAGTAATTGGTGAGACTTTAGGAGAGAAAAGGTAATCTCCAAATGCCATACATGTTCTGCCCATGACTTGCTGTAAACCAAGATATCATCAAAAAAGACAAGGATAGAATTTCTCAAATGATGTTTAAATACTTCATTCATGAGTGCTTGAAAGATTGAGAGTGCGTTGGTGAGACCGAAGGGCATTACCAAAAATTCGTAATGGCCTTGATAGGTTCTAAAGGCCATCTTCTCAATGTCAC
Source organism: Amborella trichopoda (assembly GCF_000471905.2). The sequence goes on along the minus strand of NW_006499644.1, from coordinate 59,004 downwards.
TTGGATGTACCCTAATTTGATGATATCCAGAGCGTAAGTCCAGCTTTGAAAAGAATCGTGCACCATTCAAGTCATCTAAGAGCTCATCGATCATAGGAATAGAGAACTTATCTTTGATTGTGCTTTTATTTAAAGCCTTGTAATCAATACACATTCCTCATGAACCGTCGTGTTTCTTAACCAAGAGAACCAAAGACGAATATGGACTATTACTTTAGTGGATTACCCCGATTGATAACATCTCAGCCACCAATTTCCCAATTTCTGATATTTGGTAGTGCGGGTATCCGTACGGCTTAACACAAATTGGACCTTGTCCTGGCAGCAGTGGCAGTTTGTGATCCTGTACCCGTTGAGGAGGTGGCCCCTTAGGTTCAGTGAACACTTTCTTATATTTCTCCAGGAGCTGTACCTGTGTAGGGATGGAAGAGCTTCGGCTGTAATTGTGATGCCTCCAAGGCGAACAGTTGCAACAAAACTTCTTTTTTCTTCCTAGCAGCACGCTTTATTTGGTGATGACTAACAACCTTATTCTTTGAAGCATATAAGCGTTGTAATGCCACCTCCTTATCATTCACGTGAAACCTCATCTGCAATTTTGAAAAATGCCAAACAATGGGCCCCAATGTACATAGCCATTGAGCCCCTAATACCACATCATACCCTTCAAGTGATAATAAATAAAAAGTCAACATAAATAGGGACTCCTTGCAAATTAAGTTGGACATTTGTACATTTACCTGGGCTTGCTAGCTTCTCTCCAGAAGCCACCATTACACAAATCGGCCACTTAAGACTGGCTGCAATCCCACTTTCCTTGCTAATTTCTCACTCACAAAGTTGTGAGTACTGCCAGAATCAACCAAAACAGTAACAGCCACATGTCCATGACTGCCTTTAACTTGCATGATGTCTGGCGCGCTGATCCCAGCAATAGCATGAAGAGAAATTTCTGGTGTTTCTGCAAACTGGTCCTCGGCTTCTTCATCTTCCTCCATGATATGTCACCATCACCTTCCTCCAAGCATGCCTCGATGAGGAATAATTTCTTTCAGGATGTCCCGAGCAGAACTTCTCATTACAATTGTAATAGAGCCCCCTTTTTCTCTGCTCCTAAAGTTCTGCTCGCGACATTTTTCTTACTGGAATGCTGGGTTTTGGGGCAGGTGGGTTTGCCCTTCGCTGAGATAGGTTGCGGGCTTCATACAAATGCGCCAAACCCATTGCTGCTGATAAGGTCGTGGGTCTGCCGGCTTGCACATCAGCCCTAATTGAATCTCGCAAACCACTAACAAAACAGCTTACCTGTCGAGCTTGTGGGAGATGCCCGACCTTAGCAAGTAACTTCTTGAACTGATTTTGGTAGTCCCGTACCCATCCGTTTTGCTGCAACTTGGTGAGCTCCCCAAAAGAATCGTAGAACTGATTTGGTCCATAACGAGAGGGGAGTTCGTCCTTGATTTCATCCCAAGTGATTACAGCCATCTCTTCCTTCAAGAGTTGATACCACAATTGTGCGTCGCCCTCAAGATGAAATGATGCAAGTGATACACGTTCAGCTTCAAGGGTCTCATGAAATTGAAAGATTTGCTCGGCCCTGCATAGCCAGCTTGGTTGGGCCTTCTTCTCCATTGAAACGTGGGAAGTCCAACTTCACAAGCTTAGGCATATAAGACCCAGTGTGATGATAGCCGCTTCTGCCATTGACCCGCCCCCCATTTGCTCGAGTTGGAGTTTGTGAATTCTCTCCCATCTCCTTAGCAAATTGCCCTTCTATTTGATCCAGACGAGGACTGAATTTTTCAAATAACTCAGCTTATCCGATTCATGATGTCTTGCTTACTGGTTGAGAGCGACCCCATAGCTTGCTCTAATTGCCCCACTCGCTGGTCCATGCCTGTGCTCTGATACCACTTTGGTACGGCTTGGCTATTCTTGGTGATTTCTGACTTATCTTGGACGTTGAAGAAGATATAGAGCAAGAAGAAGGAAGATAGATACTGTTGGGTTGCTTCGAGGGAACCTAATACCTCCAAAGGTTTACACGATAGTGTAGGGATAACAATCAGATGATCCCTTCTTTATTCATTCATCTCTTAAATAGAGACACATTACAACGTTAACTTTGTAATGATGAATAAGACAAACACCAACAAAATAGGAGTTCTAAACCAAAATAACAACCCACGTAAAAAGCTTACAAGTTCAACAATGAGTAAAGGATGAGGGGGACTTATTCTTCCACTCTTACGTGTCATGAGTGAAACAACCTCATGCATCGTAACAACTTCATAGGCGCTGGGGCTCTGAGGAAGGAAGATGCAACATAATAACAAGGTTTCAAAAAATGCTAGGCGGCCTGCCTGGCGCCCAGCGCCTAGGCAGGCGCCCAGAACCTTGGACGACTTGCGGTGCAAATTCTTAGTTTTTTTTTTATATATATATTTGCTATCCAAATGCACATATATGCATATATTTGTGTCAAAATTTGTAATTTATTTCATTTGAAATTGAAAATATTGCAAGTTCGCACATACTTTTTTATATACAAACATATCATGTCTCAGCCTCTCAGGTAATCAGGTTGTGAATAAACTTATACAAAATGTCGAACCATACAAAACATTTAAAAGTCTAATAGGCTACTGTAAGGTCTCCAACTCTCATATTCTCCATATTCCATATCCATAAAATAAACCATAATAACATCCAAGTCTCCAAGTCTCCAACTCTCCAAGTCATCAACAAACTGACTTGCAAAACTATAAAAAAAACCAGTAAACCACACAACGAAATAGTCCAAAAAGGCAAAAAATTTACAAATCACATAACTAAATAAAAATCGTTCAAACTCCAAATGCCTAAAGCACAAACCAAGATGGTGCAATAAAGTATTAAAGTTACTTCAAAAGAAAAGAGAAGACAATCAAGACATCAATAAGAATCAAAATCATCATCTGTATTGCTTTCATCTGCATCAGAATTGAGGCCATCATCATCAGAATCATCACCCTCTTCAACATATTCCTGTTCTTCTAGAGATTCTTCTGAATCTGCCTCCTCTTCCTCTATCTCCCTCCGTGAAGTACCGGCAGAAGAAGTTGCTCGAGTGGCCCTCCTAGGATCACTCGAGTGGCCCTCCTAGGATCAGAAGCTTTCCTCGAAGCCTCCTCGACCATTTCCCATGTCAAACCCTCCCCAGGGAAGACCTTCTCAGTACCAAGGTCACTAACTAGTCCATCTGAAGCATTCTCCATGTCTTTCAAAGATATAGGGTCCTTCTTTGGCTGTTTTTTCTTCTCCTTGAGCCTTTGATTCTCTCTAACAAAAACCAAGTCTTTCAGCTTCCTTTGCCCAAGCCTATTTATTCTCTTTGTATGCGCCTATAAGGAAATATAATGCATAACTACTATAGGTCTATGATCTTCTTACCTTTTAGGAATCTATATTACAAGATGAATATGAACTTATAAACAAAAAAGGCGTATAAAATAGGAAAATAGTAAAATACCATCTCAAACGAACTCCAATTGCGCTCACAACCAGAAGAGGTAGTTGTCAAAGTCAAGATCCGCATAGCCATTTTTGGAGTTTTGGAGCCCTTCTCCCATGTTGTCTCCACCATTGGGCTGCAATATGTGGGCAACCTTTATAATTAATTTAGGTATTTAACATTATCAGAACTTGAAAGAAAATTATAAATTTATATTTTATAAAACAAAAGTACATAAGTCAAAAGAATAATACCTAGTTCGTCTTTGTTTATCTGCCTTAATGCGATATCTTTCCCAAATGACATCAAATAACACTTGTATGAAATTAGCTCTTCAGTTGATATCTTATCTTGGATATTTGGATCAGGAACTAATTCTCAAGGCACTCATTACAACCATCCATAATTACCCCTTTTGACTCAATATCTGCATCTGCATAAAAGAATTTGGGGTTCAAGTAATACCCCGCTGCATGCAATGGTTTATGGAGCTGCCTATCCCATTTATCATCTATAATCTCCGAAATTGGGGCATACTTCGCTGCATCATTGCCCAAATTCTCTGCAATCTCATTCTTAGCCCTTTCTATTGCATCAAATATAAAGCCCATGGAGGGCTTATCAGCATCAACCAAGCGCAAGACCTTCACCACGGGAAGAAATACGAATATCGCATGCTTCACCCCAAACCAAAAATATTTCGAAAGAATAGTATCTCGTGTCTTCTTTCCCTTGGCATATTTAGACCACTTACACCTACTCCACTCCTTTGAAGCAAACATAGACCTTAATGCGATCCTCCTCTTATACATGCTCTGTAGATTAAGGTAGGCAGTAGTAAATCTAGTGACCCCATGCCTCACTAGCTCTCTCTTTTTTATAAACTTGCACATCATGCTAAGGTTAAGTATGTGACTGTATATGAAGATTGTAACCTTCTTAGCCTTAAAAATAATTTATTTAATAGGAGGCAATTCACCAATTGCCTCAAGCATAAGATCTACACAATGTGCAGTGCAAGGAGTCCAAAATATGCGAGGCGTCTTTTGTCGAAGCAAATGACCTGCAGCTAGATTGGGAGCAGCATTATCTGTGACCACTTGAATTACAAGTTCCTCCCCAACCTCCTCAATACCCTTATCAATGAACTTTCAAACCTGACCCAAATTACCCAATTGCTTCCAACATTGTATGGAAGCTATTCAAATGAGCAGTGTTAAAATAAATGCCCGCATGGTAAAACCATTGAGCAATATACTGAGTCACCCTGGCTCTGTCTTCCTTTTTAAACAATTCCCCTTTCCCTTGCCTTTCTCAATTACTGTCTCAGGGCTAGGTGTAAAAAAATTATCTATAGGCCCTCTCGTACCAGCCTTCTTAGACCCAAAAGCCCTCTTGGTCTTAGAGCTGTGAGTACCAACCATAGCTACCTCTTCTTCTCCCTCTTCATCATCCTCTTCTTCAGTTTCAATATTATCATAAAAAATATGAACCCTTGACTTTAATCTGCTATATCCTTTTTTTTTGCAACTTTTTTACTCTTTTCAGCTTCAATGTACTCCAAAATTTCTTTCTTTACAAGATCTGGGACTTTCTTATATGGGGCGACATCACCTCTAATACCGGCAAGATGTTTCTTAAATGTATTTATGCCGGCATTAGAAACATGTCCACAGAAATTGCACATAATTTTATTTTTGTCATTCTTTAACACAATATTTCCGTACTGGATCTCCACCCTTAGTAGCCCCGCAGAAGACATCTCAAATTGAAAAAATAAAACTCAAATAAAGATTACAGACTGACCTTTTCTACCCAATCTCTGATCTTCGATGTTGGTTATCTCAATCGAGCTACGAATCAACTCAAAAGTCTTCTAATACTACCAATAGCACCTTAAAAATAATTTCAATCAGAGAAACAAACTTTTTCAAGCCACAAGAAGCACTTTCGATTCTCAACAATTGCTTTAGATTCTCATAAATAAGTTTAAGATTGAGGGTTTCTTGTCTTTTTTTCAGTTTGGGGTTGAAAAATAAACCCCCAAACTTCTTTTATACAAACTTAACCCTTTTTACCCTTTTGGGCAAAGTTTAAAAAAACATTTCGTAAACTGTGCTTGGCGCCCGCCTAGGTGCCCGCTTTGGCGCCCGCCCAGGTACAGCTGCCCGTGTTGGGGCACCCAGGTCAAGGCGTGTGGAAATTGTTTTTTGGGCTCCTAGGCGCCGGGCGGTATGTTTTTTTAAACATTGCATAATAATGCTATTAGATTAGACAATTATTGGAGAGATGGGATGACATAGTGTTGTGTAAAGATGGGATGACATAGTAATGCAGATCACGATTAGATGGATTTAGTATTTTTTATTCATCTCAAATTTTTGGGGCCTTTATTATTTCTTTACGTTTTATGATGGTATTTTTTATTTTTGTTTTAGTAGAGTCAAATTTTTATTTTATTAGAGTCAATTTTTAGAAATAGGATTAAAATGTTTTTTCAGGTTACTTTGATAAAGTTTGTTTTTTTGGTGTCAATCCATATCTTTATATTTATATATTTATATTTATCATATATTATTGATATAAATAATAAAAATATATATCAATAATATATATTATTGATATATATTTTTTACGAGGAATGAGTCTTCTTTGGAAGGGTCCATTTTTCTTAAAGTGAATCCTTTTTATAAGTAAGGGTGGTTAACAGATAAACATGTCTGTGGGTTTTAGTTCTTGTTAAGAAATAAAAGAGTTCATGGGTTTTAGTTCTTTTGGATAGGAGTTAGATTGCAGAAGGAAGGTTATCTTTGGTTTTTAGGAAGTATGTTTTGTTTCCTGTTTTGAAGGAATTGTTATCTTTTTGGGTTGGGCTGGAATGTATAGATGACGATGGGTTTATCTTTTTGGGTGGAACTTAGAGATGATGATGGGTTATGTAGATGGAAAGAATGAAGTAGGGAGTGTGGTTTATCTTTTAAAAAGATGGTGGTGGTTATAAATGTAACCCGTTTATTGAAAAGAGATTGTTTTAAGTCGAATGAAAAAGAAAGTTTTTTGTAGAGAGAGAGAGAGCCTTTTTTGTGAGTTTTTCTTTTTTGTGCTTTGGTGGTGCGTAGTAGAGGACTCGGATTCTCACGCCTGTGCTATCTTCATGCAGATTTCTTCTCTGTTTTTTATTTCTCTCTCTAAAACACGGTTTTTTTGCCGGGTGTTGGTCGTTAGTAAATTTCTACTACGTCACATAGGTGATGGCAGTATTGCAGATTCTTGTGGGAGTAGGACTCTCTTAGGTATACCTAAGTCTTGTTGCCAAAGCAACATTTGGAAAGGGCTATGATGATTCCTTGGAGTTGTTAGGAAGGAAGTTTGGGTGATGGGAGGTTTGCTGGTTAGACTAATAAAGCTAAGAGAGCATTTTGAAGGTCACTTTGCTGCCAATTTCCTAATGGGTTTCCCCAATGAGGTTTAGTGGATTGAATGAAACCATGTGAGAAATTTTCAATGTATTTGGTTAGAGAAAGAGCCATGGCAAAGAACATTAAAAAAAAGAAGAAAAGAAGTAAAAGAAAAAAGAAAGAGCTGTGGCAAACCAGCCCACAACCAATCCCAGCAGACAAGGAAGTAAGAGCTAGGCTTCAGAAAGGTCACATTGATTTTTTTCCTTTTTGGCCCAAAGGGTATGAGGTTCTCTATCCTTTCCAATGGAGTTGGCTCTACTCCTAGGACAGCCAAGACACTCTCCAAAGGATGGAAATCATCAAGAAGGTGGTAGTGAAGGTGCTCTAAAGCCCGACTGACAAGTGAACCTTAAGCTCAACCTCAAGCTTTCTAATTGTGGCATGACGTGATGATTCCAACTTCCAAGGGAGACAGGGAGTAATAAAATTTGGGTTTCCAATTATGGCGTGATGTGATGATTCCAAGGGAGGGAGGGAGGGGGATCAACCAAACCATTTAACCCATATATATGGAGGGATCAACAGGGAGGGAGGAGGGAGGGAGGGATCAACCAAACCTCTTAGCCAGATATACAGAGGGATCAAGCAAACCTGTTACCCATATATACTCTTCCATAAACCCTTGTCGTACATGTCTAGACCTTAGTTAAACTACCTCAATGGCTGTCCTAACTATATATCCACCCACAGCGGCCTTCAAACCCTAGTTTAGACGCTGTATTTCCTTCGCCATCATCATTATATCCTGCTGGACTTTTAATCTATAGAAAGGTATTCCTACCCAAAATCCTTAAAGCAAACCTTAATAATTGACCCTATCTTCAATTTACGTATCTAGACCTTACATTCTGCAATCCTATTCAAACATTTTGCAATCCTATTCAAACTAGGAGACCTTGACACCTCCACAATCCTTGTCCTGTACCTTTTTATGACTAACTTGCATATCACACTTGTCTATGGGGCAATCCCCTTGGCGCAACGTTTTTCAAGAAAATTTGCCCCTCAAAAGGACTGAAGTTTGAAGATATAGCCCTTATGTTTTATAAGGTGTGCTACTCGATGAAATCTTGGAGTTCAACTTGGATGACAAATCCCTTGGCTTGTCTATGTGTTTGGCTATTTCTAGGATAGTCACAAAGGGCAATCAAGGTCTTCATTGAGCAAATGGGTTAATTGCAATCTCACTTAGATGCATGGGCATTTCTAAAGGGGTCTTTGTTTGTTCTTACAGTAGTAGAAAATGGATTGCTTAACATTATAAATGGACATGTCTTATTGGGGGTTGTGGACATTAGGGATGGGATTACCAATTGCAGCAACTTTGTGATTTTTGTTTCATGTTGTCCTTAGAGTAGCAAATGAGGATGTTAATTCTCTTGTTGCATCTTGATGAACTAGTGAGATTTTATTTGGAGCTACCTTCCCGCTTCCTTGCCATATTGACATCTGTTTTTTTTTTGAAAGTTCAAAAAGTGACGGTTGGATTGCCGCTCTTCTCTGAGCCAGAATGTGTTGAATTGCAATAGGGATATCTTGACTCGTTGATTTTCCCTATTTTCTTGTATTTCAAATAATTCTAAAATATAATAGACTACAAGATGCTCTTACTCTAAAGTTGTATTTTTTGCTGACTATATGTCAATGAATTACAACGTACTACATTTGCCTATTCATGCATGTTTATACAACATATTGTATACTATATATAACGTACAATTAATAAAAACAATAATATTATCACCACAAAGTAAGCTAGGCATTATCACCATCATCCGAACCTTAACCAACTATTTGGGTCGGTTATACAAATCCTTTTCCAACATTCTACTCTGTCAAGGGCCATCCCCTCAGTTAGACCATAAGTCATCACTAACCATATATTTTTTTATTACTTCCATCCGTGTCCTTTGGAGCCTTCCCCGTTCCCTTTTATAGAGCCTTCAAAACCTGAACCAAATCGATCCCCTTACGAGTGTTGTTCTAGAACGACGCTACACATTACGAGATCACCTAAGTCTATTTTCCCTCGTGTTAATCATCTATTGGAGCTACCCCTAAGGTCCCTCAAATATATATTCTGATATCATTCCTTGTTTTGCCCCTCATTCATCTCAACAAAACTAGACATGGTTTGTAAAATATTTTGTCAATTGTGTGTACAAGTGCATTTGTAAAAGAAATATCATGAACTTTAAATTGCAGAGGCACATGTATAGTTTAGTACGAAAATTACAATATTATGTTTATTAATTTCAATGAAGAGGTTCCCATGAACCCTGACACACCCCCTGCTTGTAGTTTTATAATTTTGGCATTTTTCCGTTTCAAGGAGTCTACTTTATCATGACCATCTTGTTATGTCTTTTGTATGCATGCCATCTCATGTAATGGTCTCTGGCTGCCTTGACTAGTTCTAGGTGGAATTGGTATCCAAATGGGTGATTATGGGTTGAGTTTACCATAGGAGCAATGCCTATGGAATTCTTATATTGGATCGGAATTCAACTGCCTTAAACATGGTTAATTAACCAAAATTTTCATCACATGAGCAGCGCTTCTCCCTGTGTGTTGGATGTTTTTAGCTTTAACACAGTGACATGCGATATGTTTCTTCTGTATTCTGAGACCTCCACAAAGGCTTGAGGATATGCTCATTGAACTCTTTTCTGGCTGATATAGAAATCCTTGTGTATGAGAGACTGAGAATCTTGTATAAAAGGGAAACTTCTGTTCGAGCTAAGATATCTAGCTGGAGCTTGAAAATTCTATTCTTTTGCATTTTAAATTTGAATGTCAAGAAGCAGCACTTTTTGTGAATGTTGTGCTATTTGTGGTCTTTTGACATTGAGTGGTTTGGTTAGAGCATGAAACACCACCACAAGGATTTTCAGCTATGGGGCAAGTAACGTTATTGTAGGCTCCTTCTTGAGCCTTATTTTTTTTATAGAGCATGGAATCCTAGACTACCACTTGACCATTAAAGTCCAGGCACCTTTTTGGACGAATTCTATACCTAAATGGTGAGTTCAATAGTTTGCATGTGGAAATTCTATTGTGAATTATGACAGAATATAAAGTTATGTGATGAATGGGTGCATGCCATGAATTTAAATTCTTGGATTCAGGGAGAATGCATTTTGAAGACTTGTTCAGAGTTGATGTGGAGGGTTCACTCAATACAACCTGACTCTTTAGGACTTCGAATGCCATTGCTATATATAAACTTCTTTTTTAGCTGACTCTGTTGAGTTATATGTTACTCGATTAAGTAATTGAATTGATTTTACTTACTCAAGTGAGTCAATCGTCTTGGGTGAGTGTACTTTTCTTCTTGGACATGAGAGAGACTCGAACGGTGTTTTATTTGCTTGATGGCCTGATAAGGATCAAATGGGCACAGTTGTCATCTCTCTGAAGCTATGATTCCATAAGCCCCCTTATGAAATAGATTTCCTATTGGGTATCAGAATTCTTTCTCCTGTTTAACAGAAATCCAGATTCTTTTCCTAAATAAATGAGAATTCTTGGTACTTGATGAAGAATTTTCCCTGAACCCCTTAGAGCAGCAGTTCGAGCCATATCTGTTCTTCATATTACTTTTTGTGAAAAGAAATAAAGATGAATCCTGAAAATTGGGAATAAAGAAATTGAACTTATTTGGTAAGTTGTTGTTTATAGATGACTTTTCTCAAAAAAATGTTGTTGTTTATAAATGTTGATACAATTGACATTGATTTTAACTCTTGAGTCTTGTTAAATGAATCCTGAGCCGTTCTTTACTTTTTAGATAAAGATTTGAGTTTTGAACTATGTATCATGGAAACAGAATGTATCTGTTTTCTCTCTCAGCAATTTGAACTGAACTCTATGACATGAACAATGAGAGCAATTGCTGATAAATCAAAATGTGGATGCAGGAATCCCAATTTGTAGAAGAAAATAGAAAAATCTATAATTTGTAATTGGAAACTTGGTGTTGTTTATGTTTTTATTAAAAGTAACTTTGTGTTTTTTATGTTTTTATTCTGTTTTCCTCCTTTTCATAAATATATGCCATCCATATTTTCTGGAATTTGTATATTGTTAAAGAGTAACATAGATCCACAGGGTTTATGAATTGAGTCACACAACTCATGCTTTTGCTCAATGAGATGGCATGACCAGTTGAATCCAGATCCAGTTGGAAGAATCTGCTTTGAGGCCTTGAAGTTAGCTGTCAGTGGAGGTACATATAAAAAGATGAATGAAGAGAACAAAATTATATGCAGATATTGACTAGCAACCTTGTGCTAGCAATATGCTCATCATGTATGAATTCTCTCTTCAATAGCAATTTTGTTAACCATTATAAAGCTATTTAAGCAATTGAATTGTGATGGTACCAGAGGTTGTGATTCTTGTGAATAAAGAGCACTATCCCACAGTTACAGTCATCTTTGAAATCAGATCATTTTCCTTCGAGTGGTAACCTGGTTTACATAAAATTCTATGCATATAGTGAATAGGATTTATTTCCTTGAGATGGTGTTGCGTTACTCTTCACAAAATTATCACCTTAAATGGTTTTCTGATAGATATTAAATGGCTGTGCATTTGTGTGTCGATGATTAGTTCATTGTTGGAGAGATTATATTGTTCATTCTTTAAGTGACATGCCAACGTAGGTGTTGGTCATCAGCCTTCAAAATGAAATGAAATGAAATGGAATAAAATAAAATAAAATAAACCCTAAGTATTTGTCATCTCTTTATGCGTTTTTACTTTCACTTTGATCTACTCCAACATACAGGGATGCAGCATGCTGTCCGTGTGCGTACGATACTTTTGGGATTTCTAGGGGCTTGTGACATCTTGTATATTTGACAAAATTTAGTCGTTAGCAGGTCAGTGAAAGTCCAAGCTTATTATATATACATAATTGAGAATAAGATATGTTGTGCAATTCGATGTACTTGGACTGTAGAGATACTATACAGGAGGAACAACATAATAATTAGATATTTGTGTTTTTGCTGAAGGTTGGAAGATCTTATTTCATATTTGTCGGTTAATACACCCATCTTATTAGGGCTTGAACGGGCCGCTGTAATTTGGCCTTAATTTCACGACTGGTCACTCTTGAGTCTTAGATTGAGTTGGTTGAGATAGTGGAATCAGTCTTCAAGATATCGGCTGAGTTGATTCGGACTTGGCCGAGTTACTTGGCAGGGTATCTAGACGAGTAAATGGGTCCAAAATTGGTGGTGAGGTACCTGTGGAGTACTTGAGTGTCTACTGTAGCAACAAAAACTCGCCTGAGTGGTGAGTTACTATGCTACTTGACAGAAAACTAGTGCTGAAAGAAAAAATAAAATAGGGCGCAGCAATTTGCCCCTTTTGTTTCATCTTTCTCTTGCTCTAATTTTTTTTAAAGCGCTCTTTCTGTATCTGGCCTGCAGCAACTTTACAAAAACCATCTGTCCGTAATTTCCTTTAAAAATCCTTGTTGAAGTTGTTGCTTATTGCCTCTTCTTTGGATTTCTCGTCAACACCCTTCCATCCCTCCCATTTCATTTATTTGATTAGGTTGAAAATCCTAGGTCGGCTAGGGTTAACAGGCCAACAGTGGCTTGCTTGTAGAGGCCACAGATTATGACTGGTTGGGGGTAGAACCTTGGTTTTCTCAGCATATTCTTCAATCTCTTCCTTCAATCCCATTTCCTCATCTATCTTCTCTCTCTGCCTCTGTGTGTGGAAGGTACTGCAGTCTCTTCAAGATGACACATTGTTTTATCCTTCTCTGTAAAATTTATGTTGAGTATTTGAGCTCCCTTGGCCTTCTCACGCTTGGCCCACAATTTGCGACATCACTCACCGATACGCAATAGCGATCCTGCACTGAACTCCACCAGCTTTGGTGTCATTTTTTATTCCCTCATTGCTTGGGAAGGACATGGATGAGTCCACTTGGACTTGCCCGAGTTACTTGGCATGGGCAGTGGCTGAGTTCTATACCCAGCCGAGTAATTAAACATTGAATGTGATACCTCAAAAAACTGTGATCAACATGATGGCTTGATATGGATCTGGAAGGTGAAGCAAGTACTATAATCATGGATAATAGAAATGTTCATGGTGGAATTTAGAGCCAGAAAGCGAAAACTAAAGTTTCTAATCATATTCATGGGTGGCATGGCTTTTGTGTGATGCAATGTGAATTTATTTTTTCTTATTAAGATTGACAGATTGGTAAGCATTGTAGAAGCAATGAGTGCATATCGATGTTTTTAATATTTCGGATAAATGAATTTCGTTCTTCGCAGGAATAGTATAACCAAAGCTTTCTAATTTTTAATGCTCGAAAATTTAACGGTAACTCAGATTGGGCAATATGCTTCGTGTCTGATTTAGAAGATCTAGAATTTGATAAATTTGGATGATTTAATACATGTGGAAGATTGAGAGTCTCTTTTGGGTTCTTTTTTTCCTATGAAATCTGTCATGGAGTCTTCTAGATATTCTAGGACTTTTTGGTTGTGCCTAGGGGTGGCAACGGGTCGTGTATGGGTTGGGTACGGTTGGATCTGGACTTAGACCCTAATGTATTTGGGTCCAAGTTTTGGACCTGGACCTGACTTGTCGGATCCAAAAGTTTGATCCATACCTATACCCGTCGGGTCCCGGGTTTGGTCAGGTCCATTGTCATATTTACAATGAGCTTCCTTTTTTTGTAGCCTACAATGGTGAAAAACAAAGAATTGGGTTTTGTAGGGTGGGCGATTAGAGAGAGACACATTCGAGATCCAGATAGAGAGTTGTCTCCAAGAAATTGAGAGAGGGAGAATTGCACAAAAGGAGGATGACGATGGGGTTTGGCCATTTGGGGAACCAGAGGAAGACCAAAAATATTGAAACGATTTAAAGGTTGGGGCTTTGGCTTTTGGGTAAACTAAAAGTTCGGGTCCGGGCACCCATCGGGTCGGGTATAGCAGGGCCCGTACCCGGACCCGGGACTATCCAGGTATCTTTTATTGGATCCGGACCCTACCTGTAGCCAAAACTTGGACCCATACCCAGACTTGTGTCGGGTATACCCAACGGGTATGGGTTGGGTCCGGGTCCATTGCCACCCCTAGTTGTGGCTTTTCTCAATGACTTTGTTCGAAATTGCACACTCCTATAGTTTCCGTCAGTGGGAGGATGGCGATGGGGTTTGGCCATTTGGGGAACCAAGAGAAGACCAAAAATATTGAAACGATTCTAAGGTTGGGGCTTTGGCCTTTGGGTAAACTAAAAATTTCGGTTTGGGTACCCATCGGGTCGGGTGTAGCAGGATCTGTACCCGGATCCGGGATTATCCGAGTATCTTTTATTGGACCCGAGCCCTACCTGCGGGTCCAAAACTTGGACCCATACCCAGACCTGTGTTGGGTATACTCGGCCGGTATGGGTCGGGTTTGGGTCCATTGCCACCCCTAGTTGTGGCTTTCTCAAGGACTTTGTTCTAAATGAATACTCCTATAGTTTTCGTAAGTGGTTTAAAAAACGGATCCGTGCCCTGGATTAGGCATCTCAAAAACCCATCCAGATCGATAAATCGGAGTTTCGGATCGAGAATCGATCGAATTTGGCCTTAAAAAAATTAAAAAAATTGATTAAAAATCATTATAAATGTTGTTTTTAAGGAATCCAATAAGAAATGAGGGCACTACATTAATAACTTTTATTTTTTTGCATCAATATGCGAATATTGAGATGTTCTTTCCCCGTATTAAGATTCTCATCAAACATTTATTAAAACCTAACTAAATACAGTATAATACATTGAAATTAGAATTATTGGTTTATATTTTATTATTTTATCATCATTTTATTATACAAGTAAGAATAAATTTGAATTTTGTCTTATAATACCATCTCATTTAAAAAAATCTAATTTACAACTATAACAAAAAATAATACATTGCATAATTTATAATGTAAATAAATTAATAAATAAAATATAAGACTTGGTTATCATTGTAATTAGTATAATTCTTAATTGCAATATTATAATAAACACAATCCTATAAATAAATAAATAAATCTAATATATAATAATTGATAAAGTATAGAATGTTAAAATATATTTTATTAAATAAATAAATAAATCTAATATATAATAATTGATAAAGTATAGAATTTAAAAAATATTTTAATAAATAAATAAATTTTAAAATAAATAAATAAATAAATCTAATATATAATAATTAGTGTAGGTAGAAATATAAAATTGAAAAATATAAATTTACAATCATATTTTAATAAAATTAAAAAATAAATAAATAAATTCATATTTGCAATATAAGGTAATTGATAAAGCAACTTAAAAATAAATTATTAAGTGGTATAAGTTAGTGTTATTTTTTTCTCTTAAAATATCTCATAAACTAATATTTTTTTAATATTCAATAAACTCATATTAATATTATTTTTTACATTTATTAATATCCTATGAGCTAGTACTAATTTTTTTTATTCTAATTAGCTAATAGTCTAATATTAAGCATATAATAAAATAATCTCATGAGATAATAACCTAATAATATTAGTCTCTTTATTTTGATTTTTTTGGCAACTAAATTTGAATCTTTTTTGGTGAAAGATAGGGGTGGCGGGCCCTATCACTCAATTATTATTTTTAATATATATATATATATATATATATATATATATATACATTGTTTTTGTTTTTCTTTGTTTTTTTATCTATTAATTAATTTAATCGGCCGGGCGCACACTCGCTTCTTATTGAGTGGCTACAACCATCTCTATCTAAGTA
>NW_006499644.1:16516-37715 GCF_000471905.2 Amborella trichopoda | reverse complement strand
GTAAAATTGTGGATGAAAAATACAAGCCAAAAAGGATCACAAACATGTGGAATAAGATCTAAAGGCAAAATAGTAACAAAAGAGAGCTACCATCATGTAAAGTAAAAGGAAGGGAAATAAGACACAAATTGGACCAGTTAAAGAAAAAGAAAGAAATGTGAAATAGACCTGAGAAAGGGACTTAAGGGCCTGGAGCTTATGGAGTTCGGGTACAAAGAGATATTGTTCTTCATCTTCTTCTCCCTGGTCAGAGGAGTCCGGCTCACTGCGATTGGGTTTTCTGGGGCGCCTCGGTGCGATGGACTCAAAGTGGGTTCGGACCTGCTGCATCGCACTCATCTGTTGCTCTGCCGGCGTCAACGACTCTGGCTCACTGCGATTGGGTTTTCTGGGGCGCCAAGGTGCGATGGAGTCGAAGTGGGTTCGGACCTGCTCGACCGCACTCACCTGTTGCTCCGCAGGTGTTAACTTGTCGCTATGGTTGGCAGCCACCTCGCCATCACCCCTACCGCCTTCTCCCATCATAGTTGCCTCTCTCTCTCTCTCAGCTGAACTCCTCTATAACTTTCTCGCAGCTCCTAGAATCAAGCTCTCTCTCTCTCTCCCTGTTACTTGTTTCTCCAAAATATATTTCACGAGCGCCCACAGGATTGACAAGTTAATATGGTGGTGGCAGGTCCCAGATACAATTATAACGCAAGGTTCCGGCCTTTCTCGACTTGAACATTATTGAGAAAAATAATATATATGGTAACAAATTATCTTTGTTTTAAAAATAATATATGTAGTAACAAATTATCTAAATTGCCTATTTTGTTTTAAAAATAATTATATTATTTTTGAATTTTATTATTGCTGTTAAAAATTAATTTTTGAGCCATCATATAAATTTCTACCGAGTGTGCTTTTCGAGCAAGGATTTGAAGTGAGGCCTTATTTTGTCTTGATGAAGCCTAAGCCTTGTAAAAACCTCATCCTATAATGTTTTCTACAAAATGGTACACCTCTAGCCGTCCAAGTCTACAGGTGACGGTCAGGAGTGATGCTGATCCTCTTGTAACAAAAAGGTAATTACACAATCCCTTAATTTTATCCCGTATTTATTGCTATTGCGTTTTGTAAAGTCAGATTATGTTTTGTGAGCTTGGAAACTATAAATGGCGCACCAACCGAAGTGGAGTTCATTGAGAGAGAGAACTTAGCAGTTTGGTTGCCAGAATACCAGTATGAGAAGGCATTAACCGGGATCTTCACATGGATTGAAATGATGAGATTTGGTTTGAGCTCAAGGTAGCATTTGATAACTAGTCTCTTTGGGAAAATTTCTTTGGTTAGGTTTGTAGTTCAGGTTGTTGTGAAGTTCCAAGTAAAAATGCGGTAAAAAAGAGTTATTTTACTATTTTTGGTGATTTTTTTGGTAGAACAAGGTGTTTGTAGGACTCTGAGTGAAAACAGGGTATCTGCAGGATTTTGGGTTACCGGGTAAG
This sequence comes from Amborella trichopoda, assembly GCF_000471905.2. The sequence continues at coordinate 36,228 of NW_006499644.1, read as the reverse complement.
CAGAATAGTTTTGGATCATTGGGTAGGTAGTGTGGATTATAGTTTGGGGGGTTTACTAGGATAACGTAGTTATAAAGGTTCAAGAAAACTATAGAATTTGCCAGATTTAAAATAAGGTGTCTGCAGTTGCCCCTCTTTGGTACTCCTTGTCCTTCGAGGGATAGGTGAGTGACAAAGAAGTAGACACTTTGGCGTTGTCTATCCTTCGAGGAGCAGGTGAGCGACAAAGATAGTGGCGTTCCTTATCCTTCGAGGGGCAGGTGAACCACAAAATAATGTAAACATTTTAAATTCCATCCTGATGTTACGTGGTCAGAGGGCGCACCAACTAATCCCTCCAAGTCATTACGCTCTTGAGCTCACCCACCTAGGGCACTTTCATCATAGGGTGAGATGTCGATGAGTTAAATAAGCTTGAAACTCGAGTTGGATTTTCTGGCCATGCCACTTAACTTCAGGGGTTTTCACAATATCAAATTCTTAAACTTGGTATTTTATTTGATTCCCTTAGGGTTTCATAAGGTCTTTTATAGGTTTCTTTGATTCCCTAGGGTTTTCTTTCTTAGGAAAAGGATTGTCTGGGAAAAAGGCTTGTCTGGCCAATTCTGAAGAGAGAGAGATGAAGAGATGCGGTGACAACGTCGTAAATCATCATTTACGGGTGTCCAAGCTCCTGTGTTTTAGAAGATGTTTTAGTGATTTTGAAAAGAGGGAGAGATTCGAAATAGAACCTAGAGCAAGGACAGGTTTCGATTTATACAAAGAAATTAAAGTTTTTGAAAACACAAGACATATAATGGAAATTTTCAAAAGAAAAGATATTTTGAAAAATAAATTTTGGTTAGCAGTTTTAACTCTTACAACCATAGAGCCCTGTAAGCAGTTTAGTGTCATCCAACGATGGACAGTGTAGTTGGCAGTTATACTCATACGACCGTGGAGTTTTTATTTTTATTATTATTATTATTATTATTATTATTATTATTATTATTTTGCTGCCCATGTTGGGGGGTGGTTTTCTTTTAATGTAAGTCTTACAGTTTAACCACTTGTGACCCCTTTGGTGGACCTTATGTGAGCGTATCAGGTCCTTGCTTGAATCTTCGGGACTAGGCATCATCAAGTATTTCTTTATCTTCTAACCTCAGCTCTTGTATTGCAATTCAAGGAGAGTTCTTTGAAGTTTCGAGCATAACAGAGTCTTGAAAATACAGGATTCCGCCCCTGGGTGTTCAAAATATCTTTGGATTTCCGATTTCATTCCTCCACCACTTACCTTTCAAAGTTTCAGACGATCTAGGTCCTTAACAATGTTCCGCCAGGCTAATGCTTATTGATTTTCTTTTAACACCACTTTGACACAGGGGGAGGAAGAGAAGATGTTTAGAGAGAAAAGACTTTGGAGAGTAGAAGAAAGGAAAGAAGTTCCTTCATTTATCTCGCCTCAGGTTTCTTTCGGATTTTCATCCCAGTGACTTTTTTTCCAGCGCTAGGGAATCCTTTCATATTTTTAGCCCAACGGATGAGATTTTTTATTTATTTTCTCGTCGCCCCGGGGTTCCTTTCGAATTTTCACCCCGGTGATATTTTTTCCAATGCTTGGGAATCTTTTGGGATTTTAGCTCACGGATGAGATTTTTTTTTTTTTAAGAAGAAAAGAATGACAAAGGAAAAGGAGGGCAAAGAAGAAGAGTCAAAGGTGCCCCCTTTTTTTTTAGCAATTTGTCTTAAGATCATGTAAGAATTCGATCATCTTTCCCTCCTCCAAGTGGTAGGGATGTTCTAATATCGATCTTCCTCTGATTTCCATTTACCCAAGTTAGCATCCAAAATCTTTTTGACAATGGTTGCTGAATCTCTGTTGATCTTTTTCTTTAAACTGCTCCACTTGAACCTTGATTTTGGGACTAAAAGTTACTCTCAGTTTCCTAATCCCTCAGTCTCCTGTATGGATGGATAGGCTCATCAGGGTTTTCCCGTTAATGGAGTACTTGAAGTGTGAGGCATGAATGCCTCATTTGTTTATTTGCAAAAGGGCGAGTGATCACCCAACTCCTTTTCGTTAATCTTTTTCATTACAATTTTGAATTTCTTTTCGAAGGTGAACTCCATGGTAGGATCCTTTTCAGTGCTCGAGCTTAGGTGAGACTCTCGCACAAGAGGAGTGATTGAGTTGGTATTATATGGTCTTACGGCATGTTGGGAGTCAACGAAGAAGGGTCCAATCTCATTAGTTTCCTCTGTTGTATTAAATGGCCTTATGACATGTAGGGAATCAACAAACAAGCGTTAAATCTCATTAGTTTACCCTATTGTATCCTCTTCAGGAGAAGAGTTTGTCCCTATTGAATATTTTGATGGGGTTGCCCCTGCATGACTTTCAATTTCATTGGGAACTTGTTCTTCACTGGATAAATTCTCTTGGTATGGGGGTGCTGCGGTTATCGGAGTTGTACTCATATCGTTAATGACTTTTAGAGAGCTGCCTTTTGTGAAGGTAACATGGTCGGATTTTCAATGTCCAATTCTTGATCCCAGATTGATGGATCATTCAAAAAACTTGTGAAGGTGGCCCAAGTGGGCCCCTTAGAATTTTCAAAAGTTCGAGCTCTATCAACTCTAGTGAAGATGCCAAATCTTTGGGAATAGTCGAATTTGGGCTCTTTGTTTCTCTATTATCTATAACTGGGTTCACCTTGAGAGGTGACTCGGTTAAATCTTCTATGCTTGGCTCCTCATCCCATATAAGTGGGTTGGCCAAAAAGTCCAGTGAAGGTGCCTCAGGTGGGCCACTTAGAATTTCTAAAGGTTCGACTTCTTTTGATATTTGAGTTGTTGGCCCTTTGTTTAGAAGCGTAATGGTAGACTTTGGGGTGTTGACCCTTTGTTTAGAAGATGATCCCTTCTCATTAATCTGGATCACATCAATTTTTAACATGTCGTCCTCATCATATTGATCCCACTTAAGTGGGTCGTCAAGGTTTTGAGGTGAAGGGCTTCATTTTCGCACTTGCTCATTTGCCCCCTCATGAGTTATTGTCTCAGAATTAAGATTTTTCTTGCCATCATGGGCTTGGGATTCCATAGCTTCAAAACCTTGGTTGAGCTTATGCAAGAGTTCGTATTGCTCTTGAGAGTTTGATTCATTGTCACACACGTAGGAACCATTTATTGTGTTAACTTGAAAGTACGGGTTGAAGGGTTCATACGCCCTAGTGTGATTCTTGATGATGAGGATTTCTCGTGCCACTTTTGGGAGTGTATCTTAGAGTGAAATTTCATATGTGATACCCCTTTCTTTTCCCCTTTCTTCGGTTATGCGCTTGGAGCTACGATTATCCTCACTGCTTTGATCTTGAGTATCCTTAATCATTAACTCCTGGGTGAGGTTATGCTCGTTTTGTTTTTCATCTACTGGACTTTCTAGTTGATTTCTTCTTGTGATCCAAGGCCTTTGTAGATGTTCTTCGGGTTTGGGCACAACTTGTGATTCTCCTAAGTTAATCAGGTTGACATCAGTATTCTTTGTCGAGACATCTAGAGTTTTTGATTCTTCTTTACCGTCAACATCTTCCTTTTTGACACTTATCATGTCGTTATCGATGAGATCTTGTACTCTATATCTGAAAGCTCGACATTCCTCAGTGTTATGAGCATAGTTTTGATGCCAATCGCACCATCGAGATGTATCGGCTCCATGGAAAGGAGGAATCTTGGCTTTTGCTGGTATTTCTATGAGCCTTACCTTAAGGCACTTATTAAGGACATCGGTCATAGGCTCATCAATGGGAGTGAATTCCTTTGGTGTGGAAGTTTGCATTTTAGTTCTTTCTTGTGAATGGTTTGTAAGAGGATTTCTTTTTTTGATCATGTTCACCTCTCCTTCTTGAGAGGGTTTTTTGACTGCGGTTTTATCTTCCTTGGATGGCTCGTATCGTGATATTCTTTCAAGCATAACATCAAACGAGTATGGGACTGTGCCCATACTGAAGAACGTGATATATTCTAGAGTCATGTTCTCTAATGCCATGCTTACCTTCATGACTTTAGGGAGTGGGGTTTCAATAACCCGCATAGCGGCCTCTCTGAATCTGATTATAAAGTTAGAAGGAGACTTGCTCGACTTATGTTTGGTAGAAGTTAACTCACCAATGATGATGGGTCCTCCACGATAGCGAGAGGAAAATTGCCTGAACATTTTGTCAGAAGTTGCTTGAGGGTCTTCCTTCATGAATCTTCGGTATCACATCAAGGGTTCTTCTGATAAGCTATGCGAGAACATGTTCTTAAGTTGGTTGGGTCGGTCTCGCAGTGTGTGGACCATCAATAAGTAGGCGTTGATATGTGCCTCAGGATCCTCTTTCCCTGAAAATCTGTTTCTGAACTGTGGCATCGCAAACCCCATTGGTAGATCTTCTAGGTGTCCTAGAATTTCTTGTACATAAGCTTTAGGAGTTGAGAGATCCCATATTTCCATTTTCTCTAAGAAGTCTGAGAGGCGTTTTATACGAGCGAATTGAGCCATCTTTATAACTGTGTGCTAGCTCGGTTGTATGGTTCGTTGAATCTAACTTTGCTGTATGTGGCTCATATAAATTGGCTATTGGGCTCATGTAGTGGGTTGCCCCAAGGATTGAGCCTGGGGAGTTTATTGAACTTGGCGTGCCAGTTGTTGGCCTATAGACTCACCCGAGTTGAATTGGGTCAGAGCATACCCATTACTCGGAGGTTGCACAACTTGGTCAGGCAAGAATGTCTTCATGATAGGATCACCACTTGACTGGGATGGATGAATCGAACAGCTATGATGACTAGACCTCTGACCTTGGGCGGCTAGGTCTACCTGACCCTGGCCTTGATTGGATGATCTATCCCTAGGTTAAGGGTATTCTCTTTCCCCAGCACTGGACTGAAAGAGTGAAGGAATGCCATAGCTATTGCCAGATGGAGTCTGCACTCGAGGTAGACTTGGGCTTGTGTGATGATTAGAATTAGACCTTTGGCCCGTAGTGGGTCGGATTGGCAGGCTAACAGCCCTAGGATTATCCTGGTTTGAGCCAAAATGTTGGACTTGGCCTATGGCTTGAGCTTTTGACCTGACTTTCCTAGATTGAGTGCGTTGGATAGTGTATCCTTTATTGAGCATGTCTTAAAAATAAGCATGCACCTTAGGATGGCCTTTATATCGAGTTAGGTCAAAACCCTGATCTTTACTGGTGATGGGTTGCTTAGGTAGCCTTTCCCTAATTGTATGTGAACCCACTCGCCCACTAACTAGTTGATTGCTAAGATTGAAATGTTGGGTTGCTAATTGACCATTAAGGTTCACACGGCTGAGATTGGTTGACTCAGAGAGTTGGGCCGAGGCCTTATTCTTATTGTGCCGACTGGATTTGAGGTTAACCCCTATGTCTTGTAGGATTGCCCCCGACCTAACCCCTTAACTATTCAAGGTGTTACGAACCTTATCAACTGGTTGGCTTGTGAATTCTAAAGGGTGGCCTTGAAGGCAGCTTGGACAACTAGGTTTGGTTCCATGTGGGTTGAGAGTCGGCTCATTGACACGAGTGCTATGAATGATTTGGGAGCGAGCACTGTGACGGTGCCTCTCGGACTGACTAGGTTCTCAGGATATAGACTGAGTTGGGGCCATAGGGTTGGACCTTGCTCTACTATGATTCTGGGTCATGATTCCTAGACTCGGTGAGATCTAGACTCGACGCCTCAGGGTAGACTCAGTCTGACTCTAGGGGCAAAACCCTAATTAAGGCCTAGGCGAGAACCTAGACTGGATGAAATCCACTAGATTCGGTGGGTTTTAGTTTGGGCCTTCAACTAGGTAAGCCTAGTCTAGCTCTAGAAGGAATTCTAAGCTAAGACTTATGCTAAGACCTAGACTAAGATCTATACTAAAAGGGGATGAGTCTTGGCTTGGACCAAGAGGCGGTCTAGGTTCGAACCTGGGGTGAACCTGGTTTGGACCTGGACCGAGCTGGGTACAAGCCGGGGCTTGGACCAAGAGAGAGTTTTGGAGATTAGACCTGGTGTGGAACCGAATTGGATCAAAGTTGGTTTAGGCATGAGCCCCTGGCTCGGACCAAAATGAGGCCTAGGTTTGGACCCGGGTGTGAACCTGGTTCGAATCTGGGCTGACTGGGTACAAGCCTGGACCTAGACCTAAAGGGTTTTAGCTCGGATCAGAAGGGGTCCCGGACTGAGAGCTAAGATTAATTAACCGTAATAAGCAACACAACACTCGAAAACTTTTGACCTAAATTATGGGGTGGCTCGGTCTGAGTGGGTTCCTAACTATTGAAATGTGGCTAGGCTAAGTAGGTCCCCACATAGGTCCTGACGTCCTGTTATAGGATTTTATCTAGGTCCTACTATGTGTGGAGGTGCGTCGAGGTAAAGGATAACAAAGGGGTGCTTACAGTTAAAGTTACATGAATCCCAACCGCCAAAACTCTCAAAGCTAGGTTCCCCTCACACCGTTAACGCGAATTTTGGGGATTTTTGAAAATATTTGATGGTTTCCTGGGCATTCCTGGTCCGGTGTGTGCAAGGGTGTGTAAAGAAGGATGCAATAAAAAATAATTGACAAGCACGAAAACACACAATGCAAGAAAGAAAAGAAGTGAACGCTCGGCACTGATCGTGTCAAGCGATGCATGCTTCGAGGCGAAGCCCACTCGATAGCATAGTTAAGATGGAGGGGTAAGCAACCCCCAAGAAAGTATTCAATGAGACCAAGCACAGTCCGTGCCAATTCGAGCAGAGCCCGAGTCGAGGGTGACTCGAAAGTGACACAATTTAGAGAGGGTGCAAGCAACCTTCAAATTTTTTTTATTTGTTTTACCATTTAAATTTTGATGACACACAGTTAAGCTGACCATGGTGAAAGCAGGGAAATCATGATTTTATCAGAATTAATTAAACTAAAAATAAAAACAGAAAGCAAAAATAGAATGGACCTATCTTAAGAAAAACATTTTTTTTTTTAAAAGAATTTATTTTGACTCATAATTTGACGAACAGGAACACAAAAACTTCTAGAATAGACTTGTGGGGCCCCTAGATTTTTCTGGGATCTCTGAAACTGGACGACACGGCTGGTGTCCCACGGGCAGCACAGGGGTGTCACCCTTAGTAGTTGGGCGACACGATTGGTGTCGCCCAAGCCGTGTCGCCCAAGAAAAATATTGTTATTATTATTATTTTTTATTTTAACATTTGGTGAAGAAAAGTTAACCTAAGCATTCAGAAATAAATTTTTTTTGTTTACAAAATAAATTAAAGTAGAATAAAATTAGAAAGACACTAGTAGAGAAGATATGTTTCGAGAAGAATATTTTTTTTCTATTTTTTGAAATTTTATTTTGACCTAAAACTTTGTGAGAAGCCAAGAAAGAGTCCCTGGAACAGGGCTGTGAAGTCCCAAAAGGCTCTGAGACCTATGACTATGGGCAACACTAGTGTCGTCCGGGCGGCACAGGTGGTGTCACCCACAAAAACTAGGCAACATGGGTGGCGTCGCCCAAATAAATTTTTTTATTTTTGAACTGTTGATGAATGAAATTCAAGCTAAGCATGTAGAGGCATGAAAATCATGATTTTTGGCAAAATTAATTAAACTAAAATAAAAACAGAAAAGCATAGATAGAACATACCGGTATTAACAAGAATATTTTTTGGTATTTTTTAAAAAACTATTTTTAACTGAAAGTTGGTGATTAGGCACAAAAAGGGTCATGGAATAAGACTGTGGGGTCCTAGAAATTTTTTGGGACCTCTAGATTTGGGTGACTGGGGGCGTGTTGCCTTGGACTTAGGCGGCACTGGTGGTGTCGCCCAAGCGACACTACTGGAGTCGCCTAGGACAGATAGGGTTTCATAGCTCTGAAACCCTGGTTCTGGTCACAGTCGATTTTTGGGACTTTTTTTTGTGACTGAAAACAATAAAAACAGTGAAATAAAACTCAGGTTTCGGAGCTCGGATCAAGCTCGAAATGCCCCACGGTGGGTGCCAAACTATTTATGATGAAAATAAATAAGATCTTTAGAAGAATATCCCTCGAATCTGAACACCACAAACTAATTTTTAAAAATATGATAGAGAAAGTGGGGAAAATCGAATTCTGATCTGAGGCCAGATCTGCCCTGAGACAAGCAGACTTGCTCTCAGATTAGTGGCAGCGCCAACATATCCAAATGATGAAACACTATAAAGAAGCAATAAAGATAGTCTAATCTAGTTAAAATGAAATAAAGCAGAAAAGGAAGCAAGGAGGAGTAAAGAAGTATACCAAACTGGGCCAAACGGCTAGAGATTCTTGAGCCTTCGAGTGCTCATCCGTATTTGAACTGGTGTCCACTTTGCCTCTCTTTCTTTAGATTTTGACTAGGCCTTAGCCTGGTTGAATGGGTGTGTTGACCAGACCTTAGTCTGGTTGAAAGGGGTTTATGAAAGGATGGCTTAAAAGGCTAGGGTTTCTAGGTCTAAGCTTTAATGGTTTAAGGTTTCAGACTTAGAGTTCAAAGTTAGGATTTTATTTTTGACTTAAGCTTTCTCTGAGCAGCCCCCTCTCTAAAAAAAGTCACGAAAATTCGATTATTTAGACAGGGAATCAACTGAAAAGAGCAACTTACCATCACCAATGAAATTCTACCCCCAAACTGCTATTCTGGGAGTCCCTGGTCTAGGTGACACTGGCCCACACTGCTAGGAAACTTCTGGAAGGCAGAAACTGATGTTTTTGGGCAGTTTGGTCTAGGCGACACTGGTAGTCTCGTCTAGGTTAGGACTGCTAAAAAATGGAAATTTCTTATTCAGGGCAAACTCTGAGTATGTCAAGGTTCTGCTTGCCAAAAATTGTCCAATTTGGACCTGTCTAGGTTGAGCGACACTGGAAGTCGCCCACCTAGGACTGCCCAAAATGGTAGATTCCTATCCAACACTGATCCCTGGGTAGACATGCTAAAACCTAACGATTTCGGGTGAAAATGGGTTGGGTGACATTGCTGGTGTCGCTCGGGCGACACTGGTGACGTTGCTCACACTTATGCACACTCTGGGTTGGGCGACACTGCCAGAGTCGCCCATACCAAAAGTGTCCAAAAATAAATTTCTTTGATCAGGGTTTTATTTCAGGTTGAAGCTCTCAGAAAAAATTTGGGTCAAAAAGGGTTATTTTACTATTTTTGGTCATTGTTTTGGTAAAACATGGCGTCTGTAGGATTCCGGGTGAAAACAAGGTATTTGTAGGATTATGAGTTATAGGGTTAGCAGAATGGTTCTGGATCATTGGGTAGGCAGTGTGGATTATAGTTTGGGGGGTTTATTAGGATAATGTGGTTTTAAAGGTTCAGGAAAACCACAGAATTTACCAGATTTAAATGGGGTGTCTACAAACATTATAAAAAACAATAACAAAATAAAATCTCACTGATTTGGGGTTTCTGTTCTATAATGATGGTGATGGAGCAAGCAGCTATTGTGAGAAAGTCCCTGCCTCTTCTTCAGCCTAGGGTTTGTAGAGGGTAGCAGCTGTGATGTATTCTTCTCTGAGGGTATCCTTCTATGAGATAGTCTTCTCAGTGAGGTATTTTCCTCTAGGGCTTGTAGAGGGCAACAACTGTGAGAATGGTCTTCTTCTCTGGCTGCATGAGAAGAGTGGTTTTTTTCTCTAGCTGCGTGAGTTATTCTTCTCTAGGTTTTGCAGAGGGTATCATTAGTGAGAGTACTAAAGGGGAATAGTGAAAATGGGAAAGAGGGTGTTCTGACCTTCCTAGACTTGTCCGTTATCAAATGGGTGAAAGTTGTGGCTGGGGTATAAGTGGCGTACTTTCACCCCTTTACAATTTATCAAATGCCCGCCAAGTGCCTCTGTCGATACACAGAGGAGGAGGAGGAGTAAAGGGAAGCATGTTAGAGAAGGAGGTGAGGCATGTTCATGATAGGCTTATAATGGAGGATGGTCTTGATAGAGAAGCTTTAAAGAGGTTGTTGCTGATCAAGGGAATCAAAATGTGGCTATTAGGCCATTTTCTCTTGAAAATTGATTTTTTCAATAATGGTACAAAATCCATATTGTAATATATGTGAAATCCTATAACGTGAACATGAGATTTAATAGGATATCACACTGGAGGGAAAACCCAATGGTGTATTTGGATTCTTTATGAAAATTGTTTTTCCTATGTTATATACATATTTAGTTTATTTAATTTCTAGATATCGTTTTTATCAAATTGTAGGAATTCTTGGATGACATCCTATTATGTGAGTCATTAGTAGACTAATGACAAATTCTCTCGATAGGTTTTCTCTCTCTGGGGTTCTTTTCTCTGAGAGGCTTTTTTTTTTTCTGGAGGTTTTCTCTCTCTAAAAAAAGTTTCTCTTTCTCTCGCTAACATGTTTCTCTCTCTCTACTTCTTTTTCTTCTCTGCAAAAGAAGGATCCTTGTGTTTCTTCTCTCTACAATAGAGAGGTTCCAACGAAGAGGCTTTGGTAAAACCTACCAAGAGAGTCCCAACCACCCACATGAGGCCTATTATATTGTGCTCTCTCTCTCTCTCTATGTTATACAAGGGTTATCTCATCTCATATAGAGCCCACATGAGAATATCTTGTTCAAAATAGTCAACAACCTCTCACGTGAGTTTATCTCTCTCAACTCATTCTCATGTAGTGGTTATCCACTACAACAGTTTAATGGGATATTTTTCATATTTCCATTGATGAGGCAAACATGGATCCTCCCTCATGGGACAGACTCAATCTCCTCCTTTGTCCCATGGGGCAGGATCTCCTTTACAGATTAACCGAGTACTCAGATGGCACCCATGCCAACCATGCTTCTGCATAACTCTTGCTTATATCTGGCTGTGGTCTTGGTCATCATATCTGACATCTTCTTATCAGTATGGATCTTCTCTAGCTACATTAACTTTTTCTTTAGAACATGTCAAATCCAATGGTAACACACATCAATGTGCTTCGTCTCAGAATGGAAGTTCGCATTCTTTCTTAAGTGGATAACACTTTGACTGTCATAATAGATGATATACTTGTCTTGTTTCAAGCCCAGTTCCTTAAGAAATATCTTCTTTGAAGTGCTTCATCCTAGAATGGAAGCTCACATTCTTGCTTGAGTGGATAACACTTTGACTGTCGTAATGGATGACATACTTGTCTTGTTTCAAGCCCAGTTCCTGAAGAAATATCTTCATCCATATTATCTCCTTGCAGGCTTCTATTAATGCATTGTACTCTGCCTCTTTGATGACAGAGCCATACACTTTTGTGATTTGGATTGTCATGAAACAGCTCCAACTGCAAAAGTAAACAGGTATCGAAATTAACTTCTTGGAGTCTGTATCCTTGTAATACAAGTTTAACTCCCCAAAGCACAAGCATAATTTGGATGGTCCTCAGATATCTGAATATCCACTTGAGTGCTGCCCAATGTTCCTTCCTAGGAATAGTAATAAATCTGCTCACTACATCAATGGCATGCATGATATCTGGTGTCGTTCATACCATAGCATATATTAAACTTCTTACAACCAACACCTAGGGAACTTTCTGCATTTCTTCCTTCTCATTCTCATTTGAAGGGTTCTAATTGACACTTAACTTGAAATGCCTTCCAAGTGGGCAATAAACAAGTTTTGCCTTGTTTCTACTGAACCTTTCGAGCATTTTCTCAATGTACATTTCTTGTGACAACTATAGCTTCACAACCTTCTTGTCATGAGAGACCTTCATGCCCAAGATTTGTTAAGCATGTCCTAAGTCCTTTATGGAAAAGGCATTGCTCAACTCTTCTTTGAACCTATCAATCTTACTAATGTCCTAACTGACAATTAGCATGTCATCGACATATAGTAAAAGAATTATAAAGTTATCATTGCAGAACTTCTTGATGAACACACAATGGTCTGAGGCTATCCTCTTGTACCCATGACTCCCCATGAAAGAATAGAACTTCTTGTACCACTGCCTAGGGGTCTATTTCAGCTCGTATAGGCTCTTTTCTAGCTTGCAAATCATGTGCATTTTTCTTTTTACCTTGAATCCTTCTGGCTGCTCCGTATATGTCTCTTCCTCCAAATTTCCATGGAAAAAGGTAGTCTTGACATCTAGCTACTCTATCTACAGATTCAAGCTTGTGGCTAGACCTAACACCACACAAATTGATGACATTGTCACCATAGGAGAAAAGATTTCATCAAAATCGATACCCTTTTTTTGCACGAAACCTTTCATAACCTATCTGGAGTTGTACCTTGATTGTGAACTTTTATCTTTAGTTTTTATATGGAAGACCCACTTGTTCTTCAGTGCCTTCTTGCCTTTAGGCAACTTTACCAGGTCATAGGTGTGGTTCTCATGCAAGAACTTTATCTCTTCTTGCATAGTTTTAACCCACTCCTCTTTTTGTTTATAAGCTTGAACTTCCTGATAGCTTTCTAGTTCACCCCGTTCAATGTATAGGATATACTCTGATGTAGAGTATCTGGTAGAGGGTTTATGCCCCCTAGAGGACTTTCACAGCTCAATTGTGGGTGACACTTCTTGAACGAGTTCCTCTCCTTGTTCCATATCATCCAGAACATGTCAAACTCTTGGGGCCCATCCTCGTGTAGTACTTCTCCCCGATCTTCATATACCATGATGGGAGAAACTATGATCGGTCTTAAACCATTGAAGATTTGTGGCTTTTTGGACTTCTTCAACTTTTCAATGGCAAGGTCTTCTTGAAAGACCACATCTCTGCTCCTTATCACCTTCTTATTCTCAGGACCTTATAGCATATAGTCGAACTCTTCATCTGAGTACTCTAAGAAGATTCATAGAAGTATTTTCTCATCCAACTTGGATCTTTGTTCCTTGAACACATGCACTAATGCCTTGCATTCGAACACCTTCAAGTGTGAATAAAGGATATATTTTTCGATCTAAACTCTCTATGGGATTTTACCATTCAGAGGAAATTATGGCGATGTATTTATAAGGTAGCATCCTATGAAGATTGCTTTACCCCAATACAACTTTGGTAACTTGGAGACAGATAACATGCTCTTAACTCTTTTTATAATGGTGTGATTCCTTCTTTCTGCTACACCATTATGCTGAGGGTATAAGGAATTGTCTTTTAGTGCCTTGTGCCACACTTGGTACAGTAGCTTTTGAAAGCATTCGGATGTACACCCTGGTTAGGTGCCTCGAACTTACCTTTTGGATCTAGATGATCTGGCAACACGTATCTCGAATTTCAAGGGAACCTGGGACTTGAGAACGCTCTCTCGGTAACCTTGCTAAAAAACAAGGGCATGTGGACCAACCGATGAGATAGGAATTTAAGATGGGTTTGGGACTTACTCGGGCTGGCTCACGTGGGCACCCTCTTAGATCACAAAGAAAGCCCCCCAATCGTAGAACTGGTTTGGAATCGCCTCCCTTGACTTGTATTCTCCTGTTTCTGCAATCACATACACATGGAAAATGTTACAAGGCAAGTGGGTCAATGGACCCCACCTTGCCTTTGGGTGATCATACACAGGCGTGCACATTCATAAAGAAGAATAAAAGAATGAAAGAATTAGGATTGGGATGATAATAATTTGACCAAGCGGTGAGATCGACACAGTGGCTAAACTAGTAGGTAATTGACCCTGTGTGGTAGTAAAACAGGCTCAATAACTCAGATCGGCTCAACAAAATTACTATTAGACGACGATACCAATATCGACCAGCATGGCACGATAGCTAGTCTGTCGTGACAGTAAAGTGAGAATAATAACTCGGACCAGCACAACGACATTACTGCTAGACGACATAATTACCATGAAATGCTAGTCTCAACCCCTCTTGATCAAATGAAAGAGTAAAAGAAAGAAAAGAGAACAGAGAGAAGAGAAGATGTAGAAGAGAAACAAGGAAGGAAAAGAAAAGAGAGAGAGGTGATAGAGCAAACAGTAAGAGAAGAAGAAGAGAAGAATAGATGGAAAGGGGGAAGAAGAAAGAAAGAAGAAGAACAAAAGCGAACGGATTGAAAGAAACGAAAGAGGAAGAGAAAGAAGGGAGAGAGTAGCAAGGAGAAGAAGAAAGAGAGAGAAGGAAGGGGAAGGAAGACATAGACGACAATGAGATTGGAAGAGAGAAACTCAGACGATGATTGGCTTTTGCCGTCTGTTACATAAAGGAGAGATAAAACACAAGCGGTGATAGGCTCCCGAATAAAGAAGAAGAGAGAGAAAGTACAAGTGGCAGTGTGTTTTCGTCAGCCATGATAGAAGAGAGAGGAGATAGAAATAACACAGGCAGCGATGTGCTTCCGCCGATTGTGGCAGAAAAGAGGAGAGAGAGAAGACACAGGCGGTGATGTGTTTCCGTTGGTTGTGACAGCAAAGAGGAAAGAGCGGACACAGACTGTGATGTGCTTCCACCGACTGTGACAGAAAGGAAAAGAGAGAGAAGACACAGACAGTGATGTGTTTTCGTCAGTTGTGGCAGAAGAGAGGAAAGAGAGAGAAAGCATAGGTAGTGATGTGCTTCCGTTGACTGTGACATAAGAGAGGAAAGAGAGAGAAAGCACAGGCGGCGATAGGTTTACGCCATTATTGGAAGGTATTTTTCATCAACATGAGGCCCCTGCTCAATAAAGGCTTAGCAAGTAGTGGAAATTGCGACAGTCTCAGAACAACCCCAAAAATAGCCAAGATCTTCACGAGGTCTCTTAAAAGTCTCCTGCCAAGTTTCGCCATATTTTGACATGTCTAAAGCAGTATAGACTGAGAAACATTTCTAGTGGAATTGACCTTTAGAACCCTACATTTTGAGCATCCCAAACTACTGTGCTACAACCACCATTGGATCCGACACGGTTGAAATCCCCAGAGGTCAAGTTTCAGCCCAAACAGATATTCCAGGAAGAAGTTATAGGCGAAAGATTAAAACGAGAGAAATTGCATGCTATTCCTGTGCAGCCACCCTGCAACATTGCACCATTGAAGGGATAGTCACGACCAGTGACTTTTGATGCTCATATCTCACTCGTCCTAAGTCGGATCGTGTTCAAATTTGGTGAGCATGTTCGTCTAGTCAATACGAACGATTCAATATGTGGCACGCCTTGTGACGATACTTGAGCACAAAAAAACACTAGAGAGAAGTAGCTGATCCATGAAAAAACGTGCAGGAAATTCAACAGTGTCGTGCCTCGCTCGAGTGGCCAAATCAAGCCGCTCGGGAGCCCGATCGACACGAGACTAAATCCATTGCAGGCATAAGGTCTCGGGCCATCTCTGACCCAAACCCAATACATGATTAATGATAAGATTCTGCACATGAAGCCGACGAACAAACTGTAAATTCTGTGGCTGAAATCAATTCCAAACTTTCAAAATCTTCGTCCACGAAATCGAGTTGTGTTTGGTGCCCCATGACTGTAGCGGCATGCTCAGTGTGATTCAGCTAAGAAAACACAGAAAAACATCAAGGAACGAGCCCACTATTGATTCCAAGTTTCAAGATCTACTCAAAATTCAAGTCACATGATCGTACACCGAAAACACGATCCATGACTCGAATTTGTTATCAAATCGGTCTTACAATCAACCAGGCATCAGAACGACCCCGGATCCGCCATACAAAAACAAGAAAGTCTTAGGGCAACACAAGGACTGTTTTGGAATTCCACAACTTGTTAGGAAGGGGTAAATCTATCATTTTACACCCTATTTTCTAATTTCTTTTAATTCAATTTAATCTTAATTTTCAGCAATTAGGTTACTTTTAATCATCCACCCATGTTTGGGGCACACTTCTATATATACGTACCATCAATGTACGTAAAAAAAAAAGAAAAGAGAGATACATACACACACAAGAGAGAGTTTTCGCTTAATACAAGTTTCTCTTTCTTACCATTATTATGTCACGCTTGAGAGACAGAGTTAGGTGAGAGAAAATTTTGATCGATATCCCTCGGGTTGAGGTAAACCTTCACTCTCTTCTTTTTCTGTTCTTCTTCTCTCTCTTCTCCCCTCTTTTATCCCTCTCCTTCATCTAAGTTCCTCACAAAGGTTGTGCATGGCAATGGCAGTGCCGTGCATGCCTCTCCTTTGGTCTCACAGGTTGCGTATGACTATGGTAGTGCCATGCATGAGTCCCCCTCCCCTTCTATTCGTCTGTCTCTTTCTTCCAGTGAATCTGTAGACGGCGCTACCCATTACCGCCCATTGACGTAGCTGTGACATCTTGGTGAAGGACCTAGACGGTGAAGTTTGTTGCTGTCTATAGGGGTCTTCCCCCATCGCAAGTCTAGTGTAGATGACAATACCTATCGTCGCCCACTAGAGGCTCTGATAACCCCCATCTCCATCCACGAGTTTCCTCTGTGTGTCTGATGCCCATCGCCATTCTCCCTGTGTCGCACGCCTATCACCTTGCGACCTAGGACAAACCATTGCCGTGTTCCTCGTCAGGAGTCAGCGCCATTCGCATGGGATGTGTCATCTCCTCACGTTGCCAACAACGATGACTATCGATGTACGGACTGCTCCTCTCTCTGTTGTCTCACCCTCTTCTCTTCACCCTTTTCTCTTCTCACTTGACTCAGGGTAGACCTAGCCTAGCACCGCTGTGCTGACCTTGGTCTCGAGTAGTATTGCCGTCGTGCTGGTCCTGTGAACCATGTCCGTCTTGCTACCGCTCCGAGTCGGTAACTTCTGATCGTCATGCTAGTCTCGCCCCTCCGTCAAGCTCTCTTCTCCTTTTTCTCTTTCATCTAACCTTGCAGTTCATCACCGTCTCATATGAACGTGCATTGCCCTAAGACAAGGGTGGCTTCCTTCAACCCACTTGTCTTACAAATTAACCATAGAAGTGTTGTGCAGAAAAATAAGAGGATTACAGGTTAAGGGAGGCGATTTCAAACTAGCTTAAGCAGTTGGGGGGCTTTCTTCATGATCTAAGAGGGTGCCCACGCGAGCCAGCCCGAGTAAGTCCCGAACCCATCTAAAATTCCTCTCTCATTGATTGATATATCAGCCCTTGCCCTCAAGCAAGGTTCTAAGAGAGCAATCTCAAATCCCGGGTTCACTAGAAACCCGAGACACGTGCCACCAGATCACCTAGATCCGGAGGGCGAGATCGAGGCACCTAACTAGGGAGCATCTCTTCTTTTGATGGTATTGTTTTGATGACCTGATAGGGTGGTTGGGAGGCAGTAAAGGGATTTTGGTTCATCGAGGGAGTATGCTCAACCTCACGGGACACTAACATCTCTTGGCGCGTGGTTTCCATCATTTCATCTTTTGAACTTATCTGAACTTGAAATTGCCTTAATGTGGCCTTAAGCTGCACAATGTCGTCTCTATAGGATTTCGATATTTCACCAACCACCATGGCATTGATAACATCCATGCTTGGAGTTTCTTTTTCTATTGGAAGATGGAGTTGCTCATCATTTGGGAGCGAAGGGATAATGGAGGCTTTGGGGTTGATTGCCTCGAAAGATTCTTGTTCATTTCGAGTAATAAACTCCAACAGAGTTCGCTCACCACATGCCTCTTGTTCAATGGAGTTTTCGATCATGGGTTCGACTGCCGTCACTTCAACATCATCATTGATGATGGTTATTGTGCTTTCCCTTGGGCCCACTTCATTTTTCAATGCATGGGTATCCTCGTCATTAAATGAGAATGTAAAACTCTCACAGGATGATGAGGTCACACCATCATCATTAAAAGAGCATATGGAGTTTTCGAGGCATGGGGAGAACATGCGATCGGCCTCATAAGGAGCCATGGAACCTTCGGGGCATGAAGAGTGTATGCAATCAGCCTCATAAGGAATCATGGTGTGTTCGGGGCCTAAAGGTGCTATTTCACTGAGGTGGTCAGTAGAGGGAATGTGGTTCATCCCATCCTCTACTAGGGAGTGGTTTTCCTCGAATGAGAGTGACGACCTCTCATTAGAGGTAGGAGTAATTAGGCAGATGAGGATGAGAGAGGTTGCATCATCAGAATCGGGCTCCTTACCATCAAACGAGAATGTGAAACTCTCATAAGATGGCGAGGCCACATTATTATCATCAAGAGCACACATGGGGCTTTCACAGCTTTAGGGAAGCATGTAGTCAGCTTAATAGGGAATCATGGCACCTTTGGGGCATGGAGAAGCCATCTCAGTGAGGTTATCAGTAGAGGGAGTGCAGCTCATCCCATCCACTAATAGGGAGTGGTTTACCTCAAATGAGAGTGACGAGCTCTCATCAAAGTTAGGAATAATTGGGCGACGCATCATTAGAACCAGCCAAAGAAGGCAGCGGTTCATCAAGTCTCTGAGATTATAGGACGAATCCAGGTGAAGGCTAAGAGAGGATGAACAGTGGTAGATTCCCTTTCTTATTTATAAGGTTTATCTCAGTAATGAGGTTCTCAATCCTTTGAAGCAGTTCAACAATGCTAGTTTGCTTTTTTCTTTCAACTTGGGGAGCCGAGATGTTGAGGTAGACTTTGAGTGGAGATGGTGGGTTGTTCTCTTGCTTCATGGGAATGAGAGGAGTCTCTTCATAGTTTAGAACTTGCACCACCAGGGGGTCACTTTGCTTAAGCGAGCATGTGATAGCTTCTTTGAAGGGGGCAATATTACTCTTTTTTGCATGATCCAAAACTGTCTAGGGTTCAAGTTATATCTTTTCAAAAGCTTGGGAAGCGACCTCACATAATAGACTCCTCACAAATTTGGTAAGGGAAAATCTGGGCTTTTTAACAATGAGCATCTTGGACCCAACCTTGGTTAGATGCCTCGATCTTGCCCCCGGGTCGGGAAGACCTGGTGACAGGTATCTCGGGTTTCAAGGAGAACTTGGGACTTGAGTCGACTCTCTCGGGAACCTCATTAAGAAACAAGGGCAGGTACTCCAATTGGTGAGAGAGGAATTTGGTGTGAGGTGGGACACAAATCACCGGGTTCCGTGACTCACTCGGGCTAACTCGCATGGACACCCTCTTAGATCATGACGAAAAGCCCCCAGTCCTACAATTGGTTCGAAATTGCCTCCCTTGGCCTGTATTCTTCTGTTTCTGCGATCACACACACATAGTTAATTTACAAGACAAGTGGGCCAATGGACCCCACCCTATCTTTGGGTGCCTGCACATAAACGTGTACATTCAAAAGAAGAAAAGGATGAATATGATGACAGAGATTAGGGTGATTCAGAGAAAAATAACGAAGAAATAGAATGGAGAAAGAGAAGAGAAGAAGGAGAGCTTGATCGGGTGGCTAGACTGACACAATGGCTAAACCAGTATGGTGATTCACCTAGCGTGGTAGCAAGACAGGTAAGGTAACTCAGATCGACATGACGACAATACTACTCGACAGAAGAACCAACACCAACCAGCCTAGCATGTTGGCGAGTATGACATGTCAGCAAGACTGGCACGGTAATTTAGACCGGCACGACGGTAATACTGCTTGACAATGAGACTACCCTGACAGTGCTTGACTTAGCCTGTCTCTTGGTCAAACAAGAGAGGAAGAAGAAATAAAAGAGAGAAGAGAGAAGAGAGAGAAGAGAGAAGAGAGGAGAAAAAAGAAGAAGAGAGAAGAAGAGAGAAGAAGAAGAAGAGAAGAAAGAATAAAGAGAGAGAAGAAGAGAGAGAAGAAGAGAGAGAAGAGAAGAAGAAGAGAG
>NW_006499644.1:0-16467 GCF_000471905.2 Amborella trichopoda | reverse complement strand
AAGAAAGAAGAGAGAAGAGAAGAAAGAAGAGCGGAGAAGAAGAGAGAAGAGAGAAGAAAGAGAGAAGAAGAAGAAGAGAAGAAGAGAAGAAGAGAATAACAGAAAGAAAAAAGAAGAGAGGAGAAAGAAGGAGAGGAAAGAGAAGAAGAGAGAGAGAGAAGAGAGAAGAAAGAAGAGAGGAGAAAGAAGAGAGAGAAGAGAGAAGAAAAGAGAGAGAGAAGAGAGTAGAGAGAAGTAAGAGAGAAAAGAGAAGAAAGATGAGAGAGAATATAGAAGAAAGAAGATAGACAAAAAATAAGAGAGAAGAAACATGGACGATGCTGGGGTTCCATCGTCCATGTCAGAGTAGAGAGAAAGAGGAAAAAAAAATAGACGGCGATGGGGTTCCGTTGTCCATGACAGAGGAGAGAGAAATAGGAAAGGGGAGAAGAAACAGGGATGGCGATGGGTTTTGCCATCATGACATGAGAGAGGGAACAAGAGAGAACATGGATGACAATGAGTTTCGCCATCTATGGAAAGAGAGAGAATAAGAAAGAACATGGACGACGATGAGTTCCACCAGCCATGACAGGAGAGAAAGAATAAGAGAGAACATGGACGGTGATGGGTTCCGTCGTCCGTCACAGCAGAGAGAATAAGAAAGAACATGGACGACCATGGCTTCGATCATCAATGATAGGAGAGAAAGAATAAGAGAGAACATGGACGGTGATGGGTTCCACTGTCCATGATAAGAGGGAGAGAGACAGAAGAGAGAAAAGAAAAGCCATGCACTACAATAGGCACCGACGTGCGTGTTAGAAGGGACTCAGACATGACCCGGCTCGTCACTTGGGAAAGGGTTCGGTTCAATGTCCTTGTCAGAGAATGGGGGAAGAAATGTCATACGCGACAATGAGCATCGCCATGCACAACATGGAGAAAGAGGAATTTGGATAGAGAACCAGCCTGCCACTTGAGTTAAGGCCTGGCCCACTGTGTTCATTCTAAGAGGTAAGGAAAGAAGGGGGATGTCATGAGCGGCGATGGGAACGTCGTGCATGACATGGAGAGAGAGAAGATATAATGGAGTGAGAATAAGAAAGAAGAGAGATAAGAAAATTATTAGAGAGAAGAAAGGAAAGAAGATTAAGAAAGAGAGATAAAGGATTAGGAAAGAGAGGGGATGAGAGAAGAAAGAGTGCAAAGAGAAAAGAGGAAAGAAGGAAAGAGAGACATGCGCAACGGTGCTTACTGTCGTGCATGTTGAGAGAGAAGAGAGAGGCAAAAAAGAGGAAGAGAGAGAAAGGTAGAAGAAGAGAGGTAAAGAGAGGGAGAGACATGCACGACGCTGCTTACTGTTGCACATGTTTGAGGCAAAGGAGAGAGGCAGAGAGAAGAGGAGAGGGAAATAAAGAAGAGGAGAGAGAAGAGAGAAGAGATAATTACCTTCATCTAGGGGTATCGAAATTTTCTTCTCACTCCTTTCTCTCTCTCTTGGACATGGTCCTCAATCTCAAAACTTAACCCTGAATTTTATTAATCAAATTGAAGGTCCCTTACAATGGGGTATAGCGCAGTATTTATAGACTTGGGCACAAAACATGAGTGGATACCCAAAATCTACCCTAATTGATGATAATTATAATATATTTGAATTAAAATAAAATCTAAAAATGGGTGCAAAGTTATGGTTTTGCCCTTGCCCATCAATATATGAAATTCCAAAACAGTCCCTATTGTAACAATGGAACGTGTTTGATTTTTCTAGGATGATTTGAGGTTTCTCCGACACCTATTTTGCTAAAAGATGATTTCTTTCTCATTGGGCTTGGCATGAAGATCAATTTGATACTAACTTCGAGCCACAAATCGTGTTTTTAGATCATGTGACTTGAAATTGGTAAGAAACTTGTAAACTTCGGATCAATATTGTGCTCGCTTCTCGATATATTTCCTTAGTTTCTTTGCTGAACTACATTGAGCATGCTGTCATGATCATGTTGCAACAAGCACAGCTTGATTTCGTGGCCGAATGAAGATTTTATAATTTTGGGTTTTTGGTTAAAATTTAGATTTTGACTGTCGAAATTCTACAAAAAATTTAACACCTTTGTATGAAAAATCTTACCATTCATCACGTGTGAGGTTCGGACCAGACATAGCTCTAGACCTTACGCATGTAATGCAACTGGTTTCGCATTGATCGGGTATGCGAGCGCCGTGATATGGCCGCTCGAGTGAGATGCGCTACTGCTGATTTTCTGCCACATATCAAAATGCTCTTCTTGATGAGACGAACATGCTCACAAAATTTGAGCATGACTTGACTCATAACGAGGGAGATATGAGTCCCGAAAGTTGTTGTTCGTGAGTGTGAAAGCCAATCTCCTTTAATGGAGATTGATGCAGGAAGGGCACACGGGAATAATATTCAGCCTCCCCTTTTCAACCCTTTGCCCCTAAATTTGTCTTGAATCATTTGCTTAAGTCGAAATTTGGCCCCTAAGGTTTTTATAACCATGCCAGATCAAATGGCGATGGTCCCATAGCTATTTGACTATTTGAAAATAGGGTTCTAGCTATAGTGTCCGTTTTAGGGTGCAAGAGGCTGATTTTTCCAAAATTGTTTCTTTGTCTGTACTACCTTAGATATATCAGATTATGACAAAACTTGGCAGGTGGCCTTTTGAAGTCCTTAGGAACATTTTCACCCGTTCTGGGGAAATTCTGAGACTATCAAGAATTCCACTGCAAATCAGGGAGTTATTGACCGACTTCTCGTTTATTTCGCATCAGGGATCCAACGTATTGAAAACTAGCTTCAAACAGTTTGCCCCACCGAATGTTGTGTTTCAAGAGATGCGAGAAGGACAACATTTAGAATATTTCCTTCGGCTTTATTACTTTTTTCTTCTTAGCCACAGGACCACGTGAACGCCGAGGAGATATCCACATAATGCTGTAACTAGGATGCTCAGACGTTTAGATGCATTTTTCATGGGTCCATTCTTGGAGACTTTGGGGGAGAAGAGACTTTTGAGGGACCCTGTTGAAGTCCTCACCCTCGTGTGGACTATTTATGATGCCGAGGAGATATCCACATAATGCTGTAACTAGGATGCTCAGATGTTTGGATGCATTTGTCATAGGTCCATTCTTGGAGACTTTGGGGGAGAAGAGACTTTTGAGGGACCCTGTTGAAGTCCTCACTCTCGTGTGGACTATTTATGATGTGGAGGGATTAGTATTTTAAGTCCTCACCCTGTCGGATGGTACCTGTGATAGTTTTGTGATGATGACTGGGCAACGTGTTCACTCAACACCGAAGAAGGATGATGACTGGGCTACATATTCACCCAGCACCGAAGGAATGTTGACTGTGCTACGTGTTCACCCAGACGAAGGAGAAGAAAAGAGAGGGATAGATGAAGAGATAGAAAGGGGAGAGAAAGAGGGAGAAAGAGAGACAGAGAGGCATGCACGACACTACCACTACTATACATGTCAGAAGAGAGAAGAAGAGAAGAAGAGAATGACTGGGCTAAGTGTTCACCCAGCACTGAAGAAAGAAAAGAAAAGAGAGATAAAAAGGAGAGAGAAAGGGAGAGAAAGAGAGGCATACACGACGTTGCCACTACTGTGAATGTCAGAAGAGAGAAGAAGAGAATGACTGGGCTATGTGCTCACCCAGCACTGAAGAAAGGAGAAAGAGATGAATAAAGAAAGAGAGAAGAATAAAGAAAGTGAGAGAGAGAGAAATAAAGAGAAAAAGAGATAGAAGAGGGGGAGAGAGAAAGAGAGGCATGCACAGTGCTGCCACTGCCATGCATGTCAGGAGAGAGAAGGAGAAAGAAAAAGAGAGAGAGGAAGCAGGACACATGCAGCGCTGCCACTTCTGTGCATGTCAAGAAAGAGAAGAAGAGAAGAAGAGGAATAAAGATGGGTACATGCGGCGTTGCCACTACCATGCATATCAAGAGAAGAGAAGAAAAGAAAGAGACATGGAGGATAGAGAAAGAGAAATAGAGAGGTAGAGAAAGAGATAGAAGAATAGAGAGAGAAAGGGAAAGAAAGAGGTAAGGAGATAGAAAAATAGATAGAGGAATAAGGAGAGAAAGAGAGAAGAGAGATAGAGAAATAGATAGAGAAATAAAGAGGAAGAGAGATAGAAAGTTTTGAGGGATCATGTCGAAGTCCTCACCCTCGCATGGACTATTTTGTTTTTTTCGAGGGATTAATATTTTAAGTCCTCACCCTATCGGACGGTACCTATGACGGCCTTGTGATAATGATTGGGCTACGTGTTCACCCAACATTGAAGAAGGATGATGACTGGGCTACGTGTTCACCAAGCATCGAAGAAGGATGATGGCTGGGCTACGTGTTCACCCAACACTTGTTGGATGTTGACTGGGCAACGTGTTCTCCTATTACCGAAGAGGGATGTTGAGGGATGCTTTTTAAGTCTACTCAACCTGTTGAACGATGTTGTTGATGAAGAAGGGAGTGCTGATTGAAACCGCTTACGGAAGTGAGTGCTGCATCAACCTGCTCTCTTGGACCAAGTGCCCTTTGTGGGTTATCACTTGGACTTTGGAAGTTGAGTCGTAGAGACAGTTTTCACAAACCTCCTTTTTATTTGGGGTATATTTACTCATTACCTTACGGCCACGCCCACCATTATTCTTCTATTTTTACTCACGTTGCCCTTTCGGGTTTTCATCGTGCCCGATTTTTATTCACGAAACTCTCTTACTCATGGTTTCGTGATCATGCATGTCTGTCATTTTTACTCATGGCGTTCCCTTATTCAGGTATACACCATGCCCGTTATTCTCTTTTTTTATTTCTTTTTTGTGAGTGTATGTTTAAGGTCATGCCTCCTGGACCTGTGTGAAGCCTTTTAACATCATGCGACCAGGACGTGTACTATAGTTTTTGGTCATACAGCTGGATCATGGTGAAGATGGATGACAGTCTGTGGAGGCCATGGAATGAGTATGATGGTGGTTTGACTCACTTTGGGGAGATGGCACGAGGTTGCCTATGAAAGATGTATGGTCAGTATGGAAGGTGGATGGTGGTGACCCACTAGCTGATAGCGAGTATGGATGGCGGGATGGCTCGCTGTTTGTGAGCGAGGGTGAAGCTCACTGGGGAATGAAGTGGATGTATTCACTGGGGAGTTGATAAGCGCATAAGAGGTGTGCACGTATATATGGGGCTGTTTAAGGTCATGCCTCTTGGACCTGTGCACAGTAGTTTAATGTCATGCGGCCAGGACGTGCACTATAGTTTAAGGTCATATAGCTTGATCTATGGCTATGCAATTTAAGGTCGTGCAACATGGACTATGCAGTTTTAAGGTCGTGCAACTAGACCTTCACTACAGTTTAAGGTCGTATAGTTTAAACCATGCAATTTAGGGTAGTGCATCTAGACCACGGTTGTGCAGTTTAAGGTCATGAAGCATAGACCATGCAGTTTAAAGTCGTGCAGCATGGACCATGCAGTTTTAACGTCGTACAACTAGACCTTCACTACAGTTTATGGTCATATAGTTTGGACCATGCAGTGTAGGGTCGTGCATCTAAACCATGGCTGTGTAGTTTAGGATCTTGCAGCACGTACCATGCAGTTTAAGGTCATGCCACTAGACCTCCACTATAGTTTAAGGTCATGTAGTTTGGACCATGTAGTTTAGGGTTATAAATCTAGACCATTGTGTAGGTCGCCATGTAGGTGAAGCTTCATGGGACTATGTCTGCAGATGGCAATCTGACTCCCTGGGGATAAAATGGTTTAGGCCATTCACAAGAAGAGGGCTTAGATGGAGATGGCAGCTTGTTGAGTGGTGGCAAATGGAAGCGGACCTCACGAAAGATTTTAAGGGGTGAATGTGACTCTTGGGGGATAAGGTTGTGGAATGCTTGTGGCTTAGGTGAGGATGATAAGCTAGGGCACATGTGTAACTCTACTAGGGTATTGGGAATACGCTCACGGCGGTGACTAGGCTCAGACACGCAAGATGCTAACATGGGCGGCAGTAACACGCACGACACTAGCTTGAGCGACAGTTGCACAAATGGTGCTAGCATGGGTGGCATAACACCCGCTACGCTGGCATTGGCGGCAGTTACACGTGCAGTGCTAGCATGAGCAGCAGTTGCACGCACGACTCTAGTGCATGCACAACGTTAGTCTAAGTTTAGGCCTTGGGCTTAGGGAGACCCGGTTTGACCTGTTGTCGTTTGTGCTTCAGTGACATGCTCGGTGCTGATATGGGAGGCGATGAACCTCTGTTCGGGTTTTGGGCCTGAGCCCCGATCTGGTCCGTCTCATTATCGTTTAGTCTTCAGGAACTGAGCTTTCATTTGCAACTTGCAAGGGGTATCTCAGGGAAGCATCAACTATATAAGGGGTAAAACCCCATTTTCACCATTTTACCTTTGGGTAAAATGGTTGAGGAGATTTAGTAGTGAGAGAGAGAGAGACTTCCCGACGAGGATTCCGATGAGAACACACTTCGAAACTCATGGGGCATTCACAGAGGGTATTCGACATGCGTAGAGAAACCACAGGGGGTCTTGGTGAAGATTTATACCGGAGAAGTGAGAAAGCAGGGACTGAGGGTGTAGCAAAGGCATGTCGCAGGTTTCCGGTGGTGTGGGCGAAGGGGAAATGTCCGTCAGTGGATTTTCGGCGAGTGGAGGAGTTCCTCGATGAGTAGCTAGAAGGTCGCGGGACAGTGAACAGCCGCAAAGGGGAGACGAAGGGTCTCGTGGAAGGTGCATGGTCGCTAGGAAAAAAAAGGGCCATAAGCAATCGAAGGGTCACGGGAACTGGAGGGTCGCAAGGAGTTGAAGGGACACGAGTAACTAAAGAGGCACAGGGAACCAAAAGGTCGCAGGCAGCTGGATAATCATCGGTAACTTAAGTGTTACTGGTGAACACCTGCGGCGATAGTTGTGCACTGCAGTGATAGTCACGCGCGGCGTTAGTCGTGCATGGCCAGCAACACGAAGGCACGACATTAGTCATGCATGACGGTAACTGCTCACTCAGGGATCCTTTCATTAATGGCGGAAGTTGTGCTCATCATTGATCGTGCACGACACTGAGTTATGCTTGGCAATGATCATACACGGCGGTGACTTTGGCAGGCAAAGGGTGGCGGCCAATGATAAGGTTTGGCTTATGAAATCTATTGAAAGTCAAGTCCTCCAGCACAACTATGAACCCCATGTTGTTATGTGGAAGGGCCTTTGCTGTGAACATGGTATGCTCTCCCTCATAGGCCAGTTCCTTGTCAGAGAAGTCTGCTTTGTATGTGTGATATACTTGATCCAAAGCGCTTCCACCTTCTCCCGATGTAAGAGTAATTTTTGGCCTGTAACTATCCTCTTTTCCTCGGATGCAAGAGCAGCGTTGGGGTTCAACTACTCTGTTTCCCTCTGAAGCAAGAGCAACACTCAAACTGTTCTCTTTTCCTATGAAGTAAGAGCAACCTTTGATAATATATCCCTGTAACCTCCCCAATAATGGGTTTCTGATTGTAACTTGTAACTTCTTCAATGAAAGAGTTAAGCTTCTCTGAATTGTCTTGGTTGTTTTCTTATTTATCGTGCTCTCCTTTATTTTATTGAGTCTTTTGAGCATGTATCAGGGATAATACTTCTTTAGGTATTGCCCATTGATTGGGGGCATCACCTCGTCTCCCTCAGGATGTGCCAGTATGTAAGCCCCATTTGGCGAGAACTTCTTGACTATAAAAGGGCCTTCCCACTTAGGTACAAAATTTCCTTTACGCTGCCCATGCATGATGATCGGCCTTTTGACGACTAGAACCAGATCCCCATGAGCAAATGAGCGGACCTTGACTGACTTGTCAAAGGCCCTCTTCATTCTTCCCTGGTTGAGTTCAAGGTTTTGTTGAGCTTTCAATCTCTTTTCGTCAAGTGCATCCAACGCTTGATAACGAAGCTTGACTCTCTCATCTTCGGTCATTCCTTGATGTATGGAAACACGCAGTGAGGGACCGCTTCAGCTCACTTGAAGAAATAATCCGTAGCCGCTAAAATAAAGACATGACCCATTGCAGAAGGAGGGTCTATAGGTCCTACAATGTCCATACCCCATTGTGAAAAGGGCCATGATGCTACTGTAGGGTGTAGGGGCTCTGGAGGTTGATGAATATCGCTCGAGTGCATTTGGCACACCTGACACTTCTTGGTGTAGTTTAAGGAATCAGCAGCCATCGAAGGCCAATAATACCCCAATCTGCGTATCCATTCATAGAGCTTAGGGCCGGACTGATGTAATCAACATATGCCAGAGTATACTTCTTCCAACACCTTGTTTGCCTCTTGTGTGTCTACACATCTGAGAAGAATACCGTCGAAAGACCATCTGAAGAGGGCATCTCCTTCAAGGAGGGTGTACATGGTAGACATTCGTCGCACATTATTGCACTCGGCGTGATCTTCAATTAGTCTACCATGCTTTATAAAGTTAATGATAGGCTCTCTACAATCTTCCATTTGCTCAATTTCCTCACATGTTGGGTCGAAGAACTCCGACTCTTGCTTCTGAACGTCTGCTCCTTGACTCTGTGCCATTTCTTGAGCGGATTTAAAGACATCTTTGGCTGCCAGAAGTGCCCCGAATGGATAAGGCGGGCAATTGGGAAAGAGGACTCTTTCATCATCTGCACCTACTTTTGTCCTCAGTTCAACGTGTCTCGACTCTGCCACCAAGATAGGCATGGGCCCTGGTGAGGACAACTGAATGGTAGCTCCGAGCTTGCGAGTGCATCAACTTGGGAGTCTAACCTCCTGGGGATGTGACTCAAGGATACATCATCAAATTGAGCCATATATTTTGCAGTATCATGGTAAGGCTTGAGAGTGTCGTTTCTCACGTCATAGATCCCATTAAGCTACCGAATGACCAACTCAGAGTCACCAAAGATATTGAGCTGCTCCAAGTCTAATCTAAGGCTATCTCCATGCAAATTATAATGGCCTGATACTCTGCCTCGTTAAGAGAGCCAGCTTTGGTGAGAGAGAAGGATAGAGAAAGTATCCCTCCTTTCGAAGTCATGAATACCACTCTAGTGCCTCCTCGATTAGATTGGAAGGCTCCATCACAGTACATCTCCCATGCACGAGCAAGTTCTACACATAATACTTCTTCATCGGGGAGGTCACTTGATTCTGCCGGTACTAGATGTGCTACGAGAAAATCAGCCAAAGCTTGACCCTTGACAGCCTTTTACAGTACATATGTGATATTGAATTCCATGAGCAATAATGCCCACTTAGCAAGGAATCCTCACAAATGTGGGCATGTCATGAGAAACTTTACAGGTTCTTCTTTTGATATGAACTTTACTTCATGACTGAGCTGGTAATGACAAAGCTTTTGTACCACAAAGATTAAGGTCAGGCACATCTTCTCGATAGGGGAATAATTCTTCTCAACTCCTTGCATCCTACGGTTGAGATAATATAGCGCGGTCTCTTTCCCCTCGTTATTGTTTTGTGCCAAAAGTGCCCCAAGTGACTCGTCAAGAGAGGTCATGTACAGGATGGGGGGCTTTCCCAACGTCGATGTAGAGAGCAGTAGAGGAGTGAGTAAATATTGGTTGATGTCATCAAGCACCGCCTGACATGCTTCATCCCAGATGAATGGGGTATCCTTCTTTAACAGGTGTGTATAAGGCTTACAGCGACCCGAGAGGTTCGAGATGAGCATGGGGATATAAGCCAGCTGCCCTTGAGGAGACCATGACCCACATAATGTAGTCAGTGGTGGAATTTCCTAGATTGCCTTGATATTGACTGACTCAATTTCTAGCCCTTAGTGTCTAACAATGAACCCCAAGAACTTTCCTGAACGCACACCAAAAGTACAATTTAGCGGGTTCAT
This sequence comes from Amborella trichopoda, assembly GCF_000471905.2. The sequence continues at coordinate 6,552 of NW_006499644.1, read as the reverse complement.
CTTCAGCTGATGAAGCCGCAATCATTCCAACACCTTTTCAAGGTCTCGCATATGAGCATCTTTCGTTTCGGATTTCACCACCAAGTCATCCACATAACATTCCACCTCCTTGTGCTTCATGTCCATAAAGATGGTTTTCATTGCTCCCTGATACGTAGCACCGGCATTCTTTAACCCGAAAGGCATCAACGTGTAGCAAAATACCCCTTTTGGAGTCAAGAATGCGGTGGTTTCGTCATCTTCTGGTGCCATCAGTATCAAATTGTACCCCGAGTATCCATTTATGAAGGAGAAGATCTAGCAGTGAGCTATTGAGTCAATGAGCATCTCCATAAACTGCAACGAGAAGTCATCCTTCAGGCAAGCGGTATTCGAATCGCGAAAGTCGATGCAAACCCTAATTTGGCCATTTTTCTTCTTGAATGGTATAACATTCACCAGCCACTTTGGGTACTTGACTTCGCGAATGAAGCTTTCTTGCCTGAGCGTACTCACCTCAGCATCATCAGCCACTTTGGGTACTTGACTTCATGAATGAAGATTGCTTGCCTCTGCATTTCGAGATTAGGTCTGAACCTTCTTGATTTCTACTTGACAGGCTTGGCAGATGGATCCATGCCGAGATGGTGGACTGCGAATTGAGGATCTAAACCAGGCATCTCATGGTAATGCCAGGCAAAGACGTCTCGGTTTGCTTGGAAGAAGGCAGTAAGATTCACTTTCTCTTCAGGTGACATATTTGCCGAAATGAACGTGGGCCTAGGGTCGGCTTCATCTCCTAGGTTTATCTCCTAGAGTTCATCGGTTGTACCGCCTTCTTCCCATTCTTCTAGGGCCTCCTACAACTCCTCATCATGGGCTTCGGAGGGCTTCTCGTTAACCTCCAATGAAGACACCCATACTCCTGACATTTCTTCTTCTAGGCAGGCTTTGCTATGGAATATGGCTATTGCATCCTCATCTTGTTTATCGATGAAAGGATCAACTTTGAGCAGGGCTGATGTATCTGGTCGACAGAATTCACTCTGAGGTACTTAGTATGGTTGCGAATCGATGATTGTCCAGACAACCAGTGTCTCATGAGGACCTTCTTGGTGTTCCCCTATATCCACCATGGGTATATGTAATAAGGTAGGTTGAGGGTCAGGTTTAGGTGGAGGAGGTTTATTTTAGGCTGCTGACCTACTTGGTTGCATAGCCGGCTTGGTTTGGGTGGTCTGGGTGGATTGGGTGACAAGGATTTGTTTTAGTGGAGTAGAGGTTTGAGGTTGAGGCTTGAGAGGTGAGGCGGTTAGGTATATGGGACTAGAGGCATCCCAGGGAACTTGAGGATGAGTGGATTGTCTAGGGTATTTGGGCGAGAAAGCACCCCATGGGACTTGAAGATGGGTGGATTGTCTGAAGTGTTTGGGTGAGGAAGGAGCGGTGGACCAGAAAACTTCAGGACCTTAGGCCTATGAGGTGGAGGTTGCAGCGTCTTCCTCGATCAGACTCATTTGCCCCGTGCTGGGTGATGCTTCTGAGATCTGCATCATGTGACTAAATTCTTGAGAATAGAAGCTCAGTCCTCTTGATTCTCTCAACCTCTGCTCAAAGTCGGGCTCAGGAGGCAACTGAGGTTTCTTCGAATTTGACTTCTTGTACCTCCTAGTAGAAGAGGATGGCTCTGACTTGGCTTGAGCCGCCATGGTGTCAGCAACTATCAAGAATCTGGCCGCCTGAGCTAGCGTCTTTCTCAACCACTTTCGATGAGACTTGCTGATATTGGTTCCCTCAAGTTCTTTGTCAAGGGCCTTAAAGTCTAGAGATTTTCGGATTGTACTTGCAATAGATATAGAAGAGGAAGGAGGAGAAGAAGAAGAGGAAGACGAAGAAGAGAGAGAGAGGTAAGTAGGTGAGGGACTTTCAAGGTCATTCCCCTCATCGAACTGATTTGGGCTTCTTTTTATGTCATCAACAGAGTTGGACGTGTGCATGGGATCTTTTGGGTCTTTCCCTTGCTTAGACCATTGGGGGATGCTTTTAGGACGTGCCCCGAGTAAAAGATGGCCCAGGGACGTGATGAGGGAGTAAGGACGATTTCACCGGGAATGAAGTCCTGTAAGGTTGGTAATGGAGGAAGAGGCTTGAGAAATTCTTGCTCGACCACTGGTTGAGGAATCTTGTTCTTTGGACGAGCAGCCCTTAGCTCCCGTCTCTTCCTGGTTCCATTTGGAGGTGCTCGATTTGTCTTGTTAGGTTTGTGGGCAGCCCTAGGTTGACGAATTGCCTCTCACTTTAAGGACTTGAGTTTGCTCCGCCGGTGATAAACTCTCCATGGTTGGGAAGTCGAAGGTTCAGCGGGATTAGAGGCATCATCATAGGAGACATGTACTGAGATGTCCTCCTAGCTGGGAGTAGTTTTTTGAGGGTATTATTTTATAACGGCATAAGCAATGTGACCTCTCTGCACTTTCTTAACGACTATGGCTTCGAACCCATAGCATTCATTGAGCTCGTGGCCCCATATCTGGTGATACGGGCACCAGTGATTCTCAGTTCCCTGAGTAAGGCATCTGGGCTGCCTTGCCAGCCTTGGTGTGACAAGTCCTTATTGGAGCATCATATTGAACAGAGTGTAAAAGAGATATGATGGCAGCTCATTGGAAGAGCATGGGCCTTCGTCTTCCTCCTGTACTGTCACCATGTGGGAGGCCTCAGCTACCCCGAATGCCTTCTTAAGATCTTCGAGCTTTATTTGACCCTTATATGTCACAGCTTCGACGTAGTCTTTGGGTGTGTAGCATTCCTCTATGCGGTGACTTATCCTCCGATGATAAGCACAATAATTTGCATGCGTATCGAGACCAGCTTGTTCAGGAAACTTTCTTTTAGGTAGCTCAATCATATTATGCTCCAGCAATAGTCAGAGTAGTGCAGGAACCCATTCCTTTTCGAAAGAATATAACTTGTTCTTATGCTTGACCCAATAGTTATCTCGATTAAGGTTTGCAAGTGGGGATGCCCGGTTGAATGATTGCTGCTGTGTGCCTCCCTGAGGCGCTATCTGCGTCTTTGTTGTGCCTACCCCTTTGGAGAGGTCCAAAGTTTGAGAGGTAGCCTTCTTTGGATCATTAACGGTGACGACCGCACTGATTGCCCCCTTCTGCTGATTGCCCCGGAGCAAGAATTACCATTGCACCGGTTGTTTCCCAAGCTTGAAGACTGTTGATGTGACCCGCCATGGTGGCGTGACAGGCTCTTTATGCGAACTGACTTAGAGATTAGCTTTGTCATGGAGGTCTGATTGGAGGCCTCAACATGTAGGGCAATCTCAGGTCACATGTTTTGCACGCAAGTCTGGACTGCTTCTTTCTTTGATATAGGATTGACGTGGTAAGCAGCCAAATCCCTCCATCTTGCTAGGAACTCATCTACAGGCTCGTCTTGTCCCTGAATCAAGGTTAGAAGCTCGATGGTTTTGAGTTCTCTCTCGACTTCATAGAAGTGCTGGTAGAACAGTTCCATCTCTTCCCAAGTGTGTACTGAATTTGGGGGAAGCTGAGCATACTAGTGAAAGGCCGGGCCATCAAGAGTTTCAACAAACTAATGGAGGAGGAGTCTCCCATCAGCCGCTGTCTCTCAACATGCCTCTTGGAAATGCACGACATGCTGGTGCGAGGATGTTGTACCATTGAATAGGGGGAGCTTTCCCTTTTGGTAATCCGAGGGAAACAAAACTTGATCAATGTTGGAGGGATACAGCTTTTGGTAAAGCGTTATCCCTTGCATTTCTGGGATCTATCTGTTCTTCAAGCCGTGGGTCACCATGGTGTCTATGTCTACCTGTGAAATCATTCGAGGGACATAACTCTTTTGCTAGGCCGGCGGGGGAGTCTGCTTTGGAGCTACGTCTTCTGGAGGATGGGAATTAGCCTCATTGCTGAACAAAGCAATTGTAGCCCGCATGCTTTCCATGTGATTTATTTTCTCCATCATGGCGCGCACCATGTGTTCTAACCTATTCATACTCTCTTCTTAGCCATCGTTAGGTTTGTTCACAACCATAACGCTGACTACTTCTTTAGGGAGGTCAGCCTCAGGTGCGATTGAAGGCTTCCTAGCTTAGTGGGTCGTGCGCGATAGATCGGTCAACAAGGTCTCAGCATGTCCCTACTGAACTTGAGTCTATATGTCGATTGCTTGAGAACCAGTTCTAGATGGTCTTGGGACAGTGGCTGCTAGGTGGTCGGGTAATCTTCTACGACGTCGACCACTGTACAGGATTCTCAAACCTCCTCTTCGGGCTCTGTCATCTGAAGAGGGTAACTCTGTCATCTGAAGAGGGTAGAAGGGGTTCTTGTGAAGAGGGTCATCGAAGCTGGCGATCCTGACTACTTGAGTGGCTTCTCTAGCCCTGTCGCACTTGGCTTTGAGGCTTTGATGGACCTCACGCCAGAACTGTGATCAGAACTACGGTTGTCCGATTTTCTTGCGCAAGAAAGAGCTGTCTCCATCAGATGAAGCAATGGGTGTGGTCCAAGAACTGGGGTCAACCTGGGTCAAGGAGGACAAATGACTTGATCTCCCATAGGGTCTTTGCCCTGAGCTCTCTTATGGGCTCCAGAGACATGACTGAGCTGTTGTGGTTGGCTCAAGATCGTACTCTTGGGGAAGGTCTTTGAGTACTAGGGCTCGAGGTGCTCACCCGAAAGAAAAGGGGCAAGCGAGAGAGAGATCGACTCATGATGGCATCTGAATCAAGAGCGAGCGGTAGTCTGGGAAGGCGACGTGTGTGCACCTTTCGAAGAAGGATCACGACTGACTTGGGAGTCGACCCGAGCTCGAACAGTCATTTTAGCCTTTGGAGACCGAGAATCGCGAGCATGTGACTGCAAGGGAACAGGAGGGAGCCTGTCTCTTACAGAGTGCGTTAGTGTGTGCTGAGAGCGAAGACGAGGGGGTCGTCTCCTATGTACTCGGGTTGGCGCGGGAACGACGTTGCCCCAAGTGGTGGGATGCACATGCATGCATACATGTTTTGGCCCAAGGAGGCCTAACCCTGGACACTGACTCGAGGCACTATAAGGGTTGCCCCGAGGTGTGGCTCGAACGGACGACCTTCGAGCCTTAGTGTGTGTTCGAGAGGTAGAGGCCCCAAGGTCTCCTTCTCGATGTGTTGAGTGTCTAAGAATAGGGACCCCAGGTGGTGCACGAATGTGGGGAGTAGCCTTATGACAACCCACATGAGAAATGACAACATGTTTACCTTTTGAAGCTAAGGACAAGTAGTACCTCAATAATACTACCGGCAAGTGACTTACCGATAATAGGGTGCATGCTATGAGTGGGGGTAGACGTGCCACCCATGCAGAGTGCTTTAGTGGGGGTTCCACTAAAGCTTGGAGATGGGGAGTTAAGGATCTTTAAGTCCCTTCTCACACCTATCCAGTTCAAGACCTAGGAGCTAGACACTGGGTCGTCACTCAGCAGGTAGGTCAGGAACAAAGTTGGAGGAGCTTGTTCTCGAGGGGAACTCGCGAATACAGGGATCAGAAAGTCCCTGATTCGGATAAACAAGTTAGAGAACCCTAAAGCCATGTGAATGCAATGCAGAAAAACAAAGGAGAAACTAGCCAAACAAGAACAATCCGGTGAAGGGGTAGTGTGACCCCAGTGGAGTCACCAAGCTGGTTAGATGCCTCAATCTCACCCCCGGGTCGGGATGATCTGGTGTCACATGTCTCGTGTTTCAAGGAGAACCTGGAACTTGAGACCGCTCACTCGGAACCTTGTTAAGAAACAAGGGTAGGTACACCAATCGGTGAGAGAGGAATTTGGTGTGAGGTGGGACACACCTCACCGGGGTCCGTCACTTACTCGGGTTGACTCACGTGGGGTGCCCTCTTAATGGAAAGCCCCCCAGTCTTACAACTGGTTCGAAATCACCTCCCTTGACCTATATTCTCCTATTTCTGCGATCACACACACATGGTTAATTTACAAGACAAGTGGGCTGATGGACCCCACCTTGTCATTGGGGGAATGCACATAAACGTAACATTTAAAAGAAGAAAATGATGAATATGACGATAGATATTAGGGTGATTGAGAGAAAAAGAAGAAAGAAATAGAACAAGGAAAGAGAAGAGAAGAAGGAGAGGTTGACCAAGTGGCTAGATTGTCACAATGGCTAGACCAGTATGGTGATTGACTTAGTGTGGTAGAAAGACAGGCATGGTAACTCAGACCAGCAGGCAGCAATACTACTCGACGGTAGAACCAACACCAACCTGCCTGACATGATGGTGACTCTAATATGGCAGCAAATTGCTCGACGACGAGACTACCATGACAGTGTTAGACTTAGGCTATCTCTTGGTCAAACAAGAGAGGAAGAAGAAAAAAAATAGAGAAGAAAGAAGAGAGAAGAGAGAGGAGAGAGAAGAGGAGAAAAAAAAGAGAGAAGAGAGGAGAAAGAGAGAAGAAGAAGAAGAGAAGAAAGAATGAAAGAGAGAAGAAAGAAGAGAGGAGAAAGAAGAGAGAGGAAAGAGAAGAAATAAGAGAGAAGAG
>NW_006499648.1:0-38031 GCF_000471905.2 Amborella trichopoda | reverse complement strand
CTTCGTTAAACGAGAGAGGAATAAGTAAAGAAAGAGGGAAATAAGAAAAGCAGAGAAAGAACTAGTGGGAGGAGAAAGAGATAGGAGAGAGAAGAGAAGAGAGAGAAGAGAGAAGAAGAGAAGAGAGAAGGAGAGAGGAAAGAAGAGAGAGAAAAGAGAGAGAAGAGAGGAGAGTGAAAAGAGAAGCATACAAAGTACTACTGATGTCGTGCATGCAAGAAGAAGAAAGGAAAGAGAGAAAAAGGGGCGTGTACGACACTGCCATTGCCGTACATGTAGGAAGAGAGAAGAAGAGAAGAAGAGAAAAGGAGTAGAGAGGAAGAAGAGAACAGGGAAGAGAGGAAGAAGGGAACAAGGACGATGATGGGCTTCCACCATCCATGGTAGAGGAAAGAGGAGAGAGAAAGAACATGGACGATAATGGGTTTTATCACCCATGATAGAGGGAGGAGGAGAGAGAAAGAGTATGGATGACGATGGGTTCTGTCGCCCATGACAGAGGGAAGAGGAGATAGAAAGAACATGGACGACGATGGGTTCTATCGCCCATGACAGAGGGAAGAGAAGAAGGAAAGAATATGGACGGCGATGGATTCCGTCGCCCATGATAGAGGGAAGAGGAGAGAGAAATAATATGGACGGTGATGGGTTTTATTGCCCATAACAGAGGAAAGAGGAAAGAAAAAGAAAAAGGGGAAGGACACTCGCCACACTAGGCATCGCCTCTCGTGTCAGAAAGGACTCAGACACGACCCGACCCTCCACATGAGAAAGGGCCCGATTCAGTGTCCTTGTCAAAGAATGAGAAGGAATGTTATGCGTGACGATGAGCATCGCCGTACCCAACTTGGGAAAGGGGAAAGTTGGATAAAGGCTCGGCCCGCCACACAGGTTAAGGCCCGGCTCACTGTGCATGTTTCCAGAGGATAAGGGAAGAATGAGAATGTCATGCTCGAGGATGGGTATTGCCGTGTACGACTGGGGAGGACAGAGAAAAAATAACAGGGACAGAGAAAGATAAAGAAAGAAAGAGGGTTTAGGGAAGAGAAAGAAGAAAGGAAAGTAGAGAAAGAAGGTGAACAGTGGGAGATGAAAAAGAAAGAAGAGAGAGAAAAGGAAAGTGAGGAAAGGGGTTAGGAAAGATTTAGAGGAGAAAGAAGGAAAGGGAAGGAAAGAGACACGCACAACGCTTCCACCGCCATGTTTGTTAGAGAGAAAAAACGAAATAGAGAGAAATTTGTGCATGGCACTGCCATCACCATGCACGTTTAAACAAAGAGAAGTAGAGGGAAAGATAGAGCAGAGAGAATAAAGAAAGAGGGAGAGGAAGAAGGAGAAGAGAGAGAATGAGACATGCACGATGCTACCATCACCGTTTGTGTTAGAGAGAGAAAATAAAATAGAGAGAGATTCATGCATGGTGTTGTCATCTTCACGAATGTTCAGACAAAGAGAAACAGAAAGAAAGATCGATAAGAAGAAGGAGAAGATGAGAGAGAAGAGAGAAAGATAAGGAAGATAGAAGAATGCACGAAGCTGCCACAGTCGTGCAAGATCTCAAAGAAGAAGAGAGAGAAATAGAGAAAAGAAGAAGTAGAAAGAAAAAAGAGAAAAAAGAGAAAAAGGAGGAGAGAGAAGAAAGGAAGAGAGAGAATTACCTTAGGGAAGTGGGGTACCGGCTTATTTCTTCTCTCCAAGACATGCCTATCCAACTCAATGCAAAAACACAAACTTTATTGATGAATTGAAAGTATGTGGGAAGCTAGGGAAGAACCTTTTACAATTAGGTTTAGCATTTATTTATAGAATTGGATCCAAACATGGGTGGATGCCTAAAAACTATCTAAATTGATGATAATTACAATTTAATTGAATTAAAATAAATTTTAAAAATGGATGCAAAATGACTGTTTGGCCCTTGCTTAACAATACATGGAATTTCAAAACAGTCCCTGCTGCTGTCCTAGAACGTGTAGGATTTTCTATGGATGATTCGGGGTTGCTCTGGTGCCCATTTGACAAAAAGATGATTGCTTTCTTGTAGGGCTCGTCATGGCAATCGATTTGATGCGAACTTCGAGCCATGGATCGTACTTTTAGGGCGCGATCATGCTACTTGAAATTTGGATAGATCTTGAAAACTTTGGATCGATAGTGTGCTCATATCTTAAGTTTCTTCGTAAATTCTTTATTGTATTGCACTGAGCATGCCATCACGATCGCGTGGCAACAAACGTAGCTCAATTTCGTGCCCGAACAAAGATTTTGCAGTTTTGCGTTTTTGGCAGGAATATGAATTTTAGCGGCCAAAATTTATAGCAATTTTATCAGCATCACGCGTAGAATCTGACCGTTCGTCACATAAGGGGTTCAGACCAATGGTATCCCTAGACCTTACGTACACGATGCAACTGGTCTCGTGTCAAACCGATGCGTGAGTACTGTGATATGGCTATCGAGCGGGACTTGTCACTGCTGAATTTCTTGCAATTTCCGTCACGATTCATCGGCTTCTCTCTAGCTTTTCTCCCTGGTCGAGCACCGTCAGGGAGCGTGACACATATCAAAATTCTGTTCTTGATGAGACAAACACACTCACAAAATTTGAGCGTGATCCAACTTGTGTAGGGAGGGCGCATGGGAATAGTGTGCGGCCTACCCCTTTTCGGTCTTTTAACCATAAGTTTGTCCTGAAGCACTCGATTAAGCCAAAAATTGACCCATAGAGGTTTTCGATTGTGTCCGATCCAATGGCAATGGTCCCACAATAATTTGACACACTAAAAATAGAGTTATAGTTATGGGGTCCGTTTTAGGGTGCTAGAGACTAATTTTTTCAAATTTGTTTCTTTATCTACAGTGCTTTAAACATGTCGGATTGTGAAAAACCTTTGCAAGTGGCCTTTTGAAGTCCTTAGGAACATTTCCACTTGTTCTGGAGAAATTCCGAGACTGCCTAAATTTCTATTGTAATTTAGGCTTTATTGACCGGCTTCACTTTTTATTGCGCATTGGGGACCCCAGGTGCTGAAAAATGACTTCAAACAGGTTGCCCCACCATGCACGGAGTTTTCATGCCTTCTCCTTCTCTTATAGAGCTCCTCCCCATGCATGGAGTATGAATGCCTTCTCCTTCTCTTATAGACCTCCTCCCCATACACGGAATGCACATGCCTTCTCCTTCTCTTATAACCCCTCTCTCCATGAGGCTAGGTTAAAAAGTAGCCCAGTCATCATCCCTCCAAGGTAGAAACTGACAAAGCCAAGGTAGAACCTGTCAGAGACTTCAGCTCGCCTAGCCGGCACGACCAGACCTTCGGGATCGGCTAATAGAACCTACCCCCTACTGAACTCGGTAGACAAGACCAATAGTGGTACTCTGACCATCAAAAGAAAACCTGGCACAACAACAAACAAACTTCCCTAAAAAGTATCTTCTCCCCCTAAAGTCTCCACGGGCGGACCCATGAACAATGCATCCCTACGTCTGAGCAGCCTAGTTACACCATTACATGAATCTCCTCGGCGTTCACGTGGTCCTGTGGCTAGGAAGGAAAAAAGTAAAAGTTGAAGGAAATGTTTTGAATGATTATCCTCCTCGCTTCTCTTGAAGCACAACATTCGGCGGGGCGAGCTGTTTGAACGCATTTTTCATAACCTTGTCCCTAGTAGGAAGAAGGTCAATAAAGCCTACAAAACAGTGGAAAAATCCCAGAAATCCCTGAATGGCCCCAAAATTACTCAAAATCGTCACCAGCACTTTTAAAGACCACCTTCCAAGTTTCGTCACGATCAGACATGTCTAAGGTAGTGAACGTAAAGAAAGAGTGTTCGGAAAGTTGGCCTCTAGCACCCTGAAACGGACCCTACAACTGGAGCTACAATTTTTGGTGTCTCAAATTACTATGAAACTACCACCATTAGATCCGACACGATCGAAAACCCCTATGGGCCAAGTTTCGGTTTGATAAGACATTCCAGAACAAAGATATGAGCAAAACATTGAAACAGGAGAGGCCGCACGCTGTTCTCGTATGGCCTCACTACACCAAAACACCATTAAAGGTGGTTATGTTTATAGTCACGGGCAGTCACTTCGGGGCCCGTAACTTAATCGTTCCAAGTCAGATCGCTCCCAAATTTGATGAGCGTATTTGTCTCATCAAGACAAACAATTCAATATGTGGCATGCCCCGAGACAATATCCGAGCAGGGAGAAAAGCTAGTTAGAAGTTGCTGATTCATGAAGAAATTGCAGAAAATTCAGCAGCGACACGCCTCGCTCGATGAACCAAATCACGACGCTCGCATGACAGATCGACGTAAAATCAATTCCATTGTGTGCGTAAGGTTCAGGGCTATCATTGGACTAAACCACGTACATGACGGACAATCAAATTTAATGCATGAAGCTGACCAAGCTACTGAAATTATGGTCGCTGGATTCTAGATTCCTGCCAAAACTTAAAAGTCGTAAAATCTTTGTTAAGGATTCTAGATTTTGCCGGACTCTGACATGCTTAGTGCGCTATGACAAAAAAATCATAGAAAAACATTAAGACCGCACTATAGATCCAATGTTTCCAAGATTCAAACAAATTTCAAGTCTCATGATCATAACTCGAAAACATGATTCATGGCTCGAAGTTGGTATCAAAACAATCGCCATGTCGAGCCTTACAAGAAAACAATAATCTTTCGATTGAATGGACATCAGAACAACCCCGAGTTAGCCACATAAGATCACGCAAGTTCTCGGGCAGCCACAAGGACTGTTATGGAAATCCACACATTGTTAGACTGGGGCAAAACAGTCTTTTTGCACCTATTTTTAGAATTTCTTTTATTTCAATTAAATCTTAATTTTTAGCAATTAGGTTTAGTTTTGATCAATCCACCCATGTTTGGGCACAACTCTATATAAACAGCACTACCTCATTATAAAAGGACCGGCACACAAACCCCCCACCACCTCTCGATCTTGAGTAAATTCTTTGAAGATTCAATAAAATTTCGATTCCTTTCTTAAGCCTGTGAGTACGTCTTGGAGAGAGAGAGAGGAGAGAGAAGTAAAGGGTCGATACCCTTCGAGTAGGTAACTTTCTCTCTCCTCTCCTCTCTATCTTTCTTTCTTTCTCTCTATCTTCTCTCTCTTCTCTCTCTCTCTCTCTCTCTCTCTCTCTTCTCTCCCTATCAACTGGAGAGACCTAGCATCGGTTGGCTTTTTCTCTCTTCTTTTATCAACTAGTGAGACCTAACGCCTATTGGCTTTCTCTCTCTTATTCTCTCAACTGACAAGAGCTAGCGTCAGTTGGCTTTCTCTCTCTTTGTTACCAGTCAACGAGACATAGCATCAGTTGGTCTCCTCTCTCTTTACCTATCAGTTAGTGAGACAGCATTGATTGGTCTCCTCTCTCTTCTTCCACCAGTCGGCGAGACCTAACGTCAGTTGGTCTCCTCTCTCTTCGTCTATCAATCAGTGAGACCTATTGCCGATTGTCTTTTCTCTCTCTACCAGTCGGTGAGACCTAGCGTCGGGTTGGTCTCCTCTCTCTTCTTCTATCAGTTGGTGAGGCCTATTGCCGATTCTTTTTCTCTCTCTCTATCAGTCAGTGCAGCCTAACATCGAGTGGGTCTTCTCTCTCTTCTTCTATCAGTAGACAAGGCCTAGCACCAACTGGTTTTCCCTCTTGCCTTCTGTTAGTTGGCAAGACTAAGCGCCAGTTGGCTCCCTTCCTCTCTTCTCATCTAACACAGTCAATGAAGCTTACCGTCGATTTCTTCCACTCTCTCCTATCTCCTGAAACAGTCGGCGATGTCTAGCGCCGACTGCATTTCCTCTTCCTTCTTCTCTCTCTTCTGTCTATCCCCTTCCTCTCTTTAACCATTCCTTTACTGCTCTCTCATTCGATCAAGAGGGATTTAGGTTAGCATCTCATGACAGTCCTGTCGTCTAGCCGTAATGTTGTCGTGCTAGGTTCGCTTGGCCCACTTTACTGCCATGACAGACCGACCATCGTGCCTAGCTAGTCGATATCGACAATAACGTCTAATAGCGATCCCGTGAGCCTCAGTTACCTAGCCCGTTTCGCCACCACATTATGTCAATTATCACCAGTCCAGTCATTGCCCTGACCTTCTCGCTTGATTGAATTCTTCTCTCCCCCCATCTTTCTTTCTTCTTCTTGAATGCGCATGCTTGTGTACACTCATCAGAGAGGAAATGGGTGAGGTCTGAACCACCTGTCCCATAACCTTTGCCATATATGTGTGTGATTACAGAAATCAGAAAATAAGAAGAATACGAGCCACTAGAAGCGATTCCAAACCAGTTTCATTACTGGGGGGCTTTCTTTGTGATCTAAGAGGGCGCCCAAGTGAGTCAGCCTGTGTAAGTCCCGAACTCACCTTTTAATTCCTCTCTCACCTGTTGGTAACATCTGCCGCCATTTTCAAAAGTGGTTCCAGAGAGAGCGATCTCACGAACATCCCGAGTCTTCCCCGAAACTCGAGAAGCGAGCCATCCGATCCCCCAGGGATCAAGAGGGCGCGATCGAGGCACCTAACCAGATTGGCGACTCCACTAGAGACTTACTACCCCTTAGTTGGATTGTTCTTGTTTGGCTAGTTTCTTCTTTATCTGCTTTCATCATCTTTTCACATTCACTTATGGATGTTGGGTTCTATAACCCATTCATTCGGATCGGGGATTTTCTTATCCCCTTATTCAAGAGTTTCCCTAGGGAACATGGTCTTTCGACTTCGTTCCCGACCATTCTCTTGAGCAAAGACCCCTTATCTGGCTCCCAGGTCTTAACCTTGACCGGTGTGAGGAGAGACTTGAAGGTCCCTCACTCCCCATCTCTTCACTCTGGTGGAAATTCCACCAAGACGCATTGCATGGGTGGCACTAACGTTGCCCCACACAGCATGCACATAGCCACCGACGAGTCACTTACCAGTCATGTTTATGAGGTACACTAAAAGGCTGCCCAGTCCCTTTTTGCAAAAGGCAAGCGAGTTGTCATTACTTCTGTGGGTCACTATAAGGCTACCTCCCACATTCTTACACCAGAGGTCTCTATCCCTAGAGGCTCAACACAGAGAGGTGGAAACCCCACGGTCTCCACCCCTTACACACACCACAAGACTCGTGGGTCCCTCACTCGAGTCACACTACGAGGCAACCCTTATGTTACCTCGAGTCCGTGTCCAGGATCGAACCTTCAAAGGCCAGATCTTCCACACGCCACTCATGTGCATCTCACTACTCAAGGCAATGCCATTATTACGCCAACCTAAGTACACAGGAGACGACCTCCTCATCCTCCTCTTATGCACACACAAGCGCACCCTATAAGGGGCAGGCCTGCATCTTTTCTCTTACAGACACCTGCTCGTAGTTCTGGACCTCTTAAGGCTAGCTCACCTAGATGAACCCGAGTGGACCCCCATGTCCCTCGAGATCCTTCTTTAAGGGGCGCACATGCATCGCCATCTCAGGCCTCCCCTCATCCTCGACTCAGGCCTCCTTATGAGTCAACCTGCTCTCGCTCGCTCCTTCTTCAACGAGCTAGCACCTTTAACCATGGTACTCGAAGGTTTTCCACAGGAGTACCATCTTGAACCAGCCCCAACACTTTGGTCATATATCTGGAGGTCAAAAGAGAGCTCGAGAGATGAACCTCACAGAAGATCGAGTCCTTCATCCTCCTCGACCCAAGATGACCCCAGTTCCTGGCCCTCATCCTTTGCCATACCTGATGGAGATAGCCCTCTCCTGTGCAAGAACAGTTGACCAACCGTGACCTAGATTGCAGTTTTGGCAAGAGGTCCACCAAAACCTCAAGGTTAAACGTGATAGAGGTCTGTAAATTTTGACTAGGGAGGTGACAAAGGTAATCAAAATAACCAATTTTGACGACCCTCTTCACCGGAATCCCTTCTACCCCCTTTAGACCATGAAGCTTGAAGAAGAGCTCAATGAGCCTTGTGCTGTGGTTACTATCACAGAAGAAGACTCGGCCACTCAACAGCCATGGTCCTAAGATTGTCGTGAATCGGCTCCCTAGCCACGGTCCAAAGACCATCAGAACTGTCCAAACATGATCTGTGTACAAAAGTCGAGTTCAGTCAGGGCATGCTGACCCCTTACTGACTAACCTACTACATACGACCCGTCAAGCTCGCAAGCCTTCAGCTGCCACTAATGTTGACCTCCCTAGAGAAACGGTCAGCGTAATGGTTGTAAGCAAGCTCGGTAACACGCAGGAGGATTGCATGAACAAGTTTGAGGATGTGGTGCACGCGTTGATGGAAAAGATCGATCATATTGAAGCTGCACGCCAGTCAGTTAGCCATGAGGTCAATTTCCGTCACTTTGATGGTATAACTCCACGATAGCCTCCTCCATCTACCTTGTAAGACAATTCTATCCTTCTTCCGGTCTCTCAGTCTGATATTGACGCTATGGTCACCCATAACTTAAAGAACAGACACATTCCAGGCATACAGGGAGGGATGCCTTATCAAAGACCTTACCCCTCCTATATTGATCAAATCCCGTTTCACTCAGACTATAAGAAAGGGAAGTTTCCTCTATTCAATGGAACCACCTCCCCAAACCAGATGCCAAGCAGCATGTTGGGAAACAGCAGCTGACGGGAGACTTCTTCTCCACCCAGTTCGTCAAAACCCTTGGTGGCCCGACATTTCAAAGGTGTGCCCGACTTCCTCAAAACTCGGTGCATAAATGGGAGTAGATGGAGAAATTGTTCTACCAACGTTTCTATGAGGTCAAAAGAGATGTTCAAACCATCGAGCTTCTCACTCAGACTCAAGACCCCGAGGAGCCTGTAGATCAAATCATATCAAGATGGAGAAAATTGACTTCCTGCCATCCTAATCCTATGCCTCTAAAGGAAGTAGTCCAAACTTACGTGCGGAATATGTGACCTGAAATCGCTCTACATGTCTAGGCCTCCAATCCAACCTCCATGTTAGAGTTAATCTCTAAGTCAGTTCGCATAGAAATTTTGTCACGACATAATGGTGCCACAAGACAACCATCTACAAGTTTAACAAATAACCGAGGCAATGGTAGCTCTCGGAATAACACACATGACAGCCAACAGAAAGGGGTAATTAGTGCAGCTGTCATGATCACTGATTCAAAGAAGGCTTCCGCCCAAACCTTGGACCTCTCTAAAGTGGTAACCGCAGCAACAGTAACACCCCAACTAGCACTCAACAACCATCGTATACTAGGGTACCACCACCAGTCAACTTTGATCAGAAGGATTATCTCTCCAGGCATAGGAATAAGGTCTATCCCTTCGAGAAGGAATGGGTCCCTGCGTTGTTCCAGTTATTATTGGAGCAAAATATGATCCAGCTTCTAGAAATCAAGTTCCCCAAGCAATTTGGCCTTGATGATCAGGCGAATTATGGTGCTTACCATTGGAGGATTAATCATCCAATGGATGACTGCTACACTCTTAAGGACATCATTGAGGCCCTGATTCAGAAGGTTAAAGCTTGAAGACCTAAAGAAGGCCTTCGGGGCAGCGGAGGCCTCCCATATTGTAACCATCAAGGAGGAGGATGAAATGCCCAGAATTATTTACATCTCCTTCATTATAATGCTTCAAGAAGGCATAATCACACTGAAGCAGGCAAGGCAACCCCTTCGCCTTGTTAAGGAGAGTAAAGATCGTTGGTGTCCATACCATCAGATAAGAGGTCATTACTTGTCAAAATGCACAGCTTTCCTTGACATGTTCTCAAACAAGATAAGGGACTATAAAGAATTCTATAATCTTCCCTTAAGTGATCCTCAAATCATTCCCTCATCGGGGCAAGAAGATCTCACAAGGCAGGCCCTTCCCATCAATGACTCAAACCCTGCGGAACTCTCAACTTCCCATCCATGGATGATCTACCATGGCCAAAGTAGACTCAAGTCTTTGAGGCGAGAAGTGGTTCGCCAAGCCAGCACTGGTCGTAAACCCAGCCAGATAAATTAGACATCACGTCAGAGAACCAAAAAGAGACGGGCACCAAGGGCTGCTTGCTGAAGAAATAAGACTGCTCAGCCCAAAGTCGAGGAGGAATTTCTCAAACCCCTTCCTCCGTTGCCGACTTTGCTAGACTCCATCCCCGCCATGATCCTTTTTCCTTCTTCGTCCTATTAAGAAGATGCCCATGTCTCATCTTCCACTCAACAAACGTCCGATGAGGGTGACGACATTAAAAGCATTCCCCAACGATTTGAGCAAGGGAAGACCTAAAAGATCCCCTACAACTGTCCAACCCTGGTGACGACATAAAAAGCGTCCCAAATCGGTCTGATGAGGGGAACGACCTTAAAAGTCCCCCACTTTCCAACCCTTCTCCACCTTCTTTTTCTGCTTCTCATTCTCTAATGTCTTTTGTAGATACGACCTTGATGTGCCCATACTTTGAAGCTCTCGACCTGGAATTCAAAGGAATCAATATAAGAAGGATGCAGCAGAAGCGATTGAGAAAGACCTTGACACAGGTAGCAGGATTCTTAACCGTTGCTGATGCCATGGCAGCTAAGCCAAGGTAGAGCCACCTTCATTAAAGAAGCACAAGAAGTCAAAGCCAAGGAAGCTCCAGTGGCCCCTTGAGCATGACTTCGAGCAGAGATCGAGAGAATCTAGAGGGCAAAGTTTCTATTCTCAAGGGTCTTGCCACATGGTGCAAATTTCAGGAGCAATGCTCACCACGGGGTGGATAAATCTCAGATCAGGGAGGACACTGCAGCCTCCACGGCAAAAGTCGGGCACCTTGAACTTCCCCAGTCTGCCATTGCCCCCTAATCTAAAGACTAGTCTGCTTATCCTCCAGCTCCCTGGGCTCCTTCCTAATCCCAATACACTTATTCTCCCATACACCTCATTTCAAGAAGGATCTTTACTTGATTAGGGTTGGGGTCCGAAGACCTTACCCCAACCCACATCACAGTTCAGGGGTTCAACCAATCAGGAGAGAAATTGGCTTGCACAATACACCTTCTTTTTACAATCGGTGAGCTGAACAAGTACGTCCAGTTTCATGTAATCAACACTGACACTTCTTATGGCTCCATGATCAGGGGGTGGTTCCATCAACATTGCACCAATGTTTCAAGTATAGTTGATACGGTCGACAACATACAGTCTATGCTGACAAAAGACCATTCCCTGTGGCCGAAACTCACAGTAAATGGATCTGCAATTATCTCATTTGAAGGTATATAATCAACTATTATGTCTTCATATTCCACTACATCTCGAATATGGTGGTATCTCTTGGCAATGTGCTTGTATTTAGAGTTTATTTTTGAATCCTTGAGAACGGCAATGACTGCTTGATTATCACATAACATATTTATAGGCCAATTTTCAATGCATTCTAACTTCAAATCTGTGAGGAAATTTCTCAACCAAAGAAATTTTTATGATCCTAAACTACAAGCCACGTATTATGCTTCCATGGTTGATAAAGCAATACAATCTTGTTTTTTACTCCACCATGATACAACAACTCCACCAAGTGTGAAAATGAAACCTGAAGTAGATTTGTTATCATCAAAGTCACCACTCTAATCTGCATCAGTGTAACCCTGAGGGCTAAGGGAAGAACCTTGATAGTGCAACTTGTATTTCTTTGTTCCTTGGATATACCTTAGTATCCTTTTTACTGCGTGCCAATGTATCATTCTGGGCTTTTTTAGATACCTGCTAACATGTCCAACAACAAAACATAGATCTGGCCTAGTGCATGATGCAACATAATTAATACACCCAATTGCTTGAGCATATGGGATATTTCTCATATCACCGTTGAGCAGTCGCTGGCACGTGTTGTTGGTACGCGTGACATAAGTCACAAGTGGCGTTCGTTAAGGAGTTTCACGAGCGACGTTAGTCACAAGGTTTCATGCGCAGCGTTAGTCACGAGCTTTCACATGCATCGTTAGCTGCGAGCGGCGTTGGTCTGAGTTCGGGCCTCGGGCTTGGGCCTAACACGACATTGGTTCATCGCTGTTTGATGCTCGACGTTGCACTGACGGTAGTAAGCCTCTGATCGGGTCTCAGGTTTGAGCCCGACCAGTTCCGACCAATCTAAAGGTTGATGCTCGGCATTGCACAGGTGACGGTAAGCCTCCGTTCGGGCATTGAGTCTAAGCCCGACCCTGTTCGGCCCATTGCCGTTTGGCCTTC
The DNA here is from genome assembly GCF_000471905.2 of Amborella trichopoda. The sequence goes on along the minus strand of NW_006499648.1, from coordinate 25,801 downwards.
AGGGACCTGTCTGGTATTTTTGCTTTGTGAGGGGCACTTCGGGAAAGTATCTTCTATACAAGGGGGTAAACCCCATTTTTCACCATTTTATCTTAAGTAAACACTTTTAACAGTGAAAGAGAGCAAATGAAAACTTTCGGCTAGGACCCCGGCAAGCACGCAAGGTACAGGCAGTCGCTAGAAGTTCGACGAGCCGTGAACGATGTTGGCAGAACACTCGCAGAGGTTTGACAGTGGTCAGCCAGTGATAACTTCAGCAAGGAAGAGGAAACTCCGACTGTGAAGAGAGAACGCCTGCAAGGTTACACAAGGACCTTCGTGAGGGTCGTTATTGTGGGGATTAGGAAGCAGGTAGTTCGCAGGGGTTTGCGAGCAAAATTTCTTTGATTTTTCTGTGATTTTTTAGTGTTGGGGAGGGAGAGAGGAAAGTCCGCTAACGGGTTTTCGGTGAGTGAAAGTGGTTTCTCGGTGAGTAGCTGAAAGGTCGTAGGGGAATGAATAATCATTGGTAGCGAACGGTCACTGATAATTTGCATGGTTAAAGAAACTGGGGGGTTGCAGGGAGTCAAAAAGTCAAGGACAACTGGATAATCATTGGGGAGACGAGGAGTTACAGGGTATCCGAACGGTCGTGGGCAACTGAACAGTCATAGGGAGGTGAACAGTCGCGGGGAGACAAAGGTCTTGAGGAGTTGAATAGACACGGTCGTTGGCAATCGAAGTGTGACAATCGTACACACGCGGTGATAGAGAACACAGCCGGCGTTAGCCCTTTGTCAGACACAGCCGGCGTTACCCCTCGCAGTCACAGCCGGTGTTAGTCTTTTGAAAACACATGCGAGGTTAGCCCTTGGAAACACAATCGGCATTGGTCTTTTTTTAGACACCCAACACTAGTCTCGCACAACACTACTCAGTGCCTTAGTCACGCATGGTCATCAGCATGATGCACACGACATTAGTCGTGTGTGGTAGTAGCTGCTCCCTCAGCGATCCTTTCATAAAAGGCGGTGAATCGTGTTCTACTGTGATCGTGCATGAGGATGACTTGGGTTGGCAAAGGGTGGTAACCAATGGTGATGCCCTGCTTATGAAGCCTGTTGGAAGCCAAGTCCTCCAGCACAATTGTGAATTCCATGTTGTTCTATGGAAGGACCCTCACTGTGAACATGGTATGCTCTCCATCATAGGCCATTTCCTTGCTAGAGAATTCTGCTTTGCATGTTTGATATTCTTGATCAAAGTGCTTCCACCTTCTCCTAGTGTGAGAGCAACTTTTGTCCTGTAACCGTCCTCTTTTCCTCAGATGCAAGTACGACACTGTGGGTCAACTGTTCTCTTTTCCTTAGATGTGAGAGTGGCACTTGACAGTGTATCCCTGTAACTTCCCTAATAATGGGTTTCTGGTTGTAACTTGTAAATAAAAGAATTAAACTTTATTGAATTGATTTGCTCATTTTATTTTTCATTGTCATTTCTTTCTTCTATCCTTAACTCTTTCACATGTTGAGTTTTTTAAACACGTATCAGGGATAATACTTCTTTAGATATCACCCATTGATGGAGGGCATTGCCTCCTTTCCATCAAGATGTGCCAGTATGTAAGCTCCATTTGGTGATACCTTCTTGACTATAAAAGGGCCTTCCCACTTAGGTTCAAACTTTTATTTACGCCGTCCATGCATAACAATTGGCCTTTTGACAACTAGAACCATATCCCCATAGGTGAATGAGCGGACCTTGACTGACTTGTCAAAGGCCCCCTTCATTCTTCCCTGGTTGAGCTCAAGATTCTGCTGAGCTTCCAATCTCTTTTCATCAAGTGCATCCAACTCTTGGTAACGAAGCTTGACCCTTTCATCTTTAGCCAGTCCTTGATGTATGGCGACATGAAGCGAGGGTAGTTGAATCTTGAGGGTAAGATTGCTTCACCCCCATAAACTAAGGAATAAGCAGTGGAATCAGTGGCATTTCTTATGGTAGTGCAATAGGCCCACAAGACTTCTTAAAGTTTCTCATGCCAATTTTTCCTTGTTTTTGATACTGACTCCCTCGAAACACCACATAGAGTCTTATTGAAGGCCTCAGCTAAGCCGTTCGCCCGAGGGTGGTACATAGTTGAGTACTTCCACTCGAAACCGAACTGATTAACCAAGCGATCAATATGATGACTTCTAAATTAAGGACCATTGTCCGATATAATCCAGTCAGGCACTCTAAATCGGTATATAATATGATGTCGCACAAAGGTGGCCACCACAGTCCCCGAAACTTGTTTGGCGAGGATCACTTTAGCTCACTTGGAGAAATAATCCATAACTGCCTGAATGAAGACTGGCCCATTGCTGAAGGAGGATCAATAGGTCCTACAATGTCCATAGCCCATTCTGAAAAGGGCCACGATGGCAGTGCAGGGTGCAGAGGCTCTGGAGGCTGGTGGATAAGGCTGGAATGCATCTGGCACACCTGACATCTTTTGGCATAGCTTGAAGGTCAATGATACCCCAATCTACATATTCGCTCATAAAGCTTAGGGCCGTGAGCATTACTCTACGCATTATGGCAGGCCACACTGCTAATGAGCACCGTCTGAAGTTAGTGCCGATAGTGTCTTTCAAAGGCCAACGTCAGCTGAACTTCCAACGCCGGTTATGCTTCCTAACGCTTAGTGTTGGCTGTGTACACTAATACTTAGCACCAGCTGAGTCCGCTAATACTTAGCGCCGATTGAGTCTATCAACACTGAACATCAGTTGAGCTTGTCAATGCCCTGCGCCTGTTGCGTGCCAACGACTAGCGCCGGCTGTGTCTGTCAACACTTTGCACTGGTTGAGATTATAAATGCCCAACACCAGTTGTGTCCTCTAAAGGCCAGCGCCGGCTGTGATCGGATCTCTCACACATGCCATGAATCTTAGTGGTCACACCTTGAACTCAGTTGTGCCAACTGACAACCGTCTCCATGTCCTTCGGTGGTGCCTGACACACGAGCGAATGCCAACCGTCACCACTTCTCGCTTCCCCGCTTGACACATGAAAGAAGTAACCGTACACTTTCCCTGCGACGACTCACCTCCCACGATGGTTCACCTCCTACAACCGTACACCTTCCACGACGGTCCACCTCCCGTGACTGTTCGTCTCCTGCCGGAATGTCTCCTACGCGGTCGAAAACCCACTGAAAAACTTTCTCGCCAGCATTTTTTGCTAGGATGTCACCAGAACCTCACCGAAAACATTTACGAACTCCCTGGTTGTTCCCGAAAAACCTCTGTAACACCGCTAACCCTTAAAACTCCCCAGAAAACTCTCAAGATGTGCGGAAATGCTCACTGTTCCACTTCCCACCTCTTCTACAAGAAAAAAAAAAAAACTGCAGCCAGAACCTTTTCTATTTCCCAGAAAACTTTCCAGAGAACTCTTTTTTCTCGCTCCTTTCCCCGCTACTTCACCAAATTCTTAGCAAAAGTCTACTTGCCGAAGTCCTTCCCTGCAAAAACGCCTAGAGTCCCACTGTCTGCCGAAAACCTTCCCTGCAAACCTTTTGCTGGAGTCCCACTGCTTGCCGCAACTTCAACCGAGCACCCTCTCCTCACTGTTAAGGAAACTTTTGCTTAAGTTTTTTTTTACCTCGGTGAAAAGTGAGGGAAAATGGGATTTTACCCCTTTAAATAGGCTACACTACCCTCAAATGCCCCTCACAAATGGGAATTCCAGTCGCGTCCAAGGGAAGCCAAGCGACGATGAGCTGCGTCGGGCTTTGACTCGAGGCTCGAGGTAACTCTCATCGATCCATGCCCAGCACCGAGTGAATTCCAAATAACCCTAACATCGGTTGACTTGGTGCCGGGTGAATTCCAAACACCCTTAGCACCGGTTGACTTGGCACCGGGTGAATTCCAAACAACCCTAGTGTCGGTCCACTTGGCACCGGGTAAGTTTCGGAACGACCCTAGTGTCGGCTGTGTTCAAACAATGTCATGGGTCGTTAACAGGGCCAGCTGAGTTTTTAACAACCCAATGCCAGTTGTGAGAACTTCGCGTCGGTTGAACACTTGCAAGAAAAAATAATCGTTACACCTGACACCGGCTGTATTTCTAGCAACCTATTGTTACCTACTCCAGGCTTAAGCCTTGCATGTCCTACCACTATCCCTAGTGGAGTAGTTCCCAAGCCGTCTCTTGTCATCCCCAATGGACTTGCACTTAGGTCGTTGCACCCAAAACTTGACCTATCATCCCCAATGGAGTCAGGAGCTATCCCTCATCCCCATAGGAGTCACACCTAAATTGCATCCCATTATCCCCAATGGAGTTAGGTTCATTCTTACCCTTTCAATTCCTGGTGGGTCTATTTCACACCAAGCCATCTTATCCCCAGGAAGTCGAGTTACCTATTCTCCATAGAGTCTCTTCTTTCACCTCAGGGCGTACGCTTAACTCCCTAAGCCTGAGTGAAGTACACCCCTGTTGATCATCCTTCACCAGATCACCATTTCCATCTGAGCCCTTAGTTTGTGGATGGTCTTAGCCATTTTATCCCCAAGGAGTCGGATTGCCATCCATAGACCAATACCCCATGGAGCTCCACCTACATGGCGACACAGCCTCGATCCATGCTGCACGACCCTAAACTACACAGCCACGGTTCGTGCTCCATGACCTTAAAATTGTACAGCTCTAGTCTAGTTGTACGACCCTAAAATTGTATGGTCCAAACTATATCACCTTAAACTGTAGCAGAGGTCTAGTTCCACGACCTTAAACTGCACGGTCCTTGTTGTATGACTTTAAACTGCATGACCATGGTCCAGCTGTATGACCTTAAACCCTAGCCTACATCCTAGCTACATGACGATAAAAGGCTCAACACCATGGTCCGAACTATATAACCTTGTAGTGGAGGTCTAGTTGCACGACCTTAAACTGCACGGTCCTAGTCGTATGACTTTAAACTGCATGACCACGGTCCAACTGTATGACCTTAAAACATAGTGCATGTTCTGGCTCCATGACGATAAACAATTCCTGACTCTCACTCCCTGATGAGTCAGGAAACCAGGGAGATCTTATGCGGCTCTCACTCCCTGATGAGCCATGAAGCCAGGGAGATCTTATGAGGCTCTTACTCCCTGATGAGCCATGAAACTGAAGAGATCTTATGAGGCTCTCACTCCCTGATGAGCCATGAAATTGGGGAGTCAGCTGAGGCTGTGGAAGTGTTGGTCCAAGCGCCCTTTCGTGGGTTTTCATTTGAACATGGGAAGTGGCACCGTGAGGACGGTTTTCACCAATTTCTGTTATTTCTGGTCTCTTTTACCCATGACTTTGTAGTCATGTCCACCCTTTTCAACCATTTTTTCTCACGGTGCCCTCTTGGGTTTTTCACCGTGCCTGGGTTTCTTTTTTCACGGAACTCTTTTACTCATGGTTTCGTGACCATGCCCGTCCGTCATTTTTACTTATGGTGTTCCCTTGTCCAGGTGTACACCATGCCCTTTTTTTACTTAGAAGGCGTGTTTTAGTGTGCTTTCGAAACCTATGAGAAGCCGTTTAATGTCATATAGTTTGCATGTGAGAAGCCTTTTAAGGGATGTAGTTTTAGGTCATGCAACCAGGACCGTGCAGTTTAAGGTCGTGCTACTAGATCTCCGATATAGTTTAAAATCATATAGTTTGGACCATGGCTATGCAGTTTAGGGTCATGCAGCATGGACCAAGTACGAATCACCATGTCAATAGGGTTGCATGGGGGGTAGGTATGTGGATAGCAATCTTACTCCTTGGGGATAAAGATGGTTAAGGCTATACACATACGAAGAGATGTAGATGAAGGTGGTGACCCTACAAGGAGTAGTAAACAGGAGAGGCTTCACTGGGGATTAGGAGGCCAGTGTGACTCCACGGGGATACTGAATATCGATGTGCATGGAACTCTAATGGGCCAGAGCACAGATGAACCCCACCGTGAGTTGAAGGGGTAAGAAAGCCTTGACTCTCTAGAGATGACGGGGTGAGTACACCATGTATACATCTAACTCCGCTGGGGATCTAGTTCGGACGATGGTCGTACAATTTTGAGTCATGTGACCAGGACTATGGCTGTGTAGTTTAGGGTCATGCAACGTGGACCGTGGCAGTGCAGTTTAAGGTCATGCAGCGCAGACCGTGATAGTGCAATTTAAAGTCAGGCAGCATGGACCGTGGTAGTGCAGTTTATAGTCATGCAGCACATACCGTGGCAGTGCAGTTTAAAGTCATGCAACACGGACTGTGATGATAGCGGTGAGGGGATGTGACTTCATGAGGGCATAGAGTTGTCACTGGAGACTGGGCTCCCTGAGGAGTGAGATTTTGAAGCAAGGAATGAAGTTCCTGAGGATGAGAGACGATGGTCTAAAGGGGAGTGCCGAGGCTTGTGCATGACACTAAGTTTAGAGTGGCACATTCATCAATAAGCTTAGGTGATGTGTTAAGTCCCTTAGTGAAGCACGTGAGAGTAGCCCTTAACGTTCCGTGCGGTGGTGATCTATGGACGAGACGCACAGTGATGACCTTTGGACGCGACGCACGATGATAATCTCTGGACAAGATGCACGGTGATAGTCGCTAGTTGAGGCCCTCAGTAAAAGTCTTGATGAGGCACACGGCACTAGCCATCTGATGAGGCACATGACGTAAGTATTGACGAGGCGCGCGACGATGATGCTTCGGGTCTCAAGCATTCCCGTCATGGCCTGATCTTATCGCCATCAAGAGCTTGGGACTGGAGCATCATTTCCTGTTTGTCGGGGGCAGTTCGCGATACTGCAGGGTATAAATAGTGGAGAAACCCCAGTTTACTATTTTACCGAAAGAGTAAAATAGTACAAAGCTTTTTAGAGAGAGAGAGAGAGCAAAAGCTTTCTGAGGAGGGTTTTTCGACGAGCACTTCCCAGGAAAAACTTGTAGAGATAGGTCCTTAGGGATTTCTTTGGCGTGCTTTAGGAGGTGTGAAGCTTCACAGCATGATTATGAAGACTTTTCAGCAAGTGTCGAGGCTTTCTGAGCAAGGAAGAGGGTCTCTCGGGGCCTTAACAGAATTTGCAGAGGTGTCCTGCCAAGGTTCGAGTGCTGCTCTGGCCCTTCGGCTGCCAAAGTGGAAGATGCAAAGAGTTCAGAGGGCTTTGTCAGCTCTCTGGTTGAGTTGGAGGAGGAGGAGGAGGAGAAGGAGAAGGGGTTGCATTGAGTTCACCAAAAACTTAGCAGAATTCTCATGAGCTTTGGTGAACTGCTAAAGTGGGACACTAGGGAGAAGGGCAATTTGCAGGGTCGCAGGGACTTAGGGGAGCTTTTTCTAGGGACTTTCGGTGGTTTTTTGCTAACTCCGGCAACGCACAGACGGTGGGAAGGATTTTCCCTGTGGGCGGGGGTGAATTCTCGTGTAACTTGAAGGATTGCGGGGAAGGCGAAAGGTCGTAGGAGGTGGACCGTTGTTGAGGGGTGACTATTGGGGGAGCCGAAGAGGCGTCAATGCTCCCCGAAAAGTGGGAACATTGGGAATTGGGGTGATTCAAAGTCACGCATGCCATTAAGTCGCATGCAGTGCCGCCTTCGCACATCCCTGGGTCACACTAGACGATAGCCATGCTTGAGGCCATGAGGCTCGCAGCGATAGTCCCGCACAGCATTAGTCTGCTTGTGGTGATATTAGGACGCGACATTGTGTTGTGCACGACGATGACCTTGGACGACGATGTCTTCCAAGGGGCAAGAGTGATGGCAAACGGGGAGGCCTTGCCATCGCGGTGTGTTAGAAGTCAAATCCTCCAGCACAACCTTGAATTCCAAACTGTTCTATGGAAGGGCGTCCATTGTGAACAAGGTATGCTCTCCATCATTGGCCAAAGAAGTCTGCCTTGTATGTTTGATATACTCGACAGATGAATTGAAGCTGACTCAAAAGTGGTTGTCTTTTTCTTTTGGCTTGTAACCATTTTCCTTGGCGAGACCGAGGCTAACTTCTCCTAGTGGTTTTGCCACTTCTTCATGGGGTAGGCATTTCTTTGGTGGGTTTGCTTCTTTTGTACAAGGAAGTTGTTTCTCTTGGCCTGTAACTGTCCTCTTATCCTAAGATGCAAGAGCAACGCCGCTGGCTTTGGTTTGTAACCGTCCTCTTATCCTCAGATGCAAGAGCTTTGTAACTTCCCTGACAATGAGCCTTCGGTTGTAACATGCAACTTTTTCTAATGCAATAAAAGAAATGAATTTCCTTTGAGTTTTCTTGATGTTTCCCATCTTCATTTCTACCTTTTTATTTTACACACCACACTTTACTTCCATGTTAGGGCTAGTACTTCTTTAAATATCACCCGTTGATAGGGGGCATCGCCTCTTCTCCATCAGAGTTGATCAGTATATAGGCCCCACTTGGTGTAAGCTTCTCGATTACGAATGGACCCTCCCACTTAGGATCGAACTTTCCTTTGTGATGCCCGTGCATGACGATTGGTCTCTTGACTGCTAAGACTAGGTCCCCACGAGCGAATGGATGAACCATGACAAACTTGTCAAAGGGTCTCTTCATTCTTCCTTGATTGAGCTCAAGGTTCTGTTGGGCCTCTTATCTCTTTTCATCAAGGGCATCCAGCTCTTGGTAGTGGATTTTGACCCTCTTGTCCTCAGCTAGTCCCCGATGTATAGCAACACAGAGTGAGGGTATTTGAAATTTGAGGGGTAGGACCGCCTCACCCCCATCGACCAGGGTATAAGGGGTGGAATTCGTAGCATTGCGACTAGTAGTGTGATTGGCCCTCAGAGCCTCAGGCAACTTCTCGTGCCAGTTCTTCTTTGACTTTGACAACGACTTCTGGAGCACCCCACACAAAGTCTTGTTGAATGCCTCAGCTAACCCATTGGCTCAAGGGTAGTACATAGTCGAGTATTTCCACTGAAAACCAAATTGGTAGACTAGGCGATCCATATGTTGGCTCCTGAACTGAGGGCCATTATCAGAAATTATTCGGTCTGGGACTTCAAACCGGTAGATGATGTGGTGCCGCACGAAGTTAACCACAGCGGTCCCTGGAACCTGTTTAAGAGGGACTGCCTCAACCCATTTGGAAAAGTAGTCAGTCGCCACCAGGATGAAGGCATGACCCACAACAGAAGGAGGGTCGATGGGTCCTACAATGTCCATGCCCCATTGAGGAAAGGACCATGATGTCACTATAGTATGGAGAGGCTCTGAGGGCTGATGAATGAGACTTGAGTGAATTTGGCACATCTGGTATCTTTTGACGTAGTTTTGGGCGTCAGCTACCATGGAAGGCCAGTAATTGTCGAGTTTACATATGCGCTCATAGAGCTTGGGTCTGGAATGATGTAGCTCAAAGATGCTCGAGTGTAATTCGTCGAGTACTTTGCTTGCCTCTTGTGCATCGACGCATCTGAGGAGGATTCTGTCAAATGATCGACAAAAGAGGAGATCCCCATCGAGAAGGGTGTTCTTGATGGACATCAGTCGAATGTCGTTGCATTCCACCAGATCTTGAGGCAACCTCCCATGTTTTATGAAGTCCATGATAGGCTTGCTCCAATCTTCTACTTGTTCAACCTCTGCACACATTGGGTTGAAGAATCCGGGCTCCTGCTCCCTCACCTTGGATTCTTTTCCTTGGGAAATTTCTTGCCTTGTGTTGATGGCATCCCTAGCTGCGAGAAGTGTCCCGAATGAGTAAGGCGGACATTCAGGGAAGACAACCCTCTCATCGTCTGCGTCAACTTCGGTTCTCAAGTCGATGTGTCACCATTCGGTTACCCAGACTTGAGTGGGCCCCGTTGAATACAATTGGATGGTCATGTCGAGCATTGAGAGCTCATCAGCCTACGAGTTTAGCCTTCTAGGGATATAACTAGAATGCTCCGTCCAAGTACATCTCCCACGGCTTCTTCATCCGGGCAATAAGGGAGATTCTAAAGGGACTAGGTGAGCCGTAAGGAAGTCTGTTAGGGCTTGACCTTTAACATCCTTCTGTGGTACATACATGATGTCGAACTCCATCAACAATAGTGCCCTCTTGGCCAAACGTCCTGACAAACATAGTCGGGTCACAAGGTACTTGATCGGGTCTGCCTTGGAGATTAACTTGACCTTGTGGCTGAGCGAGTAATGGCGGAGCTTCTATACAGAAAAGATCAAGGCTAGGAACATTTTTTCAATGGGAGGGTAATTCTTCTCGGCCCCTTGCATTATGCGGCTAAGATAATAGAGTGTTGCCTCTTTCCCTTCATCATTGTTATGCGTCAGGAGTGCCTCAAGTGACTCATCGAAGGTGGTCACATATAGGATGAGAGGCCTTCCTAACACTAGCATAGAGAGTACTGATGGATTCAACAAGTACTGCTTGATTTCCTCGAGCGCAACTTGGCACGCTTCATCCCATATGAAGGGAGTGTCCTTCTTCAGGAGGTATAAAAAGGGTCTGCATCGCTTTGAAAGGTTTGAAATGAACCTCTGAATGTAGACGAGTTGTCCTAGGAGAGACCACAGTTCATGGAGGGTTGTAGGCGCCGGCACGTCCTGAATTGCCTTGATTTTGATAGGCTCGATCTCCAGCCCATGGTATCTCATGATAAACCCTTAAGAATTTTCCTGAGCGTACGCCGAAGGTGCATTTCAAGGGGTTTATCTTGAGCTGGTGACGTCGCAACTGCTCAAACACCTTTTTAAGGTCTTGCATGTGAGTGGCTTTGCCTCAAACTTTACCACCTTGTGAATCATGTCCTTGAAGATGGTTGTCATGGCTCGTTGGTAGGTGGTGTCACTCATTCTTTAGCCCAAAAGGCATCATAGTGTAGCAAAAGACACCTTTTGGAGTCAATAACACAGTGGCCTCCTCATCCTCTGGCGCTATCCTGATTTAGTTGTAACCAGAATAACCATCCATAAAGGAGAAGATTTGGCAATGCGTCGTGGAGTCAACCAGCATCTCGATGAACGACAGAGGGAATCGTCCTTAGGATAAGCAATGTTCAAGTCATGAAAGTCGATGTAGACCCCGATTTGGCCATTTTTTTTCTTGATTGTGATGACATTTGCCAGCCATCTTGAGTATTTGACTTCATGTATGAATCCAGCTTACTAGAGCTTGTTCACCTCAGCATTGATCTACATCTCGAGGTCGGGCCTAAACCTTCTTAATTTTTGCTTCGTGGGTTTGATGGTTGGATCAATACCAAGGTGATGGACAACAATCTGGGGATCTAGACAGGCATCACATGATAATGCCAGGTGAAGACGTCCTGATTTGCTCGAAGGAGGGAGATATAGCTTTCTTTCTCTTCCAGGGACATCTTTGCTGAGATGAAGGTTGGCCTTGGGTCGGCCTCATCCCCCAGGTTGATCTCTTCAAGCTCATCAGTCGTAGCCTGCTCGCCCTCTTCCCACTATTCGAGAGCTTCCTAGAGTTCCTCGTCAGAGGACTCATAAGGGTTTTCTTTGATTTCGAATGTGGACACTCATGATCCTGACATCTCGGCCTCTAAGAGGGGCACAATGGGGGAGAGGACTGGTCTCTGACTGGTCCAAGCGACAAAAGGGTCGGCTTCAAGCGAGGGGTCCATGACTTCATGATAAAGCTTACTCGGTACTTGCCCCGAGCTAGGCGACGCCTCATGTACTTGGATCATGTGACAGACCTCGTGAGAGTAGGAGCTCGAGGTGGTTCGGTTTTGGCCCGTGTTGCCAGGGCATCGGCGGCTGTCGAGAATCCTTCCGTTTGGGCCAACATTTGTTTGAGGCGCTCTTGTTACGACCTCCAAACTCTTTGTTTAGAGTGTTGAAATCTGGGCATCGTCGAGCTGTATCTACAGAAGGAATAGAGGAGGGGGAAGGAGAAGAAGAGTTAGAATGTTTCGGACAACGTTTTACATCGTCGCCAGAATTGGACGTTTGTAGGGGGTATTTATGGTCATGCCCCGGCTTTGACCGTTGTGGTGCTTTTAACGTTGTCACCCATTTAGCCAACTCCTGAGATGTTGATAACTCAGGCTCGTCTGCCTAATTGGACGATAAGATGAGGCGAGCTGCGCTTGGGATGAAGTCCCGCAAGGTTGGCAGCGAAGGAAGGGGCTTGAGTAACTCTTCCTCGACTAGTGGCTGAGGAAGCTGATTCCTTCGGCGAGCTGACCTAAGTCTCACCATCTCCTTAAGGATCCCTGAGGGGGTGTTTGGACCGCCCTATCAGGCTGGTGAGTGGCCCTAGCTTGGTAGAGTGCCTCACATTTCAAGGATTTGAGCCTACTTCGCCCATGGTAGACTTCCCAGGGCTGAGAGGTCAAGGGCTCAGAAAGGTCCAGTGTATACTCGTGAGGGGGTTGTAACGGGGCTTTCTCTTGAACGGGAGCGAGGGCTTGGATGTGTCCTAAGAGAACCGCGACTATAACCCAGTGCACTCCTTAAGTTCGTGACCCCACGCTTGGAGATAGGGCCACCAAAGGTTTTTCGTGCCCTGAGCAAGACGCTTAGGCTGTGTGGCTGACTTGGAGGTGACAAGACCCTGCTGGAGCATTGCCTAAAAGAGGGCTTGCAGAGGGTCCTTCTTAGTATTTTGCTGAGCTCGCATCAGGGGGTCTTCTTACACAGGGGAAAGAGGGTGGCCCTGAACCTCCTGACACTGCTATATCTTTTATGCCAAGAGTTTATGGAAGCCAGTGCACTCGCTGACGTCATGACCTCGTATCTGATGATACGCACATCAAAGGTTCTTGGCCCCAGACGCAAGAACATGGGCTGCCTTGTCGGCTTTGGGGTGGCGATCCTTCTTCCAGCATTATAGAGAAAAATGCACGAAGGATAGAGGGTGCCTCGTCGTTCCCTTCGATCATGTTTATGTGAGACGCCTTAGCAGCCCTGAATGCCTTTTTCAACTCTTCGAGCTTTATCTGGCCCTTGTTGATAAGGGTCTTTATAGTGTTGTTGAGCTTGTAGTAGACGAGAGCGGGGTGGGCTACTCTCCTATGATAGGCGCAATACTTCTCATTCGGCTCCTGCCCTGGTGACTTTATAGTGGTGACCTCTGGCAGCTGGATCATGTTATGTTTTAACAGCAGTTGGAGTAGTGCGGGGGTCCACTCTGTGTCAAAGGGGTAAACCTTATTCTGGTGTTGGGTCCATTAATCATTCTGCTTACTGTTTTTAGGAGGTGGGACCACATTGTAGGACTGCTGCTTGCCCACAGTCTGAGGCATCTGTGCTTTAGAGAGGTCGAGAGTTTGAGGAGCCGCGCCTTTGGTGCCCGTCACGGTGATGCTTGTGTTGATCACTACCTTTTGATTTCCCCAACTGCTGAAGCGAGAGTTTGAGCCAGAGGATTGCTGACGAGGGCTGTCGTGGTGCTTGAACAATCCCTCGATACAAACTGCCTTAGAGCTGATCTCTAACATGGAGGGTTGATTGGATGCCTTGACATGTAGGGCGATCTCGGGAAGCATGTTTCGTATGCAGGTGTGAACTGCTTCCTTCTCGATCATGGGATAGCGTGAAAGGTCGCCAACTCTCTCTATCAAGTGATGAACTTATCAACAGGCTCACCAAGGTCTTGCATCAAGGTGAGGAGCTCGATGGTTTCCATGTTCCTTTGGACTTTGTAGAAGCGTTGGTATAACAACAACTCCATTTCTTGCCAAGTGTGCACCGAGTTTGGCGGCAATTGAGCATACCAATGGAAGGCTGGTCCTTCAAGAGTCTCGATGAATTGGTGGAGGAGGAGACGTCTGTCAGTTGCCGTTTCCTAGCAGGCCTCTTAGAAGTGGGTCGTATGCTGGTGAAGACACGTGGTATCATTGAACAAGGGGAGTTTCCCTTTTTTGGTAGTTCGGGGGAAACGGTTTCTCCTACATGCATGGGACCTTGTTCTTAAGGCTATGGGCCACCGTAACATCGATGTCGGTTTGGGAGACCCCGCGAGAAGAGGAGCTGTCTTGGGAGACCAAGGGGGAGTCTGCCTAGGAGCTGTGTCCTGACCGGTTGGGGAATCATACGAAGAAGGGGGCCTTGAGGCCTCTAGACCCCCCATCTTTCGAAGGACGGCTTGCATCATTTCCTTGAACTTGTTCATCTTCTCCTCCTGAGCGTTGTTCGGGTCATTGATCACAATGACACTGACTGTTTCTTCTGGGAGGTCAGAGTCAGATGATGTAGCAAACTGCTGAGGCTGGCGAGTTGTGCATGGCAAGTCAGTCTGGAGCGGCTCAGCTTGCTGGACTTAGGCTTTGTATGTTGATCTTGTGAGGACCGGTTCTTGACGGTCTTGGGACCGTGACTTCGGGGTGGTGATCACTGAACAGTATTCTTGGACTTGCTCAGGCTCTGGAGTTTGAAGAGGGAAGAAGGGATTACAATGCAGGTGGTCGTTAGGGGTGGTGACCTCGACTGCCTTGGAGGTTTTCCTTGACTTGGATCTACATGCCTCTTTTCTACTTGATCTTAAGGCGGCTGTGGACCTCATTCCATAATCGAGCCTTGGACCTGGACTGCCCCATTTTCTCTGAACAAGTGAGCGCCATGTCATGAGCTGAAGTAGGGAGTGGGGCCCAAGGATTAAAGGCAGCATGGGTTCTTGGCTTGGAGGCTGGGGGCCTCTGTCTGACATGAAGTCGTTGCCCCGAGTTCCTTTGTGAGGCTCGGGTGTTCGATTGACCCGGGGCTGGCTCAAGATGGTACTCTTAAGGAAGACCTTTGAGTACCAGAGCTCGAGGTGCTTGCCTAGCGTCGGGGAAGCATCAAATGAAGAAGCTGGTTCGTGACTCCGCCTGAGTCTGGATCCTAGTGGGACCTCTAAAGATGGTGCATGTGTAGCTTTAAGGTTAGCCATCCGAGCAACTTGGGGGTCAGCCGGGCTCAGTCAATGGGTTCGACTTCAGGAGGCCGTGACCCACGAGCTTGTGTTTGTGAGGGATGAGGCGGGAGCTTGTCTTTCACAAGGTAAAGTTGTGTGTGCCAGGAGGGAAGATGGAACGATTGACCCCCCTGTGCTCGAGGTGGCATAGAGCTAACGCTGCCCCAAGCTATGGAAAGCGAATGCATGACGCATGTAAGGTTCAGCCCTAGAAGGCTTGGCCCTGAATGCCAGCTCAAGGCAACATGAGGGTTGCCCCAAGGTGTGGCTTGAGTGGATAGACCATGAGCCTTTGAGTGTGTCCGAGGGGTGAAGACCTCAAGACCTCCTCCTCTGTGTACCGACCCTCTAGGTGTGGAGGCTCGGAGTAGTGAAGGAGCACAGGGGGTTGCCTTGTAACGAACCTCAGGAGCAATGACCGTTTGCTTGCCTTTCACAGGGATGGACGGGGCAGGCTTCTGGCATACCATTGTTGTATGACTGGCAATAGATTTGCCAGTAGCAGGGTGTGCGACAGCAGGAGTGCTACCCATGCAAGGGGCCTTGGTGGAGAATTCACCAGGGTGAGAAAGCGGGGAGGCAGGGACCTTTAAGTCCCCTCTTGCACCGATCCAGGTGAGAACCTGAGAGCCGGATTGTGAGTCCTGACTCACAAGGAAAGTATGGAAGGAGGCTTGAGCGACTCGCTTCCCTAGGACAGCCACGAGTGCAGGGATAAGGAAGTCCCTGACTCGATTGAACGGGTTGAACAATCAAGTGCCATTGAAATAGGTTTAGAAAGTAAAAAGGAAATTGATCAAACAAGAGCAAAACGACTAAGGGGTAGTAAGTCCCTAGTGGAGTCGTCAAGCTGGTTAGGTGCCTCGAACTAGACCTCCGGATCTAGGTGATCTGATGGCACGTGTCTCGAGTTTTTGGTGAACCCGAGATTTGAGATCGCTCTCTCAGAACCTTGCTTGAGAGCAAGGGTAGGTAAACCAACCAATGAGAGAGGAATTTTAAGTGCATTCGGGACTTACTTGGGCTAGCTCGCGTGGGCACCCTCTTAGATCATGAAGAAAGCCCCCCAGCTGCTTGAGCTGGTTTGGAATCGCCTCCCTTCACCTATAATCCTCTTATTTTTCAACACAACACTTCTATGGTTAATTTATAAGACAAGTGGGTCGAAGGCACCCACCCTTGTCTTAGGGCAATGAATGTTCACATGAGAAGGCGATGAAGTGCAAGGTTCGATGAAAGATTGAAAAGAGAAGAGAGCTCTATGTAGGGGTGAGGCTAGCATGACAAAAAAAAACTATCGACTCGGAACGGTAGCAAGACAGGCATGGTTCTCAAGACCAGCACGACGGTAATACTACTCGAAACCGAAGTCGACACGTCGATGATAGGCTAGGTCTACCCTTAGTCAAGTGAGAGGAGAAAGAGGTGAAGAGGAAATGGCAAGATGGCTAAGAGAGGGAAAATCCGGATGTAAATAGGCATCACGCTGGGCTATACAAGGAGATGGCGCATCCCTTGTGGATGGTGCTAGCTCTTGACAAGGCACACAACGAATAATTTCTCCTAGGTGGCACGACGATAGGTGCGGGACGCAGGGAGAACGATGACGTGCATCGGACATGTGGAGGAGGCTCACGGACGGCGATAGGTATTGCCAAAGCCCTTAGCGGACGGTGATAGTTATCATCGTCTACACTAAACGCGCGATGAGGAGAGACCCCTGTAGGAGGCAACAAACCTTGCCGTCTACAGACCTTAAAGCTATGTCTGTGAGCGGTGATGGGAAACGCTGTCTACAGACCTCACTTGAAGGAAAAAATAGGCGAGTAGAAGGGGAAAGAGACTCGCGCATGGTGCTGCCATCACCATGCAGGCCCTGTGAGACCAAGGGAGAGGCATGCACGGCACAGCCACTGCCGTGCATGACCCCTGCGAGGAACTCAAATGAAGAAGAAGGAGAAGAGAGGGGAGAAGAGAGAGAGAAGAAGAAAATAAAAAGAAGAGAGAGAAATTTTACCTCAAACCTAGGGGTATCGGTCAAAAGTTTCTCTCACCTCACTCCCTCTCTCAGGCGTGACATAACAATGGTAAGAAAGAGACACTTGTATTAGGTGAAAACTCTCTCTTGTGTGTGTATGCCTCTCTCTCTTCTTTTTCTCGTACAATAATGGTACGTATATATAGAAGTGTGCCCCAAACATGGGTGGATGATCAAAAGTAACCCTAATTGCTGAAAATTAAGATTAAATTGAATTAAAAGAAATTAGAAAATAGGGTGAAAAATGATAGATTTGCCCCTTCCTAACAAGGTGTAGAATTCCATACCAGTCCATGTGTTGCCTTAGGACTTGCATGATCTTGCATGGCTGATCTAGGGTCGTTCTGATGCTTGGTTGATCGTAAGATAATTGTTTTCTTATAGGTCTCGGCATGACGATCGATGTGATACCAACTTCAAGCCATGGATGGAGTTTTGGTGCATGATCATGTAATTTGAAATTTGAGTAGATCTTGAAACTTTGGAACGATAGTGTGTTCGTTCCTTGATTTTTTTCAGTGTTTTCTTCTCTGAATCACACTGAGCATGCCACTATGATCATGGGGCACCAAACATAACTCGATTCCGTAGACGAACGAATATTTTTCAAGTTTTAAATTTTGGCCGGAATCAAGGATTCCGACGACATAATTTACAGTCTGTTCATCGGCTTCATGTGCAGAATCCGACCGTTAATCATGTACGGGGTTGGAGTCAGAGATGGCTCGAGACCTTACACCCGCAATAGAATTGGTCTAGCGTCGATCGGGCCCGTGAGCGGCGTGATCTTGCCACTCAAGCAAGGTACAATGCTGCTGAATTTCCTGCACTTTCTTCACGGATCAACAACTTCTCTCTAGCGTTTCTTCGTGCTCGGGTATCGTCACAATGTGTTCCACATATCAAATCGCTTGTCTTGACTAAATGAACGTGGTCATCAAACTTGAGTGCGATCCGACTTAGGACGAGTGAGATATGAGCATCAAAAGTCACTGGTCATGATTGTCCCTTCAATGGTGTAATTGTATAGGGTGGTCGCATGGGAATAGCGTGCGGCTTCTCCTGTTTTACTCTTTTGCCTATAACTTCTTCCTGAAATGTCCGTTTGAGCTGAAACTTGACTCCTGGGGTTTTCAACCATGCTGGATCTAATGGTAGTGGTCCCATAGCAATTTGAATGCTAAAAATGTAGCTCTAGTTATCGAGGTCCGTTTCAAGGTGTTAGAGGCTGATTTTGTCGGAACTGTTTCTCAGTCTGCACTGCCTTAGATATGTCGAAATGCAACGAAATATGGCAAGAGACTCTTGAGAGACCTCATGAAGATCTTGGCCAGTGTTGAGAGTGTCAAAATTTCCACTACTTGCTAGGCCTTTATTGAGCGGGGGCCCCATGTTGATAAAAATAGCTTTCAACAAGGTGGTCTCGCAGACCACATGACATGAGAGGGAGGAAGTCACCTCGAGGGTGCACCAAAGAAAGGGTGTTGTGAAGGAGTATGGAAAAGGAACATAAAAGGGAAACGGACGTGAGGGACTACCAGAAAAAGAAGGGGCTGGTGAGCCCGAGGGTGCACAAGAAGAAAATGGTCATGTAGGAGATAAAAGGAAAAGAAAAGGGGGAAATAGTGGTCATGCTGAACCATAAGGAAGGAGAGGGGAAGGTTGTAGTCTTGAGGGACCACAGGGAGGATAGAAGAGAGAGATCGTGGTCAAGCGAGACCACAAGAGGAAAAGAGAAAAAAAGAATGAGAAAAAGTGAAACACAGACAGCGATGGGGTTCCGCTGTCTATGGAAGGGGGGAGAGAAATAGAGAGAGAAGATAGAAGAGAGAAAGAGAAGAGAGAGAAGAGATAAGCCTAAGGGTACCGACCTAAAAGTTTCTCTCTCCTTTCTTTCTCTCAAGACGTGACCCAACAATGAAAAAGGATGGAAATTTTATTAAGCAAAGTCGGGTCCTTGTACAATGATATAACGCGATATATGTAATATTTTGCCCAAACATGAGTGGATTAATCAAAATTAACCCTAATTGCTGAAAATTAAGATTTAATTGTATAAATAGGTGCAAAATGCAAGATTTGCCCCTTCCTAACAATTGGAAAAATTCCAAAACAGTCCCTGCTGCTGCCCTAGAACATGTGTGATCTTTCATGAATGATATGGGATTGTTCTGATGCCCGTCTTTCAAAAAGATGATTGTTTCTTATATAGGGGTCGGCATGGCGATCGATTTGAGACCAACTTCGAGCCATGGATCATGTTTTTAAGCCACGATCATGTGACTTGAAATTTGGATGAATCTTAAAAACTTTTGATTGATAGTGTGCTCGTTCCTTAATGTTTCTTCGTGATTTCTTCGCTAAATTACACTAAGCATGCCATCATAATAGTGTGGCAATAAATGCAACTCAATTTCGTGTCCAAACAAGGATTTTGCAATTTTGGAGTTTTTGGCCAAAATTTGAAATTCCAGCTCCAAAATTTGCAGTCACTTCATTGGCTTTGTGTGCGAAATCCGACTGTTCATCATATGCGGGTTCGGACCAGTGATAGCTATAGACCTTACGCACATGAAGCAAGTGGTTTTACATCGATCGAGTTCGCGGCTGTCGTGATTTGGTCGCTCGAGCGAAGCGCGATTCCGCTGATTTTCCTGCAATTTTCTTCACGTATATGCAACTTCCTTTTAGCATTTCTCTCTGCTTGAGTGTTGTTACGGGGCATGCCACATATCGAAACGCTCGTCTCGATGAGACAAACACGTTCACAAAATTTGAGCATGATTCGACCTTGGATGAGTAAGATACAAGTGTTGCAAGTCACTATTCATAATTGTCCCTTTAATGGTGATTACTTGCAGGGTGGCCGCACGGGAATAGTGTGCAGCTCCTCCTGCTTTGGTCTTTTACGCATAACGTCTTCCTAGAATGTCTTTTTAAGCTGAAATTTGACCCATGGGTGTTTTCAATCGTGCCAGATCTAACGGATGTAGTCCCAAAGCTATTTGAAGTGGAAAAAATATAGTTCTCGTTACGGGGTTCGTTTTAGGGTGCTATATACTAATTCTGCCAAAATTGTTTCTATGTATGCAATGCCTTATACATGTTGGAATGCGATGAAACTTGACAGGAGACTTTTTGGAGTCCTTATGAAGATCTTGACCAATTTTGGGGCCATTTTGAGACTATCAAAATTTCCACTACTTGCAGGCTTTATTGACCGGCTTCTCTTTTATTTCGCATCGGGGACCCATGGTGTTGAAAAATGTCTTCAAACACAAGGCACCCTGCACTGGTAGCACATCTGCTACCACTCATAGCATGCACCCTATTACCGACAAGTCTCGCCGGTCGTATTATCAAGGTACACCGAAATGCTGCCCAGTCCTTAGCTACAAAGGGCAAACAAATTTCCATTGTTCCTATGGGTTGCCTCAAGGCCACCCCCACATTCCTGCACCACCTCGGGTCTCTATGATTAGAGACTCAACACAACAAGGAGGAGACTCTGGGGACTCTAGCTCACACACACACACTAAGGCTCGTGGGTCATCCATTCAAGTCACACCTCAAGGTAACCCTCATGTTACCTTGATTACATGTCCAGCACCAGGCCTCCTTGGGCCAAAACCTATGTGCATGCATATGCATCCCACCACTCGGGTCAGTGCCGTTGCTACACCAACTCGAGTACACCGAAGGCGACCCCCTCGTCCTTCCTCTTAGTACACATTAATGCACCCTATAAGGGGCAGGCCCTCACTTATTCCCTTGCAAACACCTGCTCACAACTCTCGACCTCCTAAGGTCAGGCCACCTGTTCGAGCCTGGGCTGACCCCCAAGTCACCCAGAATGCTACTTCAAGGGATGTACATGCGCCACCTTCCCAAGCCACTACTTGATCCCGAATGAGACATCGTTGAAAGCCGATCCCCTCTTCTTCCGCCGTTTCTCCTCCTGGCAGATATCTCAAGACCTGATACTCGAAGGTTTTCCCTAAGAATATCATCCTCAGCCAGCCCCGACAGGTCAGCTATGCCTCTAAAGCCCACAAAGGAATTCGGGGCAAAGGCCTGATGATTGATGAAGTTCTACAACTTCCAAGGCAGCAGCCCAAGTTGGCCCCTATCCATGGTCCACATTCGCTGCCCCATCTCATAGACACGACCCTCTCATGATCTACGAAGGTGGGTCAACCTCAATCCCAGTCTCAGTTTTGAAGAGAATTCTATCGCAGCCTCAGAGATAAACAAACATAAGACGACAAATCCTGATTAAGGAGCCGACCAGAAAAGTCGGGACACCCTGCTCTAAGGGTCTCCTTCCTGAAAATTCCTTCTACCCTCTTCGAATAAAAAAGACTGAAGAAGAGGTGTGAGAATCCTGCACCGTGGTCAGCGTCATAGAAGATGACCCAACCACCCAGTAGCCACGGTCCCAAGACCGTCAAGAACCAATGCTCACATGGTCGATGTATAAGACTCGAGTCCAGTCGGGGCATGTTGACCCCTTGCTGACCGATCTACCACGTGCGACCTGACAAGCTCGGAAGCCCTCAACTGCACTTAAGGCTGACCTCCCTGGAGTAACGGTCAGCGTAATGGTTGTAAACGAACCTAGTGACAACCAGGAAGAGAGCATGAATAGGTTCGAAGACATAGTGCGCGCAATGATGAAGAAGATTGACCGTATGGAAATCATGTGACACTCGGCTAACCACGAGGCCAACTCTCATCACTCAGATGATGTAGCTCCAAGGCAGCCTCCTCCCCCAACCTCATAGGACAATTTTGTCCTTCACCCTATCTCACAGGTGGACATCGACGCTATGTTAACCCACAACTTAAAAAAGCAAACAAATTCCGGATATTCAAGGTGCAACACTCTATCAAAAATCATACCCCTCTTATATTGATCAGGTTTCATTTCCCTTGGACTACAAAAATGGGAAGTTTCCCCTATTCAATGGAACAACATTCCCACACCAGCACATCACGCTTTTTTAAGTAGCATGTCGAGAGACAGCAGCTGATGGGAGTCTCCTCCTCCGTCAGTTTGTTGAAACTCTTGATGGCCCCGCCTTTCAGTGGTATGCTCGGTTTCCCCCAAATTTAGTACATACTTGGTAGGAAATGGAGAAATTGTTCCATCAGCATTTCTATGAGATCGAGAGAGAGGACCAAACCATCAAGCTTCTCACCTTGACCCAGGACCAGATGAACCTATGGATCAATTCATAGCAAGGTGGAGAGATGTAACTGCTCGCCATCCCAAATCCCATGCCTGAGAAGGAAGCAGTTCAGACTTGTGTGCGAAACATGCATCTTGAGATTGCTCTACATGTTGAGGCCTCCAATCCGACCTCCAGTCAGAGTTGATCGCTAAGTCAATTCGCATAGAGAGCTTTTAACTCCACCATAACGGGTCACGACAACAGTCTCCAAGCTTGGGAAACAACTGAGGCAATGGTAATTCTCGGACCAACGCCCTGGGCAACCAATAAAAAGGAGTGATTAGTGCATCCGTCACCGTAAGTTATCCAAAGAAGGTTGCCTCTCAGACTTTGGACCTCTCCAAAGGGGTAGGCACAGCAAAGACAACGTCTCAAGCAGGCAAACAGCAGCACTCATACAACCGGGTACCCCCTCCTACGAACCTTAATCGAAATGATTATTGGACTAACCATCAGAACAAGGTTTATCCATTGAAAAAGAATGGGCTCTTGTGCTGCTCCGACTATTGCTGGAACAGAACATGATTGAGCTACTTGAGATCAAGTTTTCCGATCAAGCTGGTCTCGATACGCATGCAAAATATTGTGCTTATCATCGAAGGGTAAACCACTTCACAGAAGAATGCTACACACTTAAAGATCTCATCGAGGCTCTAATCTAAAAGGGTCAGATCAAGCTCTAAGAACTCAAGAAAGCATTCGGGGCAACTGAGGCTTTCCATGTGGTAATAGTACAGGAGAAAGACAAAAGCATGTGCCCTTCTGATTAGCTGTCAACATATCTTCTCCATGCTCTGCTTGATATGATGCTCTAGTAAGGACTCATCACACTAAATCACGTGTGGGATTTTTTGATGTTTGGCGATGAGTTATACACGGTGATGTTCATGGGCGGGCAAAAAGTGGTGAATGATGGTAAGGCTTGGCATGTAGTACCTGTTGGAAGCCAAATCCTCCAGCACAACAGTGAGGTCCATGTTGTTATGTGAAAGGTCATCCACTGTGAATAGGGTATACTTTCCATAATAGGAAAGTTCCTTGCCAGGTCTAGCCCACTTTGTATGTTTGATAAACACGTCGAATGAATCCTACGTTGTATGTTTGATGTATAGGTCAGGTGAGATATTTGGCTTGTATGTTTGATAGATATGTCGGATGAAACGAAGCTAACTTCTTTGAGTGGTTTCGCTTCGTCTTCTGGCCTGTAACCGTCCTCTTACTTGTCAGATGAATTAAAGCTAACTTCTTCAAGGTGTTTCACTTCTTCTTCATAAGGAAAGCCTTTCTTTGGGGGGTTTGCTTCTTCATCATGAGGAGAGAAGTTCTTTAGGCCCGTAACCACCCTCTTATCCTCAGATGCAAGAATGAAACTATAGATTTTGGGTCGTAACCATCCTCTAATCCTTAGATACAAACGAATTGTAACCTCCTTACTAATGGGCATCTTTAGCTTGTAACTTGTAACTCGTTTTTACTACAATAAAAAGAGTTAGAATTTTGTTTGGACAATCTTGCTTATTTTCGCATCGATTCTCTTTTTGTTTTTGAATATGCATTATGGGTAGTACTTCTTTAACTATCATCCCTTGATAAGGGGGCATTGCTTCCTATCCCTCAGGATGTGCCAGTATGTAAGCTCCGTTGGGCGAGACCTTCTTGACTATAAATGGACCTTCGCACTTAGGCTAAAACTTCCCTTTACGTCGACCGTGTATAACAATAGGCCTCTTGATAACTAGTACTAGATCACCAGGGGTGAATGAGCAGACCCTGATAGACTTATGAAAAGCCCTCTTCATTCTCCCTTGGTTGAGTTCAAGGCTTTGCTGAGCCTCTAGTGTCTTTTCATCGAGTGCATTCAATTCTTGATACTGGAGCTTGACTCTCTCATCTTCGGTTATTCTTTGGTGAATAATGACTTGCAGTGAAGGGATTTGTATTTTGAGAGATAAAACTGCTTCACCCCCATTGACCAGAGAATAAGGAGTGTAATCAGTAGCATTTCACATAGTAGTACGATAAGCCCATAGTGCTTCAGGAAGCTTCTCATGCTTGTTCTTCCTTGTTTTTTATATTGACTTTCTTAAAACGCTGCACAGAGTCTTATTGAAAGCCTCATCTAATCCATTCACCCGAGGGTGGTACATAGTCGAGTACCTCCATTCGAAATCAAACTGGTTAACTAAGCGAGCGATGTGATGACTCTTAATTGGGGACTATTGTCAGACATAATCCAGTCAGTCACTCTGAAGAGATATATGATATGATGTCCAATGAAGTAGGCCATTGCTATCCCAAGAACCTGCTTAAGGTGGACTGCTTCAACTCCCTTAGATAAATAATCCGTTGCAACTAGGATAAAAACATGGCCCATTGCTGAAGGAGGGTCAATAAGCGTTACAACATCCATACCCCATCATGAGAAGGGCCATGATGCAACCGTAGGGTGTAAGGGTTCTGGATGCTGATGAACCAGGCTGGAGTGCATTTGACATACTTGGCACTTTTTAGCGTAGCTTAAGGAATCGAAGATAATGGAAGGCCAATAGTATCCCATCCTGCGCATTCGTTCATAAAGCATAGAACCGGACTGGTGTAGTCCACAAATGCCTGAGTGGACTTCTTCTAACTTATTTGCTTCTCTGATATTGACGCATCTAAGAAAAATGTCGTCAAATAACCGTCTGAAGAGACCAACTCCCTCAAGGAGGGTACACTTGATGGACATTCAACATATGCAGTTGCATTCGGCATGATATTCTGGGAGCCTGCCATGTTTTAAGAAACTGGTGATGGTCTCTCTCCAATCTTTTACCAGTTAAACTTCTGCGCATATTGGGTCAAAGAATTCTTGTTCTTGATTTCGACCCTTAGCTCCTAGACTTTGTGCTATTCCTTGTTCAGACTTGATTGCTTCTTTAGCTGATAGAAGTGCTCCAAATGGATAACGAGCGCACTCGGGGAAGATATTTCTCTCGTCATCCACATCGACCTCGTTTCTTAGTTCGATGTGTCTCCATTCTGCCACCTAAACAAGCGTGGGTCTTGATGAGGACAACTGAATTGTAGCACCGAGTTTTGCATGTGAATCAGCCAGCGAGTTTAGCCCCGTGGGGATGTGACTCAGGGATACGTCCTTAAACTGGGCCACATCATCGTGATTTTTAAGTATCGTGATAATGCTTGAGAGCGTCTTTTCTCACATCATAGATCCCTTCGAGCTGTCGGATAACCAACTCAGAGTCGCCATATATCTTGAGCTGCTCCAAGTCGAAGTCGAAAGTTATCTCCAGTCCAATTACAAGGGCCTGATATTCTGCCTCATTATGAGAACCGACTTGAGAGAGAGAGAAAGAAAGTGGCAATCTTCCTCCTCTCGGAATAAGGAATACTACTCCGCCACCTCCTTGATCTGATTGGAATGCTTCGTCGAAGTACAATTCCCACACATGATCAAGGTCAGCACAAAATACTTCTTCCTCAAGGAAGTCGCTTGATAGAGGAGATTCTACTGATATGGGGTGTGCTGCGAGAAAGTCAGCCAAGGCTTGGCCCTTGATGGCCTTCTGTGGGACATGCGTGATGTCGAACGCCATCAACAATAATGCCCACTTAGCAAGGCGTCTCGACAACCACGGGCGTGTCATGAG
>NW_006499649.1:0-20564 GCF_000471905.2 Amborella trichopoda | reverse complement strand
ATTTGCGAAGAAAATATATTAATAGAAAAAAGGTGAGCGAATCAAATTTGGTGGGGGTAAGTTGAGTAGATTGGGCAACGTGGGGCTTTTTTTTTTATAATTTTTTCTTCTTGTTTTTTAGGGTAAAATTACAAATAACCCCAAGACCACATTTTCTATGCAAGTTAACTCAATTTAACTTTTTCTCTCACTTTTTTCCCCAAAACAAACTTTTCATGTAAATGCTCTCAAGGGAAAAAGTTAATTTGTTTAGACAGAAATGCCCTTACTGTACACAAAAATCATTTTGGTTAGATTTGAAGTTGACTTTTGGACCCAATAGCACATTGTCGGAGCGCACAAGTGTCAAACTACCCTGAGACAACTATCGGACAGAAACTGAGTACTGTTGGACAGCCCTTTACATAGTACCGGAGCTCTAGAATCCAAAAATATCTATTGCCCGACCGCCCTTTGTAACTGTCGGACAGCACTTTACACAGTGCCAGAACCCTACTGACAGACCGCACTTTACACAGTCCTGGAGCCCTACTGCCGGACCACACTTTACACAGTGTCGGAGCACTACTACCAGACCACACTTACACAGTGCCGGAGCCCGTGGGATAGAGGAGAGAGAGGCATGGGTAACGTAAAAGTAAGGGATGGTAGTTTAGGCATTTTTTTATTTTTTATTTGGTTGGGGGGTATTTGCATAGAAATTATATTTTCGGGAAAAAATGAGAGAAAATGTTACGTTGGGGTAAGTTTCATAGAAAGTGTAGCCTTGGGTTTTTGTAATTTTCTCTTCTTTTTTTTTTTGCTAGTATTAAAAAATGTAAAAGTTTATATAAGATGGACCCGGTTTCTATGCAGCCAAGCTCGCATATGTAAAAATAGGGACTTTTTAATAAATCTATTTTTGAGATAGATTTTAAGGCTTAATTTTTAAAGACATGTAATCTTTAACATGGAGATCATGAATGTGAATAAATAACTAATAATAATAATTCTAATGAGAAAATATTTACTTGTATCCATCTTTAAGATGGATGCTTTACACTTTCTGGACCGCATATATAGAAATGCGGTCCAGCCGCATGAAATAATTTTCCATATAAGATTGACACATTTTTAGTTGTTTATTTTTGGGCAGTTATCAAAAATGAAAAAATTTATGTACGATTGACACATTACAGTGTAGAGTTAAGTATTTAAGATGCACCACTAAATTTTTTATAAAGAAGTTTGTTTTAATATGGGTGCAGTTTGTATAAGGGTGAGGCTCTAAACAATTAAAATAAAGCGCACTTTCAAATAGTGTTGAGGAATGTGGTTTCGGTACTGGAAATCTTTGTGATAGCTTTAAAATTTATTTTCATCTCTTATTATAAAATTTAAAGCTTCAAAAATAATGTAGATCTAGTAGATCTATGAAAATATTGAAAATTGACAATCCAAAAATGTATTACAAGATGCACTATTTCCAAAACTTGAAATCTATTTTTTCTCATGTCCATGCATCAAGGTCGAAACGATCAATTTGAGGATTTTTGGGTATCAAAACTACCTCTTCTAGTGAAATTTTTGAGGTGTGCCTTAATTTGATTGTTTAGAGCCTAGCACTTATATAAACGTTTTTGGAAAAATTATGTAATTGATGATCTCGATATTGAGATATATAGATATGAAGAAAAAAAGAGATATCCAGTCCTAAAAAATAGTACATCTTGCAACATTATCTGGACTGTCTATTTTTATGATTTTTGTTTATAGATCTGAACTATATAAAATAGATATTACATATAAAATAGATTCTCACACTATCCTAAGAATTTTTTACACCAAAATTACATCTCATGACAATGTTTGGAGGTACATATAAATTTTATTGTTCAAGATTGCAACCTTATGTAAACCGCACCCAAACAAATCTATTTTTTCCTAATAAAATTATAAAGACCTAAATTCTTTGAAAACTAAGTCCATACCCATTCTTCAACTTCTTATAAATTTTTACTGAAAATGTTCTTCATGGTTTTATTAGAACCGTGATGGTCCAATGCCCATGCTTCAAGTTCTTTTATAGACCATCACAATACTAATAGTGCCGTGATGGTTCAATGTTCTTTTCTACACCATTGTGGAACTAGTATTGTGATGGTTCCTATAATGGTTTATAAAATAGGGCATTGAACCATCACAATACTATTAGTACATGGTGCAAAAGGGCGTTGAAGAACTCACCAAAAATCCTAGATTTTGATGGGCGATGTCGTTAGACTATATTAGACAGCCCAAGGATTTTTTAAAAAGATTGAGAACAAGTTTTATTGGTATGATTACTCATGGACACAAAATCCCACCTTATGGAGAGGAGATGGGAGGAGGTAGTTCTCCAACATCTAGCTTCCCTTCCTAGAATCTCTAAGAGGTGGCCCTCCAAATATTTTTAAAGATAAATAATAAATAATATATAATATTTTTTAAAAAATATCAAATAAGGTCATCATCATCATCATCATCACCAGAGCCTTTTTCCAACTTATTCGGATTAGTTACATGAATCTTAGTCCGTCATTTTGCTCTATTAAGGGATGTTACTTCAGTGAGGCTATAAGTACCTATCTATTTTCTCACGACTTCGGATCATGTCCTTTTGGACCTACGTGTTGCCTTTTTTTAGACTTCCATATGAACTAACTCGCATCTCTTTTTACACTAGAGCCACACCATAAGTTGGGTTTAAATTTTATAGTTAGGGTAAAAATAGATTTTCTAAAATTGCATATTCTCTAAGATTTAGAATTTCTGATACTAAAATTGCATATTCGGTAAGATTTAGAGGTGCACCTTAATTTAATTATTTAAACTAGGACCCTCAAGATATACCTCCCAATGATAAAACGATACCTTAGTAATTCATTTTGAATTTGTTTCACTCGGGGTTAATATTTAGCAATAGATAAGATAGAAAAAGAAAATAGGAGGAAAAGGATTTTTAGAAAGTATTTATATAAGTCCATGGCGTTGTCCTGCCTTTTATGTTGAAAAAGCCTTTGAAAAATAAAGAGGAGTACCAAGACTTGTTATTAACTACAAGCCCTTAAATAAAGCTTTAAGATGGATTAGATATCCAATCCCTAATAAGAGGGATTTGCTTAATCGTCTATATGAAGCACAAAAATTTTCTAAATTTGATATGAAGTCTGAATTTTGGCAAATTCAAATTGCTGAAAACGATAGATATAAAACTGCTCTGATACCATATTAAGAGCACGTCAAGCGGAATCAAAACAACATAAAATGAAACAAATAAATAAGGATTTAAGACAAAGTACAAGTTACGATCTTGAAATAAAATACTTACATAAGAGCAGATAAAACTTTTCTTAGCATACCAGCACACTCTAAAACTTTTACAATCTTTTGGAGAGAGAGAGAGAGAAAGAAAGGATAGAGAGCGTAGAGGGAAGAAAGTCAAGCAAACTCAAGTAAACTCTTAGATATCCCCTTTCTAAGGAGGGTCCTCCTTTTATAACCTCGGACTTCAGATTTCATATATTCCAGTTTTCTTGAACGCGAATGTCGGTCCATTGATATCTTGCCACACAGAAAGGCGATGGGTAGTGGATGTCGGTGGTGCTTGCCACGTGGAAAGGTAAGGATTAGTTACTACCACGCAGAAAGGCGAAGGGTAGTGGATGTCGGTGGTGTTTGCCACGTGGAAAGGTAAGGAATAGTGACAGATGGTCTTTTAAATTTTGTTGACAAGAAAAAGTATTTGGCCACGTGTCTTAGGGTAATGGAGACGTACCGGCCTTTGAATTAATTGAGTGATGTAAGGACTCCAACACTATCATCTTCATTTTGGTGTCTTTCATCTTCGTCATTATCGAACATAGATAGCAGTTTCCTTTTAAGCTCTTCTTTTGACAATTTAGGATTTTCAGATTGTAGAACCCTTAAGTATGAGGTTGTTCCAGTAGGTTGACCAAGTCTTGGTGTATTAACCTTAATTTTTATAATTTTGATAGTTTCGGGAACTAAGTCTTTGATATCAAAATTGTACCACCATTTTATTTGTACATTTCTTTCAAGATGGGGGACATAGTCCCAATTTTCACCATCTTCTGTAACATAATAGGTCCACCTGAGTATCCATGGGATTTCATATAAGGTGGTAAAATGGATTAATATTTCACGTCTCGACCAATTTCTATTAGCTGTCTAGAATTTAGACAAGGAACATTGTAATGGTTGAGGATAAATGTTTGGGGTTGGACCCCAGTACAAGATCCATTTTTTAAACCATGAAGGAATTTCTTGGAGGGCTTCATTAAACCTGAACATGATAAACCAGTTATGGGTGCTCTGCTTATTTTGAAGTAATAGAGAGTTTTCCCATACCTCAATATAATCGTAATAATTGTAACTCTTAATTTTAGAGTAATTTTGTCTAAAATATCGCTGTTTAAGGAGGTCAAATCCCCAGTCTTTGTAGGCCAGAATTTTCTTTATTCTAAATTTAGAATAAGCAACCATGTCATGTCCTTTGTATTTTCGGCCAATCTCTACTAATCCTGTTTCTTTTAGGATCGTTTCATAAAAAATTTGTGGTTTAAACTCATCTCTTGGATGCATATGATTCACTAGGTAAATTTTTGTGATTTCATCTTGATAAAGATGAAGATGGATACTAGCAATTGGCATAATAGGAAGATACGATTTTTCCCAATATTCTGAATTTCCAGTAGATTGTATTAAGTCTTCAGAGGTACTAAGATTATTTTCTTTAGGGTTGACCTGTCTTGAGGTCTTGCCTAGAGTATGTATCTTTCCCTTGGACTCCCTGTAAGAATTCGGGCGTTAAAAAATCAGGTAGAGAGTTAGTATTTCCTGCTATGTATTGAATATCAAAGTCGAAGGTAGCTAATATGATATGTCATTTTGCAAATATTTGTTTTGAGACTAAGATTTTAACATCCATTTCAATAACATATTTGGCTGCTTTGCAGTCTGTTATGATTAAGAACTTTTGGTTAAAAATATCATCTTCAAATTTTAAACACAACAAACAATAAAGAGGATTTCCCTTTTTATTGTAGAATAATTTTTTTGAGTGTCATTCCACTTTTTAGACATAAATCTGACTAATTGATCATTTTTTTAATCAGGTATTTTTTGTTTTAAAATACCTCCAAAATCAATTTCAGATGCATCAGTCTCTATAATCTTGAAAGCTTTAAGATGTGGAATTGTAAGGCATGGTAATTCTTTCGCCTTTAATTTTATTTTTTGAACTGCTAAAGTATGTTCTTTCCCCCATTCTGGGAAATTCTTTTTTAAACGATCATAGAGTATAGCACAGTCTTTTGCAAGATATTTGTAAAAGTCGGAAATATAATTAAGACTTCCCAGAAATCTTTGTAATTGGGTTCTATCTATTATTTCATCAGGAAAATGTTATGTTATAACAAAACTTATTGCCCTATCGATAGGAATAATAGAATGGTTATGGATATTGTGACCTAAAAATGGAATTTTTGTTTGGAATAATTGAATTTTCTTTCCAGACAAAACTAAGCATGCATTTTTAGTTGCCTGCAAAAAGATTGTAAGATGCTTCAAATGTTGTTCTATAGAATCAGAATAAACTAACACGTCATCAATATAGACCATCATAAATTGGGTAAATGGTGTAATATATCATTCATGATGTGTTGGAATTCAAAGGGAGTATTTTTTTAATCCAAATGGCATTACGTTCCATTCATAATACCCGAATGGTACAGTAAAAGCAGTTTTATATCTATATTTTTCAGCAATTTGAATTTGCCAAAATCCAGACTTCATATCAAATTTAAAAAATATGTGTGCTTCATAGAGACGGCTAAGCAAATCCCTCTCATTAGCGATTGGATATCTAATCCATCTTAAAGCTTTATTTAAGGGCTTGTAGTTAATAATAAGTCTTGGTAGTCCTCTTTCCTTTTCAAAGGCTTTTCAACATAAAAGGCAGGACAACTCCAGGGTGAATAAGAATTTCGAATTAACTTTTTATCAAGAAGGTTATGGATTTCCTTTTTACAAATTTTCAGAAGACGACTACTCATTTGAATGGGCCTAGATTTGGTAGGGATGAATTTTTCATTAAAATCAGGCTCATAAGGTAATTCTACGATATGTTTCTTTCTTTCCTAAAAGGCATTTGGGATATCAGCACAAATTTTCTTTTCAAGTTTATTTCTAAACTGCACAATTTTCTCTTGGATCGAGGGGTTATTAATCTTTTCATATATTGTATGGTTATAATCTCTTGTTTAAGCGTATTGAGTAAATATTCTTTATTCTTTCTTAAGACCATAACATGATTGATTTCTTTTAATTTTGGTTTATCAATAAATTCAAACTTGACTTTATAACCTTGGATCTCAGATTCTATTATTGAAGAGTCTAAAGACTTTATAGGATAAAGGAGACTCAGGAAAGGAGTTCCTAAAATTATTTCTTGAGCTAAACCTCTTACCATAATGAATGGCATTAGGAAGCAAGCTCTGTTGTTACAAACAACAGCTTCAAAAAGTGATAACTCTATTTATCATATTAATATAATTTAGTTGGCTAAGATCAATTTTCTCAGTTGCGTTAACAGCCTTATCTTCAACCTGGTTTTCTATATTCTCAAATTCATTTATTAGATTCTCAAGTGATGGTGGATTTTCTAAGCCAGAAGTTTCAAGTATAGTTACTCATTATTAAGAGCTTGTATTTCTTCCTTTAAATTTCTTATTTCAAACCTTAGTTCGGAAATAGTAGTCTCATGCTCAGAGAATACTTGTTTTTTATTAACTCTATCAATTATTTGTTTGAGATCTTAGGTAGGCTTAAAGACTTGACCTTCAATCTTTTCTTTAGCAAGGTATTTAACAAGAGCATCCCTTTTTTCTAGTGGGTCAATAATTTTATCAATTATATCTAATATCAAATTTATTCCTCAGAAAGCACATTGAGAGTAAGACCTTGCATATTTAATAAAGCTTTGTAATGATTACATTGACAGTCCTCTTCAGCCTCACTAGAATCAGAAGTTTCAGTGTTGATATAAAAAACTTCATCTTCTGAATCTGTCTCATAAATAGGTAAATCTTCATCAGAAGAGTCCCCTATAAGGAGGATTTGCACTAATTGTCTTTTGAGTCCTTTATCAGAAATTTCATTATTTTTTTGTCTCGTTCTACATCTGTTTGCATAATGCCCATTATGTCCACACTTCTTACAATGGGTATTTTTCTCTTTGGTTTCTTTTTTTTGGGTTCAAAATCTTCCTTATTTGATTTAAACACCTTCTATTTTGTTTTCTATAATAGTTTATGTTTTTGTTATACTCACCTTTTTTGGAGTCATTCTTATATTTTTTAGAATGAGTTTTTTCAAGAAAGGGATAATAACCAAATTGTTCACAAAAGTCTCTCATTTCTTTTTTGCCAGTGATCTTTTGTTTTTCAAGTTGTTTCTTAAGCTTGAGGTCAGTACAAAGTTCTAAACCAGTGGTGCAAATTTCATTATCAAGCTGGCCTAGAGTATAATTTTGATAAGGGATTTCTTTCCCCCCATTAGCATTTTTGAGCTTTTTCTCTGAATAGAGCTGGGAGTCCAATCAAGAATTGAGACTTCCAATGTATATCTCTAACATCAATTATAGTAAGTAACTAAGTATGAAAAACATCTTTGTACCATCTATAATGAGAGAGATCAGGACATTTGATATTTTCTAAAAGTTCTCTGGTTCTTTCATTCCAGACAGAAGTATATCCTATGAATTGTAGAGCAATAATATAAATTAGTGTATTGACACAATCGTCATCCTGAGAAGGTATTTCTTGTTTGACACCCTGATTATAGATGGTGGTAAGGGTCTGTTTTTTAGCACTTAGAACAATATTTCTCTCATCATCTCTTAGGTAAAGGTCCACCATCCTTTTAGTTACCATGTAAACCCATTGATTATGGATCTTGCAAAGTCGGGGTCTCTATTTCCATGGTTAGCGGATGCTTAAGCATACATAATCATATGCTTGATTAAGTTCATCTTTTGATATTCTGACAGAGCATCAATATTCCATTCAACTATAGATCTTCCATCATATTGGATAGCATTTGAAAAAATATCTTCTTCATATTGAAGATGGACAGGAGAAGGCCGAGGATAATACATTTTTGAGGTAGCAGTTGGCCTCGTCTTTATTCCATAGTTTATCCTATTAATCTGATCAGGTTGATCAGGGTTTCTAAACATTTCCTCAAGTTTAAGGATATCTTCATTGCTAATATCTTCAAGCATGTTTGCAGCTGGATCTTTATCTTTACTTTTGTCATCACTTATTTTAAGAGTAACACGTCTGTTAACTAATTCATCAAAGAATTCATTTTCCTCTTTGAGGGTTGGTCAAAGTATAAAAGTTTTATTAGAAAGAGGAATAACAGGTTTAAATAGGACGGGTTTACGTTTCTTCTATTCTTGTGGTTTGTTGGCCTATACTTTGTAGAAATAGGTTAATATAATTATTTTGTTCAATTAGATGATTAAGACTTTCTAAATCTGCGGGTCTTTGTAACATCCTCTCATCTTTAGGGGTATAGGTCAACCCTAGATTTAGGTAAATTAACAGCTGCTTCAGGAGGATAGATACTTTCTTGATCTCCATTAGGAGTTCTATAAGTTTTATATATTTTTGTAAGGATGTCAATAGTTGCAAGATCCCTAGGCAGCCTCCAAGAATATCCTTTAATTCTGAATCATCTAGGATGGCTGAACCTCCTAAAATTTGTTTCTCTTCTGTACCACAAACAGAAGCTGAAAAAAGAAAATAATAATAATAATAATAAGGATATGTTCATAGAATGGCTTGGTCAGCTTAAAAATCAACAAATTGTCCAACGTACCTATAAGGTAGAAAACCCTTCAACACAGAATGATAACGATTCTGATGGCTCCCAAGGACCAACTTTTTCTGACATGTGATACAGTTCTAATATCCCTGAAGGGTATATTAATATGCTTGAAGTTGAAAAATTCGAAATCAACTACAAACTCTTAAGGCAAGATTTTTACTATGAAGAAAATAGGGAAATAAGAGAATAGTTTCTTAAACATAGCAAACCCCTTAAGAAATTCCTTGACGACGAATATATCAAGACAATGATAAAGAACAAAACTAATATAAGGTTCTTTACCTGGTTGAAATATTATATGGACTCAAAAGGTAAAAAATTCCTGATAACTATCTAAGTCCATGGCTTATGATACTTGTAAAGCACTTACAATTGTGTGAAAGCTTACTTACCACGTTGTGGTTTTGATTTCCACTGACACCACCCATTAACAACTTCAAAAAACTAACTCCTATCTATTTGAAAAAATGGATGGAGGTTTGTTTTAACCGTTGAATTACCCAAAAAGAAAATGTACGAAAGCTTTTGTATTGGAAATTCACTGGCTCATTTAGTTGTGTCAATCATCGGGAGGTAGTAGACATGTGGGAAGATGGATCAGGCCTTCTAATTGGTTATGTCAATTTGAACTTTGATGGCAGATCTTTTGGAAATACTAGACCAGCGGGTTTTTGGGGGTGTTTTAGGGATTCTGAAGGGTCTGGTCTTTATTGCTATTAGGGGGCATGTGTTGCTACTGCAAATTTTGCAGAGTTAAGTGTGGTGCTCTTTAGTCTTAAAGTGTTGAAGGATAAATTTCGAGGTTTATAGTGTGCGGTAGAGGGGGATTCACTTAATGTGATTCACTGATGCAGGAGAGTTTGGAGACCTTTTTATAGTCACCGAGACATCTTTGTCTGTAGGTGATAGATTTGATGAGTGGCTTGCAAGTAGAATTTCAGCATGTTTATAGGGAAGCCAATGATGTGATTGATCGTTTAGCAAAGTTT
The DNA here is from genome assembly GCF_000471905.2 of Amborella trichopoda. The sequence goes on along the minus strand of NW_006499649.1, from coordinate 10,641 downwards.
GGTGTCGATGGGGTGCATGATGTAATTCGGGACTCTTTACCATTGTAATTCTCTATGTTTTTTTCCATCATCAATGAAAACCTATGATATTGTCAAAAAAAAAAAAAGAGAACTAAATTGATCATCTCCATCTCAATAATTATAAATTACAAAAAAAAGAAATCTCTAAGCTCTAAAAATAGCATTGTTGTAACATATTTTTAATTCTTTTAAAAAAATAGCAAATGTCGTAACATATTTTTAAAATATTTTTAAATCCACCAAAACTCATGGTCGACAGAGCAATAGATTTGTGAACCAAGGTTTTTTGACTTCTGAGAGCCATAAATATCATAAGAATAATGATCCTATAGGACCTTCCCCCACCCATGTATGTAGGACCTTAAAGAATCGCCATTAAAGTTGGCACAGATCTTTAAAAAAGTTCACATGAGTGTGGGACTTGACTTTTCTATAGATCCGTGCTAAATTTAATGGTGATCTTTTGGGGTCCTACACACATGGGTGGGAGAGGGTCCTACAGGATCATTTCTCATACCATAAACGTGCTTCCATCCGGAAAAGAAAAAGTTAACTAAAGAGACAAAAATGGACGATAGTAGAGAGAATGTAATAACAATTGTGTTTTTTTTCTCTACTTTTTTATGTTTATCAGCTCTCTCTCTCCTCTCTCTACTTACTATATGATATTTCAAAGAGAAATGTCTCTTTCGTTTGGAGATTTGCATTTTAAGAGTATTATCCAGGAAGCTTCTTACCTTGCAAAAAATATGAAAAAATTAGGTTGGATTAAGGCCATGGAGTAAGCCCAGAGATTATGTGTGCCATAAGGAGCATATCATACATCCATTCAGGTAAAATCTTAATTACAATTCTTTTAATGTCACTATTTATAGCTGACTTCAAATAATTGGGAAAATATTTTGATGATGATGATGTAACCTCCTTGACACAAACCATTTTCTTTCTTTAAAAATAAAAAATAAAATAATTTCTCATGCACTCTATATATATATGGAAAACAATGACACCTCAGAAAATTATGTTAGACATTGTTACAAAGTTTTTCAAAGAGATACTTACATGTAAATTGCATATATGTTTATTAACTTTATGATAGAAGTAGTAAGGGCTAGGGAATTTTTCTTAGCAATTTGCACAATCTCAAGCTATGAGGCATGTGAGTTCATAAACATGAGCAAGAACAAACAAAATAAACACTAGCGACATCCCATACATCAACAACAATTTACACCACTTCCAATTTACACCATTTTCTTTCTTGGAATAGTAGCATTGATGAGCACATTTGGCATGAAAATTATTTTTATTACAAATGGCATTGATGCATGAAAGTTGTAAGTTCCTAGAGCTTATTTTCTTACGGTAAATGGATAATTAGTACTCCCATCCTTGTATAAGAAACTAGGGCTGAGAATTTTGGTGGTGATCCACCCAGATTTGGATCCAGATTCAAAAAGTATACATAGTATTCGGAATTAGATATGGATCCAATCAGATCCAAAATGTTTGGATCTAGATCTGGATTTGAAAACTATCCATAGGATATGGATATGGATCCGATCAGTTCCACAATCTGATCCAAAATGGGGGATTAGGTCTTTAAAAGTTAAAAATATTATATACATTATATATATATACACACACGAAAGAATCAAGACATGTACAACTTGGGTAAGAGATATCACCAAAGTATCAAATAAGAGATATTGTTCTTTGTGTGAGAGATACCAGAGCGGGGAGATTCAATGGAAACGCTTATTGAGGTGCGATAGTTTCTTAGAATTTCATCAATTATGGAGCCTTAAGACTGCTAGCTTAATAAGACTGCCAAGTTCCCATTAAAAATTTTCAAGCAAGATTACTAAACTTCTAAAATACGTGCAACTCCATTATTCTTCTAATAATACATTAAGAAAAAATACATATAAGGTTCCAACTAGAAGTAAGGTTATGATATTATACAATGTGAATTTAGTTGGATGGTATGGAATTGACATCGTTTTAAAAGATATGCCACTCATTACTATTATCTTTAACGACATATCAAATTGTACCGTCCAATTAAAATAGTTGATGTAGAATGTCATAACCTTACTGCTACAAGTAATATTGCTACTTTATGTTATTATCAATATCGACATTACAAGTATTTCTAAGCCTACATAATTTGAAACCCTTAGCCAGAACTTATCCTCTTCCCACATAATCTAAAAAATAAAGTGTATATTTCTATATAATTGTCCATTTTCTTTTTTTTAACAACCTTATACTTTCTTTTTTTTTCACGTTTTTTACAAAGTAGAAATTCTCTTTAATAGGTAGTTCCAAGTGAGATTTACTTGCATATCTTGGATTAATGCCAATTTTCAATTTTCAATTTTTATTTTATTTTATATTTTAAAGCAAAAGCGAGGTTGTTGCACTTTTTTTTAAGTACAAATATATATGTTTATATATAAAGCGAGAGGATGTCCTTTTATTTTATTGACACATTTCCTTTTCTTTTTTCAATTTTCCTGCTGATTCATCCTTTTTTGTTAGTTTGCCTTTGATATTTTGGAATTCCACTCTCTATATTAATTGCTATAATTAATCTACTCCCTCTATAATCATTTCCATATTTAATGTGGCCCCTCCTTTGAAACTCCTAACATTAATCTCCTACATTACTCTTTATTTCTCTCTACCTTTATATGTGGAGTCTCTACCACATTCTCTCTCTGCCCCATATTCTCTCTAATCCTTCTCCTTATCTCCCGTATTAATTGTCTAATATTATTTGCACATTAGTTATCCAATATCTGTTAAATATTATAAGAGATTCTATTAATTATCAAATACTAATTTCATGACATACACGTTATATACAAATTGTGTAATTGCTATATTTATATTTTGTATAATTTTATATTATTAAAATTTTATTATTCTTATTAGTATAAATTTGTTATATTATGGTAAATTTATTTTATAAATATGTTATCGCAATTATGAATTATTATATTAATATCATAAATAAACAATACTCACTACTATAATAAGCTTTAAAAAGATAAATAATATAGCAATTCGTCGTCATCATAATCCAAGGCTTATCCCAATTATTTGAGGTCGGCTTATTCAATATAAGATGTAGCAAAGTTTTACGTTAACTGCCTACTTAACGCAGACCATCTCCTTTACTCATATGAGTTATGGAAAAGTTTATAGTCCTCATATTTATTATACTAAAATGGATGAACAAAAAAACAAGACAACCAACAAATTACCTAAATCTATCATAAGAGAGATCTATAGGTTCCATGAAAGCATAAAAGGATAAATGGCAGAGGGTCATAGATGAAATAAAGCAAGAAAAAACACTATAGATATAGCAAGAGATGAGATTGACGTTAATCCCCAAAATTCTTATTAAAAAAATGCCAATAATTCACACCCGACTAACGAATCCATGAGAAATCAAAAAATGAATACAATTACATGACCATAGAAACAAATGGTAATAACAATGAAGGTTCTAATGCAATTATAAGAAAATAACTCTTGCATTGCTGCAAATGACAGCTGAAACATTCATTGTAGTAGGTAGGTGCACAATATTAAGCCTTCATTCTCATTCAGAGAATTAAAAAAAGAAGGAGAGAGCAGGATCGACAAACTTGTTGAATTTTGTAGAAAAGCTCTGATACCATGTTAGATTTTTTAGAAAGCTCTTATACTACTGTTGGTATCTTTAAAATATGCATGGGTGTTTCTACCTCTATTTGATTACTTTAAAAAAGTACGCACTCTTTTTAAAAACAAGGTTTCTCTTGGAGAGATTTAACTTCAAAACTTGAAGAGATAACTATGAATTTAAAAGCAAATTACACACACTTTCATTTCACATATGCTACACAGGTGCTACAATCTCATTACATTGTGCTTATTTATAGATCATTACAACAATTATCTAGCTTCCACAAACAACTACGTGCCCTAACTTTTCTTGATAACTCCCTACTACTAACTATAACTTCCTACTAAATAACTACCCACAAGATATATCTCATAACTACCCACAACGGATAGCTTCACACAGACCTCAACCCTCTCAATTTTGCACCACAACAGTTTGCATCACATTTTCTAACAAGAGTGACAATGTGAAATGTAATGGGTGGGCTAATGCTTGAACGGGGAGATAGTAGGGGTGGCAACGGGTTGGGTCGGGTCCAAGTCCCATCGGACTCGGACGCAGACCTAAACTCAATTGAACCTGACCCAAAAATTTTAAAATATATTTGTATTTGACTATATTTAAATATATTTCATATTTTGGGACATAAAAACTATTACGGGACCTAATCCAAGACTCGGACCTCACTAGACCCAACCCGCCAAGTCCAATTTTTAAACCCATATCCGTACCCTAATCGGGCCTACCCCTTGGGTCCCGGGTCCGTTCCGATCCATTGCCACCCATAGGAAATAGAGAGGGGTAAGGGGAAACAGAGAAACTACTAACGCAAGCATCAAGAGATAACATGACTCTATCGGGATCGCTTATGATAGCAACACAGTTCAAGAACACCATAACAACCCAAAAAACATCCATGAAAGTGCTATCAAGACCACTATTTTCTCAATCTAACCAGAGCTCAACTAGCAGATTAAGATTCCCTTGTACTCTTAGCAAGATGATGAGAACAAGAAGGCTTGGAATGAGAAACAGGAAGAGAATATGCTTAGAACTAGAGAGAGAGGACAGCAAAGCATGAATGCTGGTCTTTTGAGTGGTTAGAGAGAGACAAACTCAAACCACCCATAGATGGGCTTGGGCCATTGAGAATCTCAAAATTAATGCCTGCTGTTTATTATCACAGTAGAAGTCTAATTCTCCCAAGGATGGGTTGGCAATGGATCCGGACCCAACCCGGCCCAGGACCCAAACCGTTTCGGGTATGGGGTCCAAAAATGGTTCTTGGTGGGTGGGGTCCGGATCTATTATTTAAATTATATTAATATTTAAATAAATATAATTATATATTTTTAATTATAATATTTAAATAATGCATATATATATATATATATATATAACATAATATATATTTAAATACATAACTTTTTTATTTTTTTATCGGGTCCAAGTCTAAATCCGATCAAGTTCGGGTCCAATAACTTTGGGTCCAAACGGGTCTGAATACGGGCTGAACCCGAACCTGACCCGACCTGTTGCCATCCCTACCCAAGGATAAATATACGTATACTAGAAATTTCAAGTTCGTATTGATGAGACAAAATAAGATTGTACCACAACATAAGGCAACATAATAGCAAGCATGTTTATTCTACATGGAACTAAATCAACAAGGAACCTAATAATGGAAAAATGTATCTCGAAAGAAAACTCCAACATGATGATCTATCATCAATGAATGATCCATGATCAATAACAACTCAAGCATGATGATTTTCAAGCAAAAAAATTTGATCAAAATGTAAAACCTTGATGTTGTTCTCTGCTGCATAAACAACATAGAGTTATCCAATATTGCTCTAATCTAATTGCATAATTTGATCCACATCATTCTAAAGGGAACGTATGTGAACTAGATAAAATTTTGATTTCGTTGAAGTTTGAACACTAAGTTGCTGAAACGTGTATTTGAACCTTCAGGTGTATAGTGTAACTAGTAGAAGCAGTGGTTGTCATGCTCAAATTGCTCGATCAACAAGCACAGAGGAACAACAGAACAGGGCAGGTTCAAACAATGATAGATCAACATGCCTCAGAAACAGAAGTTCGAATAGAGTAGGCTTGAGCAATAGACAAAAACTTCAGATCTTCTCCTGAGACAAAAAACAGTTGAATTAGTCGAAAAAACAAAATGGCACTTGGAAGAGCCAACAAAACTTGGTGCATATCCATGATTGATTCAGCAGCTCGTAGACATGCATACATGATAGAGTAACAAAACAACAGACTCAATCATACAAAAAAGAGCAGCATCGAGTAATAGATTAACAAATGTGATCTTATAAGAATGGACATAACGGAGATGAATATGACTTTAATAACATGTGAGGAATCTCAAGTTTCTCAGAAGAGACTCAGTGTCCATTAATAAATATGAATATATAAGCTTATCTTATATAGACAACTGCAGATGACAATAATAGAAATAAATTATAGACGCGTAAATTATACCCAAATTTACCATAAAAATACAAGATATTGTACATACCCTTCCGATATGTACTGATTATTGGTAGACATTATATACTTTCCATTCATACAGAAAATCAATGCGAATTGAGTTCAATCCAATCCAACAATAACAAAGTATTAAATGCAAAATAGGAAATAAATAAATACAAGCATAGAATACAAACACTTCAAAGAAAAAAAAAATACATAATGTAAAAACGACATAATAAATGTGGAGAAAGATGGATGCCACAATACTGGAACAATCCGTTTCTCAATTAGTGTAATAATGTCACTCTAGCCGAAAACTCAATTAGTATAACATTAGGAATGTACTCCCTCTTTAACCCACAAATGATTGCACCGCTTCATTCGTGCCACCAAAATAGGTTCTTTCGGATAAAGATTGTTGATCTTTAAGAAGAATTGAGAAATAGAAACATCATCTTGAGTTGACTTCCCAACTCAACATTAAAACCATTCGAACTTCCACCCAAATCCATATTAAAAAAGATAATCGATCTTCTTCACCAAGGGAGTCAAGACGACATCACCAGCACCCTAGGGCCATGTTAACATGTTGAGAAAGACAGGTGCCACAATACCAGAACAATCTGCTTCTCAATTAGTGTAACAATCGCGTACTAGCCCAAGACTCAACCAAATAAATAGAAGAGGAACAATCAATATGAGATGGAAGAAAACTTTCATTCAAAAATAAAAGATGGGGTACACAAAGCCCTTACAATGTTGACATATAAGATTTAACCTTAATATATGTGACCAAATTTTCCCACTACACACCTCTCTTTAAATAAAGGTTCTTACAATCATATTTATTACAATAACTACCCACATACAACAATAATTACTAACCACCTAGTACTTCTATAACTTCTTATTGCATAAAATTACAAATATAGCCTCACTACATTACTCAAAATAAATTAAAATAAAAACTAATATGATTTCTAGAAAGTATACTTTAACAATTTTAACGAAAAGCTCTAAAGAATTGAACCACATATCTATTGACAGGAAAAAGTTTTAGTACAAAATACAAGTGTGAGAATCCATTCCAACCAACACAAAATAGTATGCTAGAGTCTACAAAAGAAAAATCCCATTGTATTGTACTAGAGTCCATTGTATTGTACTTATCTAGCAGTGTTCACAAAACCGGTCGATTCGGTAACTGCCCTGTTAGATCAGAACCAGCCAGTGGCCAGTTCCAGTTTTGGGTGGTTTTGGTGATCAACCGATATTTTAAACTTTAGATACAATACTACTTCAAATTTATATCATCGAACTTGAAACAAGTCCTTTATTATTAGACCCACTAACCAATACACCATTTACTACGTAGTTGACAAAAAGAAGGACCTATATTATATATAACTTAAGTTTTTCTTCATTTTCTTTTTAAAAAAAGAGCTGGTCAATTCGATTTTTTAACACTATTTTATATTCTTTACATTATGGTAAAGAGTAAAAAGTTTTTTGGTCAATGATACTTTTATATTTTCCCATCTTTTTCAGAAAATTTTAAAATACACCTAGGCACAAATCGATTCGTTAAAAATCTATTTTTTTTCATTAATTTTCAACTTTATTTGAGTATGTTTTGTTTTAATCACATTCTTTATATGCTTTTCATATTTTAATAGATTTTTTTTTTTGTATCTTTTTTATTTTTTTAACACTTTTTTTATCGTACGGGACTTACCCAGTTAGAGTGGTTGAACCGGCCAGTTTACTGGTTAGGCCGGTTAAATCGCTTCCGGGCCATGTCCAGTTACCCGTTTTAATTCGATTTTGCAAACACTGATCTCTATTGAGATCATGTACCACCAAAGATATAAGGAAAGCATATGTCCCATGGAATCCAGACAAAATGCGGATATACAAATACAAAAAAAAAAAAAAGCAAAAAAAAAAAGCCACATTCCATCAAATATAAAATAAATAAATAAATAAAAGAAAAACAAAAAAAGAAAGAAAGAAAAAAGACTTCAGCTAATAACAATACTCATCCTTGCCATCGAAGTAACTTGAGCTCACCATCCACGGAACAGGATGGGCTTAGACCAACCAGCACCAACTTTAGCTTAGGAGCCACGGAACAGGATGGACTTAGACCTACTACTACCATTACAATGCAACACGTTGGGATTCTATTTAATATGTTTTGAATTCCTGTCGGATCAAATATTCCACTTCAAATATTTTGAATTCCTCTTGGATCAAATATTCCACTTCAAGTAGGGTTAGCCCACTAAAGAACAGCTAGAGCCTCCTGATCATATCAGCAGTTGAGGTCCCATTTCAGTAATTATTTTTATAATTATAAATATTGTAAAAAAAAAAAGTACACTGTGGATAATTTGATCATTATTAAAATTAGTAGAATGATTATTTATTGGGAAAAGTTTACATTGAGCCAAGGATTTAAACAATTAAATTAGAGCCCACCTCAAAAATTTCACTAAGAGAGGTTGTTTGATGTCCAAATATCTTCAAATTGATCATCTCTATATTAAGATGTATGGACATGAGAAAAAAAATGCATTTCAAGTTTTAGAAATAGTGCATTTTGTATTGCAATTTTTTCTACAATTTTTAAGATTTTCAAGTTTTTATAGATCTGTTCGATCTACACTATTTTTTAAGCTTTAAATTTTATAATTAAAGATGAAAATATATTTGAAGGCTATCACAAAGAATTTCAGTATTGAAATCATACTTCTTGACATTGACACTATTTGACAGTGGGCTCTACTTTGATTGGGCCTGGGCTCCATACAAACCACACCCTTGTTTATTATGGCAATATTAATCATAGTGTCATTCATAATAATTATTTATTGTTATTAAGTTTTAAATTGAATATTAATAATATGTTTTTAATAATAATATAATGAGAATTATATAAATTCGTATATAATAGTATATTTATAAATGATGTCCATGAATAATAATTTGAATTACTGCAATGGCTTATTTTGATTATAATAATTGTCAGCATTCATGATTATTACAATAATTCAAATTACAATAGATATAAATATTATTAAAAAATGAATAATCTAATTGTAATATTATAAGGAATATTATAACACTTAAAAAAGAATTATAATATTAATCAAATATTATGAATATGTTATACTAATATAGAAAAAAAAATTGTTATTATATATTACCTTAATAAAATTGCTATTGTTATTGTTATTATTGTTGTTGTTATTATTATTACTACTACTCAATGTTCGCAAAATCGAACTGGAACGATTAACCAGTCAAGAGGCTAGGAGCGATTCGAATCGGAACCGGACTAACCAAAGCGGTTAACCGGTCAAGTAGATTTTTTAAATAAATAAACAAGGGTCAAAATCCCCAAGATAAATAAAAAAACTTAGATTTAAGTATACACCCATCATATTACATACATTTATCTTATAAAAAAATTTGAAACAAGTTTTTATTTAATTTAATATTTTAACATTATGAAAATATGCAAGACAATTTATAATTTCACATAAATTCAATGGGTGAAGTTACAAAGTCCAACTAACAATGGATGATGCAACAATATATGCTTCTATGTTGTTTTAATGTTGATGTTGAAAAATGTTGTTTTAATGTTGAAAGGCCCTTTAATACGGTTTAGAATTGGGTTTGAGAGCCTATTTTTTTTGTAGCATTATGTTCCCAATTTTTCGAAGGGTTGTGAGTCAAGGTAGTAAGAGAGAGCACCTCATTTACTTAGTACCTTGTTTATCAAATGCAGGGTGTGGGTCAAGGTGTTAAGTGCGTCAAGGTTTTAAGTGCTGCTTCAAATGGCCAAATGACATATTTTAAAAAAATATGGCCAAGTTGATTTTCAAATGGTCAAATCTATTTTGAAAGGGCCAAACCTCATTTACTCAGTAACCTTTTGAGCTGGGTTTTAACATGAAAAACAAATATTTATATAAGATGGCAACTTTAAAATGTAAAATTAAGATACATATTTAAAAAAAAGAAAAACTGGGTAAGGTTTTATCCATTTCAGCATGTGGAAACATGAGAGATGAGTAAAACACTTTTTAGTTTCGACCTCTTTCTTCATAGAGACTAATAAACAAATTTAAGGAGTATGAAGTTGCAAGAAATGAAAGATAGCTTGTAACAAATAAAAAAACAAATTAAAAGAAAATGTCACAACTAAACAAGAAGTTGAGAACACAGACATCAATGACATACACCAAAAATAACCTTAAAAAGAAATAATTTTTTCCTCATATTCATTACAAAAAAATATTTTGATAAAAATTTATATATAACATTAAAAACAATCCAACAAGCTCACCAAAAATATATAACATTAAAAAGAAACAAATCTTTTTTTCTCATATTCATCTCAAAAAAACATATTTTTAAAAAAATAT
>NW_006499651.1:896956-929146 GCF_000471905.2 Amborella trichopoda | reverse complement strand
TTTTTTTACAATGATATTCACTTTAAATCCTCATGATAATATAGTTTAACAACATGTATTTTTTGCATTAAAAATTTAAAAAATTAAAAATACATTTTTAATGCAAAACTACATTAAAAATATAATACAGTTTAACAACATGTATTTGTTAATGTATTTTTTTGTATTAACAAGAAATTAAAAAATACAGTTTTACATTAAAAATATAATAACAAGTATTTTTTTAGATAAATAATCTATCAACATGCGATTTTTTGAACTAGAAATTTAACAATAAAAATTTAAAATATTGTTTAATTCCTCATGATAATCAAAAACAGTTTTTCATAAAATCGCGATTTCTCAAAAAAATTGATCATGAATATAAAAAAAAAAAACCCAGTTCTTCACAGACCAACCTAACATCAGTCATTCCAACTCAAAAATCCGCTTCAAATCGAATAAATTACGTCAAATTGAATACATGTTTTGATAAACAACACAATAAGGAATCAAAGCCCTATAATAATAACACATTATTATCAAAATATTAAATAAAATCGATTGAATTGAGGAAAAAATAAAAAAAAACGCAGTTCTTCACAGATATCAGTCATTCAATCTCAAAAAAAAAGCTCAAATTGAATAAATCAGATAAAATTGAATACATGTGAGGATAAACAACACCATAACGAATCAAAACCCTATAAATTCAACACATTATTTGTAAAATATTTACTTAAATTGAGAGAATGGCAGAAAAAAAAAAAAACTCAGTCCATTTTTTTTTAACAGACATCAATCTATTTTTCTCAAAAATCCAACTCAAATTGAATAACTATAATCAAATTGAATACATGTGATGATAAACAACACTACAACGAATCAAAACCCTATAAATTTAATGCATGATTTGTAAAATATTGACTGATTTTGATCTCCTTGCGGAAAAAAAAACAAACACAGTTCTTACCTGTTCTTCATGCATCCGTGCCTTCAAACTCAAATTTGATATGTATTCCTCCAAGATAATCACAAATTACGAACAAAAAATTCAGACCAACACTTTTACGATCACTTATCCTGAAATTTTACAAAAAATGATGCGTTCTTTCGCTTGAAATCAGTGAAATGGCGGAAACCCTAAAACTCACTCTTCGATCCAAATTTGTTAATAAAAACTGGTGCTTTTTAATTCATTTTATTGACTGAAATGGATGAGAAATTTGAATTAAAGCCTGCAAGATTCGTTCATAAGGTTGAAAAAGTTGAAAATCAATACCAAAATGACAAAAAAAATTGAAATCCCGTGAAGAACACTGTGCAGCCCGTGTTCTTACTGGTGACTCGGTCTGACTCGCGATTCACTATTGGGAATCGCCCAGTTCCCTCTAGACGAGGGCGATTCCCGATTTATTCGTGGAACCGGCTCGTTCTCAGGCGATTCTCGTGTCGAACCGAGCGAGTCCGGCTCGACTCGGCGATTTTTTAAACCATGCTATTACCATATTAAGTTAATACACTTACCACATTCAAAAGGATAGTAGAGATATTGTTGTGGAGAAACACTTTTGAAAATTTTTGAGCAAGATTACGGTAATCAGAGTGTGGTCACAGAAATAAAATATGATACTCCAGAGAGAGTGAGAGGGAGAGAGAAAGAAAGTACATCCCTTTGAACAATCCACTACTTCATTTCGCATGGTTTAGACGCAATAAATTTGTAGTCGCACATTCTGCTATTCTGGTGACCAATGTTATAAGGAAAACGGTTTGATAGGGCTGCAGCCCTATCAAAATAAGTATATCCTCATTCCATAACTCATCAAAAATTACTAGTCAAGAATTGGAAAACCTTGAAATCGATCATCTTGACTTGAACATTGTGATTGCAAAAAAATATAAAAGTATTAGGATTTCAGGATCTAAAAATAATGTACATTGTTAATACATTATCTAGACCGTCTAATTAGCTTTAAAAATAAGTGTTCACCAATGTGCAATATTTTTACCATTTTTTTAGTATCAAATTTTATTGTCGGTGTTCAAACTGATTTTAGAGCCATCATAGAGATATCTGTCGCTGAAAGTATTTTTCGGATGATGATTTGAGGTGAGGCTTTATGTGGTTTTCATAAAGCCTAGGACTTATAGAAACTTCTAGCCAATGACACATTCATAACTATCTGATTTAAAATAAAATTTGACGGACAAGAGTGATTGTGACTTCATTGTACTAAAAAATAAATAGTATCTTTGTATACTTTTATTTTTTAAAATCTATGCTTTCTTTACTTTTCAAATTTTCAAATTTTTCAAATTTTTGTTGTGCTTTTGGTGCAGTGCTCTACCCCACCGAGTTATAAGGACTTCACAAGTAGGCCCTTGCTGAGGCGAGTCCTACACAACAATAAAAAGTAAAGTCAAAATAGAGTTTTTTGTGCTAGAGAACCCTCAATTTATCGTTTAGACCATGACAATAATGAAAAAATACAAAATTCATTTAAAGCCCTAAAAATTAAAATATTTTTTCCATCCATTTATGAGTCTTTGTAGATATGTCAGATCTACACCATTTTTTTAGTTTCAAATTTTATTATTGGAGATAAAATAAATTATTAGGCCACCATTGGGGTTTTGGGTACGGGCATTTTCTGATGCGGTTTTTTTATGCAGTTGCCTATACAACATAGGGCGGTTTCCTTATGCAGTTGACTACATAACATAGGGTGAGGTTTCTGTAAGGTGCCTACCATATACTATACAAATATACAAATAAGGTGCTTCTTTGAATTTTGCTGGAACATGGAGTTCCAATGTCGAAAACCTAAAGATGCCTTGAAAATTCATATTTAATCCTATTTGTAAAATTAAAAACTCCAAAAATGGTAGACATCGGGTATATCTATAAACACTTGAAAATCTTGAAAATAGACGGTCTAGATAAATTGTTATAAGATGAACTATTTTTAGGACTTCAAATTCTTTTATCTCTATGTCCATACATCTCGAGGTCAAGATCATCAATTGGAAAGTTCTTAACTTCGAAAAATCACTTTTCTACTAGATTTTTTAGGCGCACCTTATTTTTATAGTATGAGGACGCATCACACCATTTAAAATGATGCAGTCACGTGAAAATAACATTTAGGAGTTCTAGGGCTTCATTTGTTTAAACCAGTATGCTGCTTCTCATCGCAAATTCATGTGGTTCTATTCTTATAGACTCCAAGTAAAAAACAAACAATGGTTACCGCAACGTTTTGAGGGCAAGTGGTACTACCAACACAATATAGTAAAAACAATACAACTCACCAATCAATTGAGTTCCCTCACTTTGGGACTGCAATAACTGTCTTGGGATTATGATCACCACACATTGTTCAGGGCAAATTCCAAAATACAACAATCTCTTCTTTGAGCAACCTCTAATTCCGCATGTGCAGAGGGTAAAAACCAAAAATTTGAGTAAAAATAAAAGAAAATTAAAAATTGTGTAAAAAATAATAGAGCAACACATAGAGATTTATGCAGTTTTAGCAATTATATCCACGGACGGATATGCAAACTTTCTCTTCTACGAGACCCAAAAATATTTATGCAGGCACGAAGAATACAAAGATTTATAAACTCTCTATCAAAAGCCATGAAACAGATATTCCCTCTCCAGAATACCCACCTAAAGGCTAAATGAAACAACTGAGTAGTTTGTAATAGACCAAGATGATTTCATAACAAAAACTGTTTGTCAAAATAGAAGGAACTGACTTGGTGCGTGAAACCTCCTCTAGGAAAAAACCTGAAGCTTAATTCGATGGACTCGAACTGAAAGGGTTTTGGGAAACTGCAATAATATCCAAAAGAAACATTTTTGAGGGGCTGGTACGCAGGCAGAGACTGGAGCCCTAGATGGTGATGTGCATCTAGAGGTAAAATTGCTAGATGGTGGTGAGACTGAAGTTTTCTCAAGGGTAATTCAAATCCCATCGAGATTCATCCCAACAATCGACCAAACTTGAGACATATTGAGCGGGATCCATCCTCACCATGTTACAAGGAGTGCCATTCAGGGGTAGATACCCTTACTATGGTATCACCTTGCTAGCTTTGGAGGTACACCAATTCTGTTGGATGTGCATATTCTTTTATGGATGCGATTAGCATGCGGGCCAAAATGTAGAAATGCAGCCATTGAATAAATCTATTTTCTAGATGGTTTTTTGGACTTATAAAAATATGTAATCTCTAACATGGGTTCATGAATATGAAAAAATAAATCAATTTTATAAAAAAAATATAATACTTCTATTAAGAAAGGAAAAAGTTTATATATGGTTGCAACTTTAAAATGTAGAATTACCGATGCACCTCAAAAATCTATTGGAAAAGGTCGTTTTAATGATGGAAAAACCCTCTAGTTGATCCTCTCGATATCGAGAGGTAGGAATATGAGAAAAATAATAATATTTATAGTCCTAGATATAGTGCATCTCGCAACACATTATCTAGACCGTCCATTTTTAAGATTTTCATATGTTTATAGATCTACTTGATTTTAACCATTTTTGGAGTTTAAAACTTTATAATTAGATATGAAAATAGATTTTTAGATAATCTTAAGAAGTTTTTATACCAAAATTACATGTTATGATAAAATTTGGAGATGCCTTTATTGGATTGTTTAATATTGCAACCTTATAGAAACTGCACCCATTAAGAAAACATTTGGACCGTTTCTTTCAATTGTTTTTAGATGGACCTCATATTTATTTGCATCCATCTTTAAGAACATTGATAATTAGAACATCCAGGCCCATAAGATAGAAGTTCTAGTTTATTGTAGTACTTCTTTGTTTGTTGATAGGAAGTACTATAGCAAACTGATTTTTAGAAATTATAGGTTCTCGAGAAATGATAACCATTGCTTCCATCTTCCATCAAAGTTCGCTCATCTAGGAAGCTCACCCCTCGTCTTTTTTTCTGTTTTTTTCCCTACCATGACCTTTCTCCCTCTCTATATCTCTTTATTTCATTTATCTATGGAACATGCTATTTCTCTCTCTAAATCCTCTCTAACCATGCCATTTTTCTCTTCCTCCTCTCTTTAACTATCACGTTTCTCTAACACTTTTGTCAATCTAAATGTGCCCATTCTGTCTAATACCTTCTCTATCTAACTCCTTTGTCTCTCTACCCGTGCTCATCTCTATCTAACTCCTCTATCTCTCTACCCGTGCTCTTCTCTATCTAACTCCTCTATCTCTCTACCCGTGCTCTTCTCTGTCTTTCTAATGCAGCCATAGGTATATCTCACTAACCGTGCTCTTATCTGTTTTTCTAATAGTCATGACCCAGCTAATAGCCTGTGGCCGGGCAAAGAAGGGGAATATGACCATTAGAGACAAGTTTAGTCATTTTTTTTAAGTTAATAATGTGTGGCTAAGATTAAATATGATAGATGGCCGAAATTTTATGAGAATTTTTTAGAGTTATGAGTTTATAAAAATACTTGGTATTGAAGGGTTTTAGCTGCGGACAGTGACGCAAGTTTGTAAAAAAGTAAGAAGATGTGGATTGACCGACCTTCCTTACAATATCTACTTACAATCGGATCATTTTGTATTTTAGGTAATTATTTGAGATCTGGTTGTAATTTACACTTAATATTTTTTGATAATGTACTTTATTTAAATAAAAATTTAAAAATAAGGGAAATGGTTTGATCGGGCTGCAGCCCTATCAAAGTAAAGCTTCACCTAATAACTCATTCGAAATTGTAATTCAAGCAATGAAAAACCTTTAAATAGATCATTTTGACTTAAAAATTATGATTGTGAAAAAAATAGTATTTCAAACCCAAAAAACAATGTGTAATGTTAAAAAATTCCCTAGACCCTCTATTTTGTCCTAAAAACAATTGTTTAAAAATCCCAAGGATTTGTATGCTTTTTTTAGTTTCAAATTTTATTTTTAGTATTGAAAATTGATATTAGAGCCATCATGGAGTTTCCGTGATGGAAAGTTCTTTCTAGATGAGGATTTAAGGTGAGGCTTCATTTGGCTTTCATAAAGCCTAGGCCTTATAAAAACTTCATCTTAAAAATAAACACTGAAATATAATTTGTGATTTTTTTTACTTTTATTTTTATTTTTTAACAAAAAAAGAAGAAGGTTTTTTTTGGTCTGTCAGACGACATGGCCATCTCATCAGCCGTTGGTTCTGAGAGCGATCATCTTGGGCTAATGAAGCCCGGTGAGGTCCTATTCACACTCTAGCCACGTGGCTATGTCATCTTCTAGATTGTTGTGCGTCTCCATTGTGTCGATGGAAAAAGACGTACAACCAATAGGTCGGAATGTAATTTGTGATCTTATGGTAGAATAAATGATTTTGTAAGAAATTTCCACCCCGTAATTGATATTTTCCCAGTATAATTTTCACCCTCGAGAGATGGGTCCTACGAAGGTAGACACAGAGACCTACATATTTTAAGATACATAACTCAAAAAGCATTTTCTTACCACGAGAAAGAGAGGAGAGAGAAACCAACGCAGATATTGCAAAGAGATAGAGAGCCTACCATCTACCACCTTAGAGAGAGAAAGAGAGCACCATCTAGAGAGAGAGACTACTACCTGGGGCATCAAGCTTTCTTTAGAATCTTGCGTCAGAGAGAGAGAGAAATCTCCTCACAGAGAGAGAGTCGCATGAGCATGGCCATGGCCATGGCCGAAGAGTGCAGCACCCACAGGTACCTAATGAGCCCTTCTCACCCTCTCTAGGGAATATGCCCCTATTGCCTCACCCAACGAATTCGTTGCCTCAAAATCCAGCAGAAACAAGTCTCTTCTTTTTCTTTCAACAAGAAAAGAAGATCAAACAACACCAAATCCTTCTTTCTCTCTCTTTTCAGTAAACTCCATTGTGGACGCTGCCTGCCTTGCCGGCAATCCATCTCTTCCGCCCACCCCACCCATGGCTCAGGCAAGAACCAATTTTCCGGCAACATTCCCAACTACGAGTGGGCTTCATCGCCTGATGGAAGCAAGAACCCGCCACGAGGAAGGAGATGCATCCCACGGCGTTAAGCCCTCTTGCGCACCATGTTAACGGCGTCGAAGCGGACGGTGATAATACCTCTGACAGAGATTTGTTCTTTAGCTGTCAATCGTCTCCTAGTCCGAGCTCAGGTATCACTCGATCAACAGGGTCGACTCGATCAACATAGAATAAAAGAGAAACTTGTTTCAGAGATTTGAGGATTGTCCACTTCTTCTTTTTTTCTTTTTTTTTTTTTTTCCAGGTATTGGTTTTTTTTTTAAAAAAAAAATTCGTTTTTTCTTTTCTAGGTATAGGGTTTTTTGTTTAAATTTTTTCTTTTTTTCTTTTCTAGGTACAGGGTTTTCTTTTGAAATTTTTTCTGTTTCTTTTCTAGTTATAGCTTTTTGAGTTATTTTTGTATGAATAATTCTGGTGTTTGTTGTCCTTTATTTATATTTATTTTTTGCCTCCTGGGGTTGAACCCACAAAACTCAAGTTTGTTGCTATAAATGATGGTTTAGTCCTGGATTTTTTATGTGAACAGTTGGAATTTTTTTTGCTGTTGTCTTAAGGAAAATTGAGAATCCACAATATCATATATGGTGGTTACTTTTGTACAATATTGGTCCATTAGAAAAATTAAAAATAAATTTTTAAAATCATATTGAATTGTGTGCTTATTTTTTAATGTATCTCCCTTGATTTTTGAGACATTTATAGGTAATTTTAAAATAGTATAAATTAGATAATCCATTTTCAAGATTAAAGACCGGAAACACACCTTGGGAATCCATTTATGTTTCAATCCAAGTTTGTCTTCACGAATTATACTATATTTGTCTCTTGTAATTGTGTGATTTCCTCTATATATTGAGGTACTTATTGATGTAAAATATTCATCCAAAAATAAGTAAAGATGTAGCCCGTTTGGGCTTTGGATCCGTGGACGTAAGGCTTCGGCCTGAACCACGTAAATGTTGTATTCTCTCCTCTTTTCTCCCCATTCAATATCTGTATGCTCTCACGAATCTTACCATTTGTCGATAAAAACAAATACAAAATACTTTTTTTTGGGCTCATGATCATGTTAAACTTTTTTTTTTTATTCAAATTCCATCTTTAAGATGAATTTTGGAAGGGTGGACTCACTTTAATAGCTGGATGCCAGGACGCACCTAAATGTTTTTCAAATTTTAATAATAAAATAAATATGAAAAATGTTTATATAAGTATGCAACCTTAACTCCTCAAAAAACTATCTTTAAAGGTTGTTTTGACCTTGAAAAATCCTCTAATTGATCGTCTCGACATCGAGAAATGTGAGCATGAAAAGCAAAAAGATTTTGAGTCCTAAAAACAATTTATCTTACAACACATTATCTGGACCATCCATTATCAAGATTTTCAAGTGTTTATATATCTATTAGATTTGAACCATTTTTTTGTAGTTTAAAATTGTTTACTTAGAGATGAAAATAGATTCTTAAGCCATCCTAAAAACTTTTGACACCAAAATTATATTTATAATAAAATTTGGAAGTGCGCTAATTATTTAAGATTGCAACCTTATAAAATCCATACCCAAAAATAAAAGGCATAATGTACTGCATCAATTTACTTCTCAAATGAATCTCACCTTACCCAAAAATAAAAGGCATAATGTACTGCATCAATTTACTTCTCAAATGAATCTCACCTTTGATTTCCTTTGCGTTCTCTAACGCAATTTAATAAACTCTAGCCACGGGGAGAACGCTTATTTCTTAAACAAATGCTAAAAAATAAGTGCTTCAAATAAATTTTCAAGAGTAATATTTGAAGAAGTTTGGGAGTCATTCAAATATCCATGATACCAGTGGTTGGGAAAAAAAAAAAAACACTTATTTATAATGGGCTTTTTTAAGAGGTTGTTTAGAGGAAAACTAATATAAACGTTTTGTTTTTTTTTTTTAATGTGTTTTGAGAGATATTTAAGGAAAATATAAAATAAGACCATTTATCGTTGATGCAGAGGTGGTCACATTAATTTTGTCCATTGAATGTGAAATAGGTTGGTTGCAATTATTCCATTGACCAAGCTCAAACTGCAAAAACAAAATTTTCGAACTTTATGTCACATCCAAGCTATCAAATTTCACGTTGGTTGGTCGTAAAAAATTGGAACCACCTAGTACCAAAAGTAAATGGTCACATTGTATAGAAGCCCTAAACAATCAAAATAAGACACATTCAAATACTATCGAAAGATGTTATTTCAATATTGAAAATTTTTGTGATAGCTTGAGAATTTATTTTAATCTCTAACTATAAACTTTAAAATTCAAAAATAGTTTCGACTGAGCAGATCTATGAACACTTGAAAATCGTCAAAATTGACAGTCTAAAAAATGCATTACAAGATAAACTATTTCCAAAACATGAAATCCATATTTTTCCAAGTCCGTACATCTTGAAGTTGAGATGATCGATTTGAGGATTTTTATGCATCGAAACAACTTCTTCTAATGAATATTTGAGGTGTACCTTAATTTGATTGTTTAGGGCCTCACTCTTATATAAACTTTTTCTTTTTCAAAATGGTGTGGAGTTTGGCACTTACAGGAGCTAAGATTGTTGCTAGCGGTTACAAAAATATTGTTAAGAACCCTCCCTATACATCACGGATGAACCGTGTTATCAGCTTCTTTTTTTGAGTATTTTAGTGGGGAAGAGAGCCCTACCCATTTTTTTCAACTAGAATGGGGAGTTATATTTTGAAAGTATCAGCTTCTTTTTTTGAGTAATTTAGTGGGGAAGAGAGCCCTACCCATTTTTTTCAACTAGAATGAGGAGTAACATTTTGAAAGTATTAATTAAGGGTGTGAGCGGCAGGAATGGATACCACATTATGGTAATTGGGTGTGAGGATGCTACCACCATGACCCCAGCCGCTTTCATACCTATCAACTTTAACTTCTTTCAATTTCCTCGAAAGGAAACCTTTCCTTTCTTCCTTGTCCGTGAACTTTGTCCAAATGGAAACCTTCACTCATGAAACACTGAAGAAAAATCAGGAGCACTAAGATTGTGGCAATGTTAATTGAAACCTTAGCCATGGCTGGTTTCTTATAACCTGAATTGTGGTGAGGAAGCAATGATTAGATCGCAACAATTAGGTTAAGAGTCGATAATTGATGGTTGGTCGAAGTGCGGCGATTTTCGTATTGACATGACGCTGGTAATGAGAAGGAAATGAAGGCACAGTTGGTAGCTTGGGCCAAGGCTGTTGCTTCATGTGCTCATTCTTCTTCCTTGGGGTAAAGCTCAGACCACGCTATCCTACCCAAACCACTTAAGAAAGAGGGAGAGAGACATGCAAAACTGGGTAAAAATTCAGCGGCTCAGGATCTAGCAAAAAACTTAAAAACTTGATTCAAGCAAGAAGAGTAATTGCAAGAAAGATTTTTCTTTTTCTTTTCTTTTTCCTTTTTCCTTCTCTTTTTGAGATGAGCCAACCATTGTATTAATGTCAAAGAGTATGTACATTTGACAAGTTTTAGGCTCCGTGATTTACATTTTAGCTTTGTGATTGGGTACAACCGTACAAGAAATCTTGTTATGTCAAGGGCTCAAGGCCACCATACTCTAAATTTAAGAGATTTTGTGCTATGCTACTAACTTACATTTCATTTACATCTCGATTTTTGCTGAGCATTCTTCACTACCAATTAGGCATAATATCATCGAAGAAATGTTTAACGCAATTCTACTTATTCTTTCTGTCTTTGAAGTTGTGAATTGTTTATGTAGCATGTTGAACCATGGCATTCATTTGCAGCACTCTCTTGTTTGATGAGATTCAGTGTTACTTTGATGTAGTAATGTTAGCAAACGCCGTAAATCTATAGTCATCAGGGCATTTCGGTAACAGATGGACCACCAATCACGTAGCATGTTATTCCCTTACTACGGTTTGAGTAGTAAATTGTTCTTCGCCTTCAATGTTGGTGCATGTATCATCTTGTGGTGAGTCGTGCTGCTTCGTGGTGTTCCTTTTCGGCTCTTTCTTTCCCTTTGTGAGCACTTCTTCTATCTCCCTCGATTCGGGTTTTTTATTCCTTTGGCATCAGTTTTAAGGCTGAATAATATTCTCTTAGTGCTATAGTACAGTAAAGTACTATAGTATATTTCAAAATAATAAACATTCTTGTGTTGGTTTCTTAGGTTTTAAATAAGGGAAAAGTTTATAAAAGGTTGCAACTTTAAAATATAGAATTGTTTAAAAATCCATTGTAGAATGTTGTTTCAATGTTGAAAAACTCTCTACTTGATCATCTCAATATCGAGATGTATGAATATGAAAAAAAAAAAATTCTGAATCCCAGAAATAGTACATTTTGCAACACATTATCTAGGCCGGCTATTTTCAAGATTTTTATATATTTATAGATCTACTAGATTTTTACCATTTTTGGATTTTTAAATTTTATAATTAGATATGAAAATAGATTTTTAGATAATCCTAAAAATGTTTTACACCAAAATTATATGTTATAATAAAATTTCGAGGTGAGCCTTAATTGGATTGTGTAAGGTTGCAACTTAATAGAAACCCTTTAAATAAATAAAAAGTAGAAAGTAACAGGTTTTTTAGTCTCACAATGAATAGTAGAGTGTGAAAAGAGTAGTATTAATATAGAAATACTCGTATGTCTTATATTCATGGAATAAAGGAGAGAGTGTGGGTGAGGGCTAAGGCGCAAGGGTGCTTGATGGCACAACAGTCACATGCATGTCTGGCACCTTAACAATCTAGGCTCTGATACTACTTTTTGTGCGTGGAAATTCTAAAACCCGAAGGGTTGATTTTCAATAAAGAGATTTTACATGGTTTGTCACAGGTGTGATTACATCTATAGGCAAAGATAATCAATGATTTTTCACTTCACATTAAAAACCTTACCACCATGCCACTTGTACAAAAAATTTATATGATTCATCACAAGTGTGATTACATCCACAGACAAAGACGATCATAATCAATGGATTTTTACTAATTCAAAAAAAAATTTACAAGACACATATTTGAGAGACTCTCAAAACTCAATCTCCCACCAGGCTTTTTTCTATCTACAATTCTCCCTTTACACACCCTAGTTTCCTTTGGTTTTTTACTAATTTTCTCTCTCTACAAAACCTGCTATATAAAGAGAAGATAAAACCAAAAACTAGGTACTTAAGGCCTCTTTAACTTTCTCATCACTTTTGAAAACTTTATCCTATCTAATGTAGACTCACATATTTATTCTAACCCAACTAGGACTGACCTAAACAAAGTCATAAAAGATAAGAAAGGTGGTTAATGATAAATCCCCAATTAATAAGAAACCAAAAATAAAAGAAAAAAAATCTCTTAAAATTAGGTATTCAATACATAATTAACAACGTGCAAATGCGAGGGTACTTGATGGTGCACATTGCCCTGCGCATGCTTGCATAGTGATTGCTAAAAACCCCATTTCTCACATGTCATGTGAATATACACAATAACCGTTATTTTTCTCTCTTTAAAAAGGGTGTTTTACTCCTTTTTATATATACTTTTTACTATTTTGAATTGTCTCTCTGAGTATTTTCTTACTGACTCTCTCACTCTAAAAATACAAAAATGGGCCACTTTTTCAATCTAAATTTAAGTTACTCTAGTGCGAAGTAGACTTATCTATTTTGTGCAACATTAGGTGAATATCATCCGCGCCTTTCTAATTACATATATCCCAAGGACTTATTTGTCTGGTTTACCTATTCTGATATTGTACATTTAAGAGGTAAATTACAATCTTGAGAGAGTGCATAGAGTTAGGAAAATTTATTTTCAAAATTGTTTCTTTCGTTCTTTTCTTATTACGCATTCCAAGCCCGTGTCGCCCACCGTATAAATTCCAACATATACAATAAGAACATTGTTAAGGCAAATTTTCAAATTTTATTGTCTATAAGCATCCGTTCCCTATGTTGAGTAGGTATTCTTGCAGAGTCTGCTCAGCCATAGAGAAATGGGTTCCTATGGCTTCAGCCAAGCAAGAGAGATGATCTGTGTTCCAAAAGTGAAATAGAAGATTGGGGAACCTTACCCATGCTGGTATTGAGCTATAATTAATAGTTGTAATCAAGAGGGCTTCTCGATGGTTAAATGCCATGAAAGACATGCATTTGCCCTATATAAACCCATTTATTTCCAGGACTTCAAGTGAAGTAATTAAGGTGTACATGTTATTTTTAAATCGGAAAAAACTTCAAATAAAAAAAAGAGGTTTCAATCCTTGAAAGCCCAGTTCCAGTGCATGTCAAACAGAGCCTACTTTCGCCGAAAATGGCATATCATTTTCTCCCTTTTCTGTGCATGTTCTTTATGTGTCCTTGTTCTGGTTTTCATTGCCTAGATCTAGATGAAGTTTAGAAATATGCAAACTTTAAGATCTAGTAAATCTCTACTTTCAAAGTGGCTTAGGCTATAGTAGAAGCCCATTGGCTTATCTAATGTTTTCCAAGCCATGAAAAAATAATAAGTAATGTAATTATTTCTAAAACACAAGCGACTAACCATAATTTCGACAAGTTATTATTGCTGGATCCTTCCACAATCCAAATTGTAAGACCCGAAACACTCGATTATGAAATGTATGGTGGAGATCTGAGTATCTGTTTGCATCCTTTTATAATTTGTATGTTGCGTGATTTATTATTTAGAAGTTTCTTTTGGATAGAATAGTTGGGATTAGAATGTAAGAGATTCCATTTCATTGGGTCCTTGTTATGTTCAAGAAAAAATAAAATTATGCTAACCTCTCTTATGAAGAGTGGAATTTAAAAATAGGAAAAGTTTATATAAAGTATCAATCTTGCAATGTACAAGTAAAGTGTACCTAAAAAACCAACTATATAAGGTTGTGCGGCAAACCCTCAAATCGGTCATCTCGACCTCAAGATTCATAGACATAAAAAAGAATAAGGGATTTCTAATCCTAAAACTAGTTCATCTTCTAACACATTATCTGGACCATCCATTTTCAAGATTTTCAAGTGTTTATTAACATGCAACTTTAGGTATTAGAGAGAGATGGAGTTTTGAGAGAGAGACGGTAATTTGAGAGAGAGAGAGAGAGATGGTGCTTTGAGAGATAGATGTTAATGAAAAAGCAAAGAGTTTTGAGACAGTGTCATTTTAGTTTTTTTTTTTGTCAAAAATTCATGGTCAAAAGGGTTCAGGGTTGTAAGATGGAAAAGATGAAGACTTTTGCTTACAAGTAATATTTTCAATCATTCGGTCTCATGAGAAATAGAAGTAAAAAATAAGAGATAAATAGATATTTTTCTTGTTTTGTACTTTCAGGAAAAGTACATAAAACACCATTTACTTTTTGTACACAGTAGTCACAATCACTCATGTCCTTCAGATGTGAAATTGGGTGGTTGTAGGAGAGTCTTTGGATTGACTCAAAGTTAAAAAAACAACTATCCACCCTTACTATGGTATCACCTTGCTAGCTTTGGAGGTAAACCAATTCTGTTGTATGTACATATTCTTTTATGGATGCGGTTAGGATGCGGGCCAAGCTTGTACATGTAGAAATGCGGCCATTGAATAAATCTATTTTTGAGATGGTTTTTTTGACTTAATTTATAAAGATATGTAATCTCTAACATGGGTTCATGAATATGAAAAAATAAATCAATTTTATAAACTAAATATAATACTTCTATTAAGAAAGGAAAAAGTTTATATAAGGTTGCAACTTTAAAATGTAGAATTACCGATGCACCTCAAAAATCTATTGGAAAAGGTTGTTTTAATGGTGAAAAAACCCTCTAGTTGATCATGAAAATAGAGTTTTAGATAATCTTAAGAAGTTTTTATACCAAAATTACATGTTATGATAAAATTTGGATATGCCTTTATTGGATTGTTTAAGATTGCAACCTTATAGATTTTGCACCCATTAAGAAAACACTTGGACCGTTTCTTTCAATTGTTTTTAGATGGACCTCATATTTGCATCCATCTTTAAGAACATTTGATAATTGGAACATCCAGGCCCATAAGATAGAAGTTCTAGTTTATTGTAGTACTTCTTTGTTTGTTGATAGAAAGTACTATAGCAAACTGATTTTTAGAAATTATAGGTTCTCGAGAAATGATAACCATTCCTTCCATCTTCCATTAAAGTTCGCTCATCCAGGAAGCTCACCCCTCGTCTTTTTTTCTATTTTTTTCCCTACCATGACCTTTCTCCCTATCTATATCTCTTTATTTCGTTTATCTATGTAACATGCTATTTCTCTCTCTAAATCCTCTGTAACCATGCCATTTTTCTCTTCCTCCTCTCTCTAACTATCACGTTCTAACACTTTTGTCAATCTAAATGTGCCCATTCTGTCTAATACCTTCTCTACCCGTGCTCGTCTCTATCTCACTCCTCTATCTCTCTACCCGTGCTCTTCTCTGTCTTTCTAATGCAGCCATAGGTATATCTCACTAACCATGCTCTTATCTGTCTTTCTAATAGTCATGACCCAGCTAATAGCCTGTGGCAGGGCAAAGAAGGGGAATATGACCATTAGAGACAAGTTTAGTCCTTTTTTTTAAGATAATAATGTGTGGCTAAGATTAAATATGATAGATGGCCGAAATTTTGTGGGAATTTTTTGGAGTTATGAGTTATAGAAATACTTGGTATTGAAGGATTTTAGCAGGGGACGGCAAGTTTGTAAAAAAATAAGAAGATGTGGGTTGACCGACCTTCCTTATAATATTTACTTATAATCGGATCATTTTTTATTTTAGGTAATTATTTCAGATCGATCTTTAATTTACTCTTAATATTTGTTTATAATGTACTTTATTTAAATAGAAATTTAAAAATAAGGAAAATGGTTTGATAGGGCTGCAGCCCTATCAAAGTAAAGCTTCACCTAATAACTCATCCGAAATTGTAATTCAAGCATTGAAAAACCTTTAAATAGATCATTTTTACTTCAACATTATGATTGTAAAAAAAATAGTATTTCAAACCCAAAAAACAATGTATAATGTTAAAAAATTACCTAGACCCTTTGTTTTGTCTTAAAAACAATTGTTTAAAGATCCCAAAGATTTGTATGTTCGTTTTAGTTTCAAATTTTATTTTTGATATTGAAAATTGATATTAGATCCATCATGGAGTTTCCGTGACGGAAATTTCTTTCTAGATGAGGATTTAAGGTGAGGCTTTATTTGGTTTTCATAAAGCCTAGGCCTTATACAAACTTCATCTTAAAAATAAACACTCAAATATAATTTGTGATTTTTTTTATTTTTATTTTTATTTCTTAAGCCAAAAAAAAAGGTTTTTTTTGGTATGCCAGACACCATGGCCATCTCATCAGCCATTGGTTCTGAGAGCGATCCTTGTGGGCTAGTGAAGCGCACTGCCAATATTCACACTCTAGGGGTAGTACCCAAGCGATCTAAGGTTAGAATCCTCATATCGCCCTGTGCGCACAGCAAAACCCTAGTAGAGCGACGACCCTTGTTTTTCTCAAAAAAAATAAAGAAATAAAGTGCGGTCAACCGATAGGGACCTCGGGCAACCCACATTTCCTTTTTTTTTTTCGAAAATTAGCCCTAAATCCGAGGATTCAATCCTCCGACTTCATTTACATTTTTTTGTTTTTTTTTGGTTTTTTCATTAGTAAAGCAGTGCCTGAAGCTTTAGGGGTAGTGCCGAGTTTATCTGTAGAAAATAATAATTCAACTCCTTAAACCCTTCAATAACAAGTACTTTTATAACTCATAAATCTAAAAAGTTTCTACAACATGTAGATCATCCATGCTATTCAATCATAGTCACTCATTATTAGCTTATAAATAGAAGACTAAACTTGTCTCCAATGAAATAAAAAAATAACAATTAAAATAAAAAAATAAAATCCCTATAATTTCTCTTATTATATTATTGCCCCGACTATTGCCTGAGTGAGCTGCATTAGAAAAGACAGAGAAGAGAGACACAGGAGTTTGAGAGAGAAGGCATTAGAGGGACTGGGCAAATTTAGAATGACAAAAAGAGTAAAGAAACATGATAGTTAGAGAGAGGAGTTAGAGACAAATGACATGGTCAGAGAGAGGATTTTGATAGAGAAATAGATTAAATGAAATAAAGAGAGATAGAGAGGGGGAAAGGACTCGATAGGGAAAAAAAAGAAAAAAAAAGATGAGGGGTGTGCTTCCTGAAGGAGAAAACTTTAATGGCGGGTGGAAGCTATGGTTCTCATTTATTGAGAACCTAGAATTTCTAAAAATTAGTTTCTTATAACACTTCTTATTAACAAAACAAGAAGTGCTACAATACACTGGAACTTCTAGCTTGTGGGCTTGGATGTTCCAATTATCAAATGTTCCCCAATGTAACTTGATTTTTTATTTTTATTTTTCATTTAAATGCTAATTTATTTCTATTTCATTCATCGTTTATCTTTACAATCTAATAAAAGAATATGTACATACATCAGAATTTGTGTACCTCCAAAGCTATCAAGGTGGTACCTTACTAAGGGTATCTACCATTGAATGGCACTCCTTGTAACACTATGAGGTTGGATCTCACTCAATATGTCTCAAATTTTGTTGATTGTCAGGATAAATCTCCATGGGATATGTAAAAAACTGTATTTCTGTATATTTGAGCCTTAAGCCCCTATAGAAGATATTTTAGAGCCCATCAAAGATGTGAACAAGAACCCTATTTTATAGGGTTACAAAGCTGTGTACTATTAAAGAAAGTAGCATATGCAATAAAGCACCTTCTTAATATTGGTACATAACCTTCTTAATATGGGTACACATAAAAGGAAGAAAGTATTCTACCAAAAAATAAGCATAGGTTTCTATCATTTTCACACTCCCCCTCAAACTCAAGATACGTCAAGAGAAAGCAACTTGAGTTTGAACAATTGAACGCAGGCCTTAGAAACAAAGCAGGAAAGAAGAAGCTTCAGCAACTGCAAATTAGTGATCCTAAAAAACTGACGCCTCGAATAAAACAGTGTCAGATAACAAAAATTCAATAGGCCTCTGAAGCAGATAAGATCGAGTAACGGAAAAAAAAAAAAACTCGATCATCCTACAGGATGGAGTAATCAAAAACTCCATCATCCAATATGATTGAGTAATCAATCATTAAACATGATCGATTAACGGGAAACTTGATCATGAACCAGAATCGAGAAATTCGAACATCAAATAGGAGGCACTTGGAAGAGCCGATAGAAATCAGTGGCAGATCAACAAGCACTGTTGAACCTTAGATTCAAACTTGAGAACAGTAAGTTCCAAAACAGATCAGAGAGTCGAAACACAACTTGATAGAGAGACATATCAGAAAGTCGAAACACGACTCGGTGGTTGTTTTACAAATGGTGCAAATCAGTCATTTTCAAAGGCCTTTTTTAGAGGTGGATTTAGAGGCGGGTTTCAAATCCGGCTCACCATGGGTCCAGCATCAGAGAAGAGCACAACAACAATGGTTTACCTAAAGCAATGGGCAATGGCAGATGGCATACAGATCATAAAGATCAAAATTTTTCCATCAATTTTTATTGCCAAGACATCTCATTTTTCAAAGCCATATACAAATTATATGAGCACCCTTAGACGTGATCAATAACCTGGATCTGAAATCAAAACTTAGATGCGAGAATTTGTTTTTTTGTAACAAGATCTACAAACACGGAGACAATGGATCGATAAACTTTTAATGTACTGTGAGAGAGATCAATTAGTAAGCAAGGGTAAGACGGTGACCAAGACTTTAATGATTTTTTCCCACTAGAAGACATACCAAACTGACTTTTAAGAGAAGTTCAGATGTGTAGCAATGGTTACTATGGCCTATACCAAAACGGTGCAAAACCAATTGTTAATAAGAAGACTCAAATATGAGAAACAACAAAATTTTCTCCCCAAAAAATATTTTTGTAGAAAGAGCGAGCAAGATTAATTGGATTTGATGAACCAATACAATATAGAGATCGATATCTACCGCCATAGTGTGGTCGATCAAGAAAGAAGGAACCCCTCACAGACATGAACAGATAGCATATAGAAAACTATGCTCTGATGCCACTTGAAAAAACTGTATTTTTGTATATTTGGGATTTAAGTCCCCAGGAAGATGTATTTCACAGCTCATTTGTAGACACCCTATCAAAATTATGGCTAATGGAACTCCTAAAAACCTCGATTCTGAGCCGGAAGGACCATAAAAACTCTAGTATACCATCGGCAACCTAGACCCAATATAAATTTCTCAAAACTACCCAAAACCTATTCCAACTTGACTTATATCCCGAAAGCTTTCCAACGGTCTAAGAATCGCCTGAATCGGATCTACATATAAAACAATCATACAAATGATAATTTAATCCCTATGAGACCCAAGTGTCGAGTTCCAGGCTAGGCCATGACGCGACTCGAAAGGCCCAGATGTGGCCCGATGATGTAGTGAACATGCTTTCTTTATTTAGATAAAAGCCAAAATTTCCAAAAAAATAAACAAGAAAAATCGTCATTTCGAATCCTATAAATACTCCCCTCTATAACCCAAAAGGAAACCAGAAAAAAGATATCAAGAAAACCCTTAAAAATTCCCAAAAGTAGGAAAATAGCCCAAAAATACCAAAAAATAGAAAAAACCCCAACGAATTCCTAAAACACTAAAACAAATACCAAGAATTTTGAAAAAATCATAGAAAATCTCAGAATTCATATTCAGCCGATCCTAAAACTTTGGAAAACTAAAAAAATTCTCCTCTAATCTTAAGAAAAGCCTAAGTAGTCCCTACTTAAAATTCTCAATTTTTTTCCCTGCTTTATAAACATAGATCTAGATCAATGAAAGTTAGATCTATCAATTCCAGCAAGCAAAAACATAAAAAGAGAGAGATGGTAGTGCAAATCAGAAGAGCGGCTTCATCCAAAGCCAAACTCTAGGTTTCAGGTCCCTAGAGGTAAGTATCGATTTCTTTGCTTAATTTAGTTTGTTTTTACTCAGTTAATTATCAGCTTTATTTTATTTCTTTTGAAAATTACTTTATTATTATACTTAATTACATTTAGAAGTGTTTTTTTATGTTAAAATACGAATTTCGAGCTGGCGCTACCAGTGGACTCAGAAAAAGAACGAATCTGCATAGATCTGGGATTTTTCTGAGCCCATAATTTAAGCGACCTCATTTTCTCGACTTTTTCAAAAATAATCTAATTTTGCTAAGATTTGAGCATATCTCATCCCAGAGATCGGCGCAGATCTGAGCGTAAACAGTTTGCACCCACCGTGGGGGATTTGAGCTTCATATCCATATTTAGAGTTAGAAAAAAAGCTTCTTCTTTTTTTCATATTTATTTTCCTACAAAAAGAAGAAAATTAATGTAGATTTGAAAAGATTTCTTTTAGATTCTATCTTTTCTTTGTAGATTTTATATCATTTCTTTCTCCATAATAAATTTAGGAACTTTTTTCTCTCAATCTTTATGATCTTTTAGATTAATCTTTATCATCTTTTGGATTAATATTTATCATCCTTTTTATATCAGGTTTTTTTAGATTCATCTCTTAGATCAATCTTTACCATCTTTTTTAGATTCATCTCTTCGATCAATCTTTACCATCTTTTTTAGATCATCTTCTTTATTTCAATTGGCCGATATTTTATTACCGATATTTCAGTCGGCCGATATTTTATTATTTTCCAACTTACTAACCATGCGTGAAACTCAGAACAAATGCTATGTTCATGGTGCAAAAAGTATGGAGATTTGGATAGTAAAAGAAGTTACAAGGTCTTACTACTCACGGGTTAATAAATAAAAATATGAGAATAAAACGTACAGGTCAATCTATTGTCCGCGAGTTGGTATTAAATATGGAAAAGCACTCATATCCAACGGCATAAAAGTAGTCTCTTATTTTATTTTTTTTGTTTTATTTTTATAAAGGTAAGTAAATAAAAATGATTAAAAAATATTTTAAATAAGATTTACTCAAATATCTTTAAATTTATTTTGGTCAATATTTTTTATTCAAAACATTTTATTAATTTTATTCAATCTTACTTATAAAAATGAACTTTAAATATTATTTTTAATAAAAAATTAAAGATAAAAAACAAGATTTATTATTGGCCCTTGGATGGGCATGGTTCAATCTGAACCATTAAAAGGTTCCCGTGCACCGTTTCGCACATGCTGTAGACGAAATACCAACCCATTGAATATTAATGATCTCTCTGTCTCTCTATAAGATTTCGAAATATGGAAATAGTTACGGACCGAATTATTTGGGCCTGTATAAGAATGGATATGGTGTTCCGCTGGACCTCACTAAAATTTGTGCTATTCAGATCACCTTAAGAAAATCACATTTTTTGTGGGGTAACAAATTTTTTTTTTTTACGAGTGCCTTTTCAATCACCTGACTTTAAATTTAAAATACCTTTAGGGCCTATTTCAGTGCAATGATTTTAAGGCATGGCTTCCTAATATCTTGGATATTGTTAAAATTCACCGTTTGGATTGTTTAATGACTTCAATACTTAAAATCAAGACAATCAAAATCATTGAAATAAGACCTACTTTTCCATGATTTCATTTCCACACCAAAAATTGTTTTTTTGTATTTCCAAGGCCCATGGATTTCACTCATTGGCTCCCTCGACCCGAAACATAGGGAGCATTTGGGAGCTTCGAAAATTTTAGAGAGAGAAAATACTTAAATTTTTTAAAGCGAGAAACTATCTCAAAAATTTTATAGAGAAAAACTATCTCAAATTTTAATTTTTAGAGAGCGAGTACGTTAAAATTTTAAAGAGAGAATGTATGTTAAAATTTTAGGGAGAAAAAGTACCAAAAAAATTTTAGAGAGACGAAATACCTCAAAATTTTAGAGAGAAAAACTATCTCAAATTTTAACTTTTAAAGAGAAAATAAGTTAAAATTTTAGAGAGAGAAAGTACCAATATTTTTAAGAGAGATAAACTATGTCAAAATTTTAGAGAGATAAACCATCTCAAATTTTAAGTTTTAGATAGAAACTATCATATTTTAGAGAGAAAAAGTACATGCAATTTTTTTAGAGAAACAAACAATCTCAATTTTTTTAGAGAGAGAAATCATTTCAAAATTTTTAGAGAAATAAAAATTATCATATTTTAATTTTTAGAGAGAGACACTATATCAAAATTTAGAGAGAGTACCTAAAAATTTTTAGAAATAGAAACTATCTCAAAAAATTTTAGAGACGGAAACTATATCAAATCTTAAGTTTTAGAGAGAGAAAGTATTCTTAAATTGTAGAAAGAGAAGATATCCTTAAAATTGTAGAGAGAGAAACTATTATAAATTTTAGAAAGAGAAATGGCCAAAAAAAAAATTAGAGAGAAATATCTCGAATTTTGAATTTTAGAAAGATAAAATATATTAAAATTTTAAAAATGGAATTATATCAAATTTTAGAGTGAGAAACTACCTAAAAATTTTAGAGATAGAAACTATCTCAAAATTTTGGAGAAGGAAACTATTGCAAAATTTATGTTTTAGAGAGAGAAAGTATATTAAAATTTTAGAGAGATAAACTATATCAAATTTTAAATAGAGAAAGTACATGAAATTTTTAGAGTAAGAAACTATCTCAAAAAAATTTAGAGAGATGAACTATGTCAAAATTTAAGTTTTAGAGCGAAAAAGTATCTCAAATTTTAAACTTTAAAGAGAAAAAGTATATCAAAGTTTAGAGAGACACTATATCAAATTTTAAAGAGAGAAACTATTTTAAAATTTTAGAGAGAGAAACAATATCAAACATGAAGTTTTAGAGAGAGAAAGCTTCTTAAAATTTAAGAGAGTAACTATATCAAAATTTGGAGAGAGAAAATACATGATTTTTTTTAGAAAAAAACACCATCGCAAAATTTTTAGAGAGAAATTATCTCAAATGCTAGCTTTTAGAAAGACAAAGTATCTTAAAAAATGAGAGAAAAACTATACCATATTTTAGAGAGAGAATCTGCTTAAAAATGTTTAGAGAGAAAAACTATCTAAAAATTATTGAAGAGGGGAACTATCTCAAGTTTTAAGTTTTAGAGAGAGAGTATCTTAAAATTTAAAAAAGAGAAACTATATTAAATTTTAGAGAGAGTAAAGCACCTAAAAATTTTCAAGAGAGAAATTATCTCAAAATTTTTAGATAGACAATTTCAAATTTTAAAATTTGGATAGAAAATATATTAAATTTTAAAAAGACAAACCATATCAAATTTTAGAGAGAGAAAAACTGTCTCAAAATTTTTATAGATACACTATCCCAAATTTGAGTTTTAGAGAGAGAAAATATAAAAATTTTAGAGAGAGAAATTGTATCAATTTTTGTTACCAAACAATGGACATGGAAGTGATTGCAAGGTATCCATGAATTTTGTATAATTTATCCAAACAAGAGATTTGAGGAATCCATGACAAAAATCATCGATATTGAAAATCCATAGATTTTCTTGGATTTCAAATATCTAGGTTTCATAATTTCCTCCTATCCAAACGGGCCCTTATATAAATGTTAAATAATTTTAAATTACTTGATTATGAATCCTTTTGGCTCAGATACCAAATGAAACTATTTCAGAAAGCAAAACTTTATCACACGAAACATATAAGTAGTAGGGAAAAGTGGTTGGGTCGTGGTGGTAGCACACTTACACTCTAGTTACCGCATTGTGGTTTAAATTCCTACTGAGACCACCCTAGTCACATATTAACAAAACTAACACTGAAAATTTGGGTAGAAGCCTATCAACCCCCATTGAATTATACCAAAAAAAAAAGAAAAAGAAAAAGAGAAAGAGAACACACACATAAGCAATTAAAGTTGATGGACATATGGAGATTTGGATAGGAAAAGTAGTTGCACTCACGGGTTAAGCAAAAAAAAAAGAAGAGATTGGAAAGTACGGGTTTGTACAAAATACGAGATTAGAATGTACAGGACTCACGGGTTAAACAAAAAAAGAAAACAATTGCTCCCCTATAATATAGAATTTCTATCTTCTTCCTACCATCCACCCATCTATTTTTTTATCAAGAGAGCTACTCACCGTTTGATCTTAGATCCAACATCTCAAAGTATTTTATTTTTAGTTTTTTTAATACATTTTTTCTGAATATGAAATTTTGGTACGTGCCATCTTCTTATTGAGGGTCTTATAAAAATATTAACACTAATTTTTCAATAAAAATAATTACCAAAATACCCTTTAAAAATTTCAAGGGTATTTTGGTCATTTTATTTTATTGAAAATAATTTTTTTTATATTTTTCGATAGTTTAAGTTTAATATAGGAATGGACGTCCAAAATTTGGTGTCAAAACGGATTATAAAAAAAAATTAAAAATAAAACAGTGTAGAGATGTGACATTATGATTGGGGCAATATTAGCTCTCCATTAAAAAATGGACGGTTGGATAAGGAGAAGGATAGAACTTCTATGTTGTAAGGAGAACATAAAGAGCTTTTCCAACAAAAAATATGAGATTGGAAAGTACGGGTCAATTAAAAAATTGGTAAACTACTATTAAGTATGTACACGGTTAGCATGCAGCCAAGCCTACAAGACTTGCAATAAATACATTTTATTTAAAATAGGTTTTAATTCTAATTTTTAGAGTACATATAATATTTAACATGAAGATCATGAATATAAAAATAAATAAGTCTTAAAAATTAAAAATAATAATTATATTAAAAAAATATTTAGACCGTTAATTACAATTATTTTTAGATAGACTACTTATTTTGCATCATGTTTAAAATGAATGCAATATATCTTTGGATTATATAGTGTAGACATACGGTCCAGCCGTTGCTCATTAAATATTAATAATGATCTTCCTCTGCGTCTCTCTCTTGACTTAGAAATATTGAAAAATTCAAAGAGCCAATTATAATGAGATAATGATGATGGAATGCTATAACATCAGCTGTGCATTTTGCACATGATGTAGTAACATTCTAAGTATTTGTCACCTTTGCAAAATAATTGGTGTCCAGCCGGATCAATAAAATTCATGGTCTTATCACCGCCTTGAAAAATCACATATTTTGTGGGATGCCCAAAAAAAAGGTTTGGAGTGCCATTTCTATCACGTGATCTCAAATTTAATTTAGTTTCCGCATCTAAATAGCTATGAAATTTGATTAATCTATCCCATACTGCTTTTGGTAAAAAAAAGTCACACACACTATGTAGAAAACGAAAAGCAATTCATGAAACAATATATATAGTCCCAAACAGATGGTACAAATTCTCAAAATACCCCTTATACGGATATAAAAATTTTCCCCGCATGGGCCGAGTCTACCGAGTCTACGTGGCCGGACACTCCACTGGGTTTCAAGCCCTTCGGGCTTTTAACGGCCCTCCGGAGTTGTCCCCATGACTCCACCTTGACAAATCTATTTCCTCATAATACAAGATATCAATCCTCAATATACTCTTGTCAGTCACCTTTGAAATCAAGTGGTCATAGGAATGTCAATGACAAGGCTTAAAGTTTTTTTAAAAAATAAACATAAACAAAATTATCTAACTTCGCGATACGTTTCAAGCTATTTAATTTGACATCTAATGGCCACGAGAAATTATAGCCTCTTTTTAACGAGGATAAATTGTCTTATGGTATACAATCTCATTACCCTTTTTAGATTAATGGGACAAAATGAATCCATTTATTTGTAGGACTGCCGAGACTTAGTCAATTGGTGAGACACCCGGCTTGCAAGAGGAAGTACAAGCGACGAGCCTTCTTTTAACAAATCAAGCCAATATATCCAAAACAAAAGCACCCCAGAAAAACCCATGTAAAAACCAAAATTAATGTAATGTTTTTTTTATTTTTAGGGATATTTAAAAGGGTTTATATACAAGGGAAAAGTTTATATAGAGCCGCCGGGGTTCTAAACAATCAAATTAGAGCCTACATCAAAAATTTCACTAGAAGAGATTGTTTTCATGTCTAAATATCCTCAAATTGATCATCTCGACATCAAGATGCATGGACATGAGAAAAAAAATGGGTTTCAAGTTTAGAAAATAGTGCATTTTGTAATGCATTTTTTGATGGTCAATTTTCAAGAGTTTCAAGTTTTCATAGATTTGTTGATCTACATTATTTTTGAAGCGTTAAACTTTATAAATAAAGATAGAAATATATTTTAAAGCTATCACAAAGATTTTTAGTATTGAATCCACATTTCTCGACACTATTTGAAGGTAGGCTCTAATTTGATTATTTAGAGCCTAGGCTCCATACAAATCGCACCCCTATATACAATGAAATCATTAATCTTTACTACAAGGAGGTCACATTCAGTTTTTAGATTTCTAATTCGATGGCTTGGGCTAGTCGTCAAGTCCTATGATTTTTTGGTTTTTGAACTTTGAGTCTCTTCAATGACGCTTTTCGAATCACCCAAATTGGAATTTAAGGGACAAGAATGATTGTGACCTCCTTGTATAAAAAGTAATGGTCTTTTTGTATATTTTTCCTATTTTAAAAATGAGTAATGATCCTATGAGACCCTCCCACACCCATATATGTAGGACCCCAAAGGATCACTATTAAATTTGGTATAAATCTCTAAAAAACTTGTCACATGGGTAGGTGTGAGACTTGACTTTTCTAGAGATCTGTGTCAAAGTTAATGGTAATCCTTTGAGGTCCTACACACATGAGTGTGGAAGGGTCTCATACGATCATTACTTTTGAATTTTACTATGATGTTCCTTATTTCCTACTTTATTATTGTTTTCCCAAAAATACCCGTAAGATTGATATTGGGAGTCTCAAACTAATGTTATAACCTTGCCATGCAAAACTAATGTTAGGTACAGTGAGTGCCAAACACTGTCTTCGTTTAATGTCTTCTTCAGTACTCTCTGTACCAAATAAAATCTTTTATTTTTTTTGTCAAAAAACTTATATTTTTTCTTGTAGAATCAAGTTTGGTGATGTTAGTGCCAAACAAAATCTTTATTTTTTTTTCTTTTTGTAACTTAAACTAATTCGGTATTGAGACTGCCAAAGTTGATTTTATAAGAAAAAAGACAAGAATATATTGTACATTGATAGTACCAAAATGGTTTCTGTTGAAAAAAAGAAGAGTTTTTTCAGTATAGGAGTACCCGACAATATATTAAGGGAAAATATCCTATTATCCCTTATTTTTAAGTTTTATATTTCATCAAACCCAAGAATTGCAAATATTACTTGTAAGCAAAATGACTCCATCTTTTCTGTCTTCCAACCCCCTAAACTCTTTTGACCAAGTATTATTGACTTCAACAACTTTCGAAATGACTCTCTCTTTCTCTCTCTAAAACTCAATCTCTCTAACATTCGTCTCTCTCTCTCAAAACTCCATTTCTCTCTAAAACCCAAATTCGATCTCTCTCTCACATGATCGTCTATCTCTCTCAAAACTCTATCTCTCTCCCTAAAACTCAAACTACATCTCTCTCTAAAACCCAAACTCCATATCTCTTTCTTTAAACTCCATCTCTCTCACACATATAAGAAGTGTGCTTCTGTTCGAGCTCAAGCTAAACCCCTTGGCTGGTAAACTCACCTAGAAGTGAAGAGAGAGAGATTGAGTTTTAGAGAGAGAGAGAGATGTAGTTTGAATAAGGTGTCATTTACTGTTTGTTTGGGTTGAAAATTTATGGTCAAAGGGGTCCATAGGGATGTAAGATAGAAAAGATAGAGACATTTTGCTTACAAGTAATATTTTTAATTCTTAAGTCTCGTGATATATGAAAGTTAAAAATAAAAGATAAGGAGATATTTTCATATTTATTAAACCTTTAGTACTTCTAGTACCCAATAATAATTTGTAACCACTAGCTACAATCTTAGCTCAGTATTGTAATTGCTGAGCTAACATTGTTGCTAGCGGTTACAAAAATATTATTATAAATGAGTGATTTTTGCTAGAAAATCCATTATAAATGAGTGATTTTTGCTACCCAATAACGGTTATTATAGATATTTGCATGAAGTGCAAACTTCTTCAAAGATGCTCTTCGTTGACTCTTAGAAATTTTTTTTGAAGCATTTCATTTAGCATTTGTTAAAGAGGTAAGTGTTCTCCCCTTAGCTAGAGTTTATTATATTGCATTAGTGAACAGAAGGGAAATCAAATGTGAGATTCATGTAGAAAGTAAATTGATGGAGGACATATACCTTTTATTTTTTAAGATTTCTTATTAAATTTTAGAGATGCATTTTTGTAATTTTAAGGTTATTTTTTATAGTTTTAAATTTTGCTTAGGCATTCTTAGTTTTTTTATATTTTTAAGATTTTAGAAGTTGTTAGAAAAGTAGTTAAAGTACTATGAAATATTAAAAAATGTTATTACACCACGTATTTTAATTAGGACTGCTATTTATAATAGAGCCCAGATTTCTTAGGACCTAAGAAAGGTCTTTTATTACAAATAGGGGTCTTTAGATATTAGATTAAAGAGCTGAGTTTTGGGATCATTTTCTATTTTAACCAGTGAATAGCTATTGAAGCATGACTCGTAGGTTTCCTATATAATTTTCCAATCAATAGATCAATAGACTATTAGATGTTCTTTCTTGAGGAATTCTTTTTGCATTAATAGTTATTAGAGCCAAGTATTCATTCAAGGAGTAGGAATTTTCAATCAAATCTAAGGTATGCTGATTTTGGGGCAAGGTTTGCTTATCTCAACCTAAATTTTGTTGATTTGAGCCCAATGTTTGCCAAATTCAACCTAGTTATTGCTGATTTCAACTAGGTTTTCTTGATTCCCTACTTAGGGTTTGTGTTTCAACGAACCTATAGCAGTGGAAAGGGGTCGCACAATGGAAAATCTCATAGATCTACCCCTTGATGCCAGAGACGAAGAAATTGAAGTTCTCAAGTCAGGTAGCTTGCACAAAAACTTGGGGGCATCACTTGGGGGTAAGATGCTGATCTTTCTGGCCAATTAAATGCGAAATACAACTCATTTCACTACAGTGCTCTGTGAGAGGACTCAAGTGAAGAGGAAAGTAATAAAAGACCTAGACATAAGGGATTCTAGGGTTTTCAATTTAAATGTAGGCATTCCTAATTTTAACGCAGGTCTTTTCCATTACATGTAGAGATTGGGATTCGCTATCAATCTTTAATGTCTGTACAAATGAAAAAAATGATCTTGTAGCAGATCCAATCTTTGATTAAAAAAAAAAAGCGAACGATGAAGTGATCCAAGAAGAATCAATGAGTGAACTTGTTAGTTCGACTATCGAATTCAATACTCATCACCATAGTATGTTCTAGGTCTGAAATAAGGCAATTTCAGCAGGTACATGGCTGTGCTATAGCACATTAAATTGTTTACATTTCTGAATCGAGCATAATGTCACAGTTAATTCCATCAACATATAATAAACCGTTTTCTCTTAGAAGCGTTTATAAATATAGTTACTGATTGCAAATATTATTTTCAATACACAAATCATTGTGTTTTGATTGGGCCATGATGTATAGATCCCAGAATTTGAAGCATAATGTTCAATAGAAGAAGGTTGTGGGCCTAACAAAAAAATCGTCTTAGCCTATATTAAAACTTGACGATGAGTTTTTTTCAATAAGAGGAGATAGATACTAGAGGATTGGACGTACAAAATTTGTTGTTAAAATAGTCAGTTAAAAAATAATTAAAAATAAAAAAGTGTAGAGACGCGACATTGTGGTTGGGGCAATCATAACCCTCCATTCATAATGGACGGTAGGATAAGGGGAAGTACATAAGTTTTACGTTGTAAGGGAAGCTTGGAAACCTTACCCTAAGCATAAAGAGATGGAAAAGTCTTCTGTCCTCGAGGACTCACACAAATTTCATAAAAGATGGATGTAGGTTGGTGGCCCCTCAAAATAAAATCACTCAAAGTTTTCTCAAAAGCCATTATTTTTAGTTTTAAAATTTATTTATTTTTACATAATATTGATCGCTATATTAGATATTATATATTATATATTCCTAAAACGTTCAAGATCCCTCTAAAAAAAATAAGGAAAATGATTTGATAGGGCAGCCTTATCAAAATAACTAAAGCCACCTCATAACTCATCAAAAGTTGCAATTCATAACTCATCAAAAGTTGCAATTTAAGTGTTGAAAAAGCTTTAAATCGATCATCTCAACTTAAACATTTCGGTTGTCCAAAAAATTTAGAATTTCGTATTCTAAAAATAGTGTATATTGCAACAAATAATCTAGACCATCCATTTCGCCTTAAACACAAGTGTTAACAGATCCGCATGATTAGTATCATTTTTTTACTTTCATATTTTATTGTTGATGTTGAAAATTAATTTTAGAGTCACGATTTCCACCAAAAGTATTTTCCGATTGAGGATTTGAGGTGAGGATTTATTTTATTTTCCCAAAGCTCAGGCCCAGTACAAACTTCATCCAAAAATAAATCATGACGAAGGGCCAATGTTAGCCATAACGTCAGCATCAACATCATCGTTATCATCAGCCGTCATCTACTTATGGGCACAGAAAAAAAAAAATTTCTTCGTGAACAGAGGAAAAGAAATATTTCGGAGTGTTAACTCTTTTTTGAGAAAGAGAAAAGAAAAACAATTCTTTTGACTGTTAACTTGTTAAAAAAAGAAAATAAAAACGAAAATAAAAATTTATCCGTGAACAATTTATGGTGCGTTCAGGAGTCAGGAAAGCTTGTATACAGTTATCGGGACTGTACCTCCTTGGTTATCGTTAAGGTTGTAGCTGGCATACGATGCATCTGCGCCTTTAAATTTTACCATGGTATATAATTTTAAAATTTTAAATTCAAAAATGGTCAAAAGAAAGTAGATCTATAAACAGATGAAAATCTTGAAAATGGACGATGTAGATAATATGTTGTAAAATGCACTATTTTTGAAACTTAAAATCTTTTTAATTTTTTATGGTCATACATCTCGATGTCGAGATGATCAATCAAAGGGTTTTTCAACATTAAAACTACCTTTTCCAATGGATTTTTGAAGTGCATCCATAGCTCTACATTATAAGGCTGCAACCTTATATAAACTTTTTCCTTTCATTAATTATCCTTCTCCAATATCTTTTTGCTTAATAAAACTAAATCCAAACAGATATTTTACATCCTCAGGAGTAGAATGTTCATTTAATCTCTCGGGTAAAATCCCAACTAGAATTAATTTAGAACTCCAAATTTTTGGGATCCTTAGATTAATCCTAATTAAAAAACCCCGAATTGTACTCTTTATGCACCTGAAAAAATAGTGTCTCGAGATTGAATAGAGACCATCCAATTTTTAGATTGTGAGATCTAAGCGTTAGAAAACTCAATTTTCATTTTTATTGTTTGAAAATAATCAAATTTCAAAAGTTTTAGATTGAAAAAAATCTACCCCAAAGTAGGATTTCTAGCCTAGGCAGTTAAGTAAACTATGTTCCTGAGGGAGCATACTATACATGCTCAAAACCAAAACTGGGATTCCTTATTAAAGAACTTGAACTTCTTAGATATATATTTTTAAATAAAAAAAGTTTATATAGAGCAGAGGCTCTAAACAATCAACTTCAAGCCTACCTAAAAAATTTCATTAGAAGAGGTTGTTTTGATGCTCAAATATCTTCAAATTGATCATCTCAACATCAAGATGCATGGACATAAGAAAAAAATGGATTTCACATTTTGAAAATAGTGAATTTTGTTACGCATTTTTGGACTATCAATTTTCAAAATTTTCAAGTTTCATAGATCATTTTTCGACACTATTTGAAGGTAGGCTATAGAACCTAGGCTCTATACAAAATACACCCATTTTTAAATAGTAAACATAAAACTCTCTCTTTATAGTTTTAAATAATAAACATATTTATATCGGGTGTGGTTTCTATAAGGTTGCAACCTTAAACAATCCAATAAGGCGCACCTCCAAATTGTGTCAAAACATGTAATTTTGATGAAAGACTTACGAGGATTATCTCAAGATCTATTTTTATATCTAATTATAAAAATTTAAACTCAAAAAATGATTAAAATCAAGTAC
>NW_006499651.1:855728-873928 GCF_000471905.2 Amborella trichopoda | reverse complement strand
CTTTCCACATGAAAAGAAGATCAAATAACTCCAGATCTTTCTCTCTCTCTTTTCAGTAAACTCCATTGTGGATGCTGCCTGCCTCGCCGGAAATCCATCTCTTCCTCCCACCCCACCCATGGCTCAGGAAAGAACCAATTTTCCGGCAACATTCCTGACCAAACCCAATTTTCCGTTGACAATTCGAGCCAAGATTCAACGGGCTCTGACTACGAGTGGGCTTCTTCGCCCGATGGAGTTCTTTTCGTCGATCGAGAGGATTCAAGAATCGCCGGTCATTTGAAGAGGAAGCAAGAGCGCGCCACGTGGGAAAGAGTTGAATCCAACGGCGTTAAGGCCTCTTGCGCCCCATCAAGTTAACGGCATCGATTTGAGCAACGAGTGGGCTCCATCGCCTGATGCCGTACAATGAAATATTGCACTATTCTAAAAATTAAAAATAAATTTATAAAATCATATTGAATTGTGTGTGTATTTTTTAATGCGGCTGCCTTGATTTTTATGAGATTTATAAGCAATTCTAAAATAATATAAATTAGACGATTCATTTTCAAGATTAAGGACCGAAAACGCATCCCTGGGAATCCATTTATGCTTCAATCCGTGCATTTGGAGCTCAAATTACGTGATCTTTGTTGTCGATAACAAAAAAAAATACAAAACATTTTTAAGGCTCGATCATTTTCTTTTATGGTTCATGGTAAACTTGTTTTTTTTTTTTAATCAAATTCCATGTCTAAGTTGAATTTTGGAAGGGCGGACTCACTTTAATAGCAGCAGGCCAAGAGGCACCTAAACCTACCCTTTTTATCAATTCCTTGTTTTTTATTCTAAAAGTAATAATAAAAATAAATATTCCCTAACTTATTTCCATGAATTTGGAATTTTCAAATTTTAATAAAAAAAATTTCAAATTTGCAACCTTAAAATGTAGAATTCAGGGGCACCTCATAAATCCATCGTAAAAGGTTGTTTTGAAAAACCCTCTAATTGATTATCTCGACATTGAGATGAATGAATATAAAAAGCAAAAAGATTTCGAGTCTTAAGAATAGTTTATCTCGTAACACATTATCTGGAATGTCTATTTTAAATTTTTTCAAGTGTTTATGGATCTACTTGATTTGAACCATTTTTGGAGTTTAAAATTTTGTAATTATAGATGAATATAGATTTTTAAGCCATCCTAAAAAC
Source organism: Amborella trichopoda (assembly GCF_000471905.2). The sequence goes on along the minus strand of NW_006499651.1, from coordinate 872,734 downwards.
TTTTAATGCCAAGATTATATTTATGATAAAATATGAAGGTGCGTCTTAATTTGGTTGTTTAAGATTGCAACCTTACACAAACCACATCCAATAAATATTCATTAAATTAGCTTTATTAAAGTTTAGTATTTTTCAATAGGGATTGTTTAAAAACAAACCATTTATCTTTTGTACAAAGAGGTCGCAATCATTATTGTTCTTTAGAATTCAAAATAGGTGGTTGTAAGAGTATCATTGATTAGACATAAATTTCCCCGAAGAAAAACCTCGGACTACGTGACTCATCCCAAACCTTCTAATTTGACACCGAATGAGTGAGAATAGTTGTGACCTCCTTATTCAAAAGATAAACGATCTTTTTATAGACAATTGAAGATTGCAATTCAAGAATATACGTTATGGGTATATCGGATGCATCAAATAAAAGTATTTCACTAGTGTTACTTATTTCAATAATGTCAACAAGAAATATTAAAGTTTATTTGATGCGATCTGACATGGTACAATCCTTGTCCAACTAAAAGCGTATTAGTGTGGCTTAACTACCTCAATAATAATAAGGGAAAGGTTTCTATGCTTCCTCTACATCATAGAAGTTCTATCCTCCCCCTACCATCCAGCTGTCCAATTTTGATCAAGAGAGCCACTCATCGTTTAATCTTAGATCCGATGTCTCAAAGTATTTTATTTTTAGCTTTTTTTACACAAATTATATAAATATGAAATTTGGTATGTTCCATCTTCTCATTGGGGTGCACCTAAAAAATAATTTTTCGATAAAATATAATGAACAAAATACATCTTGAATCTTTTAGGGGTATTTTGGTCATTTTATTTTATTGAAAATATTTTTTTATATTTTTCATTAGTGCGAGTTTATTAGAGGAATGAACGTCCAAAATTTGGTATCAAAATATTTTATTGAAAAAAGTTAAAAATAAAATAGAGTAGAGATGTGACATTATGATTGGGGCAATCTTAGCCTTCCATTCAGAATGGACGGTTGGATAAGAAGGAAGATAGAACTTTTATGCTGTAAGAAAAGCATAGAAAGCTTGCCCTAATAATAATTAAAGTTCCTTTCAATGAGGTATACATTTATAATAGAAGACTATGGCTTGTGATTCATTCAAATCTCACCTACAAATCGACGCCGTTAACTTGATGGGGTGAAAGACGCCTTAGCTCCGTTGGATGCAACTCCTTCCACGTGGCGTGCTCCTCTCGATCGACTAAAAGAACTGACTCATTAGGTACCGATGGGTGCCATACTCTTCGGCCATCGCCATCGCCATGCCCACGCTTATCCTACTCTCTCCCTCTCGCTGTGACAGGAGATTTCTCCTCTCTCTCTCTCTCTCTTTCTGTGACACAAGATTCCAAATAAAGCTTGATGCCCAAGAAAGTGGTTTCTTTATCTCTAGATGCTACTCTCTTTCTCTCTCTAAGGTGATAGATTGTAGGCTTTCTCTCGCTCTCTCTCTCTCTCTCTCTGCAATATCTGCGTTGGTTTCTCTCTTTCCTCTCTTTCTCGTGGTAAGAAAATGCTTTTTGGGTTATGTATCTTCAAATATGTAGGTCTCTGTTTCGATGTTCGTAGGACTTCCCCATCCACATCTCCATCTCCATCTCTATCTCTCTAGCGTCAAACTTATTGAGGGAAAATATCAATCAAGGGGTAGAAATTTCTTACAAAATCATTAACTCAGTTATACTATAACCGATTATATTTAGGTCTTTATTTTTAAATTTTTATTTAAATAAAGTACGTTCTCAAAATATATTGAGAGTAAATTACAGACGGACTTGAAATAATTACTTACTCTTACTTAAAATATAAAATTATCAGATTATCGGCAGAAATTAAAAGGAAATTCGATCAACCCTCACTTTTTATTTTTTACAAAATTGACCCTCAATTCAAAAATTTCATCCTCGATCTGTATTTTGATTTATTTTTATTTTTATTTTTTTTTCCCGTAAGGTAATGCCGCATGTTTTAGGGGTAGCACCCAAGCGATCTAAGGTTAGAATCCTCATATCACCCTGTGCGCACAGCAAAACCCTAATAGAGCGACGACCCTTGTTTTTCTCAAAAAAAATAAAGAAATAAAGTGCGGTCAAACGATAGGGACCTCGGGCAACCCACATTTCCATTTTTTTAAAAAAATTAGCCCTAAATCCGAGGATTCAATCCTCCGAATTCATTTACATTTTTTTGTTTTTTTTGGTTTTTTCATTAGTAAAGCAGTGCCTGAAGCTTTAGGGGTAGTGCCGAGTTTATCTGTAGAAAATAATAATTCAACTCCTTAAACTCTTCAATAACAAGTACTTTTATAACTCATAAATCTAAAAAGTTTCTACAACATGTAGATCATCCATCCTATTCAATCATAGTCACTCATTATTAGCTTAAAAATAAAAGACTAAACTTGTCTCCAATGAAATAAAAAAATAACAATTAAAATAAAAAAATAAAATCCCTATAATTTTTCTTATTATATTATTGCCCCGACTATTGCCTGGGTGAGCTGCATTAGAAAAGACAAGGAAGAGAGACACAGGAGTTTGAGAGAGAAGGCATTATAGGGACTGGGCAAATTTAGAATGACAAAAAGAGTTAAGAAACATGATAGTTAGAGAGAGAAGTTAGAGACAAATGACATGGTCAGAGAGAGGATTTAGATGGAGAAATAGATTAAATGAAATAAAGAGAGATAGAGAGGGGGAAAGGACTCCGTAGGGAAAAAAAAGAAAAAAAAAAGATGAGGGGTGTGCTTCCTGAAGGAGAAAACTTTAATGGCGGATGGAAGCTATGGTTTGCATTTATTGAGAACCTAGAATTTCTAAAAATTAGTTTCTTATAACACTTCTTATTAACAAAACAAGAAGTGCGACAATACACTGGAACTTCTAGCTTGTGGGCTTGGATGTTCCAATTATCAAATGTTCCCTAATGAAACTTGATTTTTTATTTTTATTTTTCATTGAAATGCTAATTTATTTCTATTTCATTCATTGTTTATCTTTACAATCTAATAAAAGAATATGTACATACATCAGAATTTGTGTACCTCCAAAGCTATCAAGGTGGTACCTTACTAAGGGTATCTACCATTGAATGGCACTCCTTGTAACACTATGAGGTTGGATCCCACTCAATATGTCTCAAATTTCGTTGATTGTTAGGGTGAATCTCCAAGGGATATGTAAAAAACTGTATTTCTGTATATTTGAGCCTTAAGCCCCTATAGAAGATATTTTAGAGCCCATCAAAGATGTGAACAAGAACCCCATTTTATAGGGTTACAAAGCTGTGTACTATTAAAGAAAGTAGCATATGCAATAAAGCACCTTCTTAATATTGGTACATAACCTTCTTAATATGGGTACACATAAAAGGAAGAAAGTATTGTACCAAAAAATAAGCATAGGTTTCTATCATTTTCACACTCCCCCTCAAACTCAAGATACGTCAAGAGAAAGCAACTTGAGTTTGGACAATTGAACGCAGGCCATAAAAACAAAGCAGGAAAAGAAGAAGCTTCAGCAACTGCAAATTAGTGATCCTAAAAAACTGACGCCTCGAATAAAACAGTGTCAGATAACAACAATTCAATAGGCCCCTTAAGCAGATAAGATCGAGTAACAGAAAAAAAAAAAACTCGATCATCCTTCAGATGGAGTAATAAAAAACTCCATCATCCAATATGATTGAGTATTGGAAAACTCAATCGTTAAACATGATCGATTAACAGAAAACTTGATCATGAACCAGGATCGAGAAATTCGAACATCAAACAGGAGGCACTTAGAAGAGCCGATAGAAATCAGTGGCGGATCAACAAGCACAGTTGAACCTTAGATTCAAAGTTGAGAACAGTAAGTTCCAAAACAGATCAGAGAGTCGAAACACAACTTGACAGAGAGACATATCAGAAAGTCGAAACACGACTCGGTGGCTGTTTTACAAATGGTGCAAATCAGTCGTTTTCAAAGGCTTTTTTTAGAGGTGGATTTAGAGGCGGGTTTCAAATCCGGCTCACCATGGGTCCAGCATCACAGGAGAGCACAACAACAATGGTTTACCTAAAGCAATGGGCAATGGCAGATGGCTTACAGATCATAAAGATCAAAATTTTTCCATCAATTTTTATTGCCAAGACATCTCATTTTTCAAAAGCCATATACAAATTATATGAGCACCCTTAGACGTGATCAAGAACCTGGATCTGATATCAAAACTTAGATGCGAGAATTTGTTTTTTTGTAACAAGATCTACAAACATGGAGACAATGGATCGAAAAACTTTTAATGTACTGTGAGAGAGATCAATTAGCAAGCAAGGGTAAGACGGTGACCAAGACTTTGATGATTTTTTCCCACTAGAAGACATACCAAACTGACTTTTAAGAGAAAGTTCGGATGTGTAGCAATGGTTACTAGGGCCTATACCAAAACGGTGCAAAACCAATGGTTAATAAGAAGACTCAAATATGAGAAACATGAAAAGTTTCTCCCCAAAAAATATTTCTGTAGAAAGAGCGTGCAAGATTAATTGGATCTGACGAACCAATACAATATAGAGATTGATATTTACCGCCATAGTGTGGTCAATCAAGAAAGAAGGAACCCCTCACAGACATGAACAGATAGCATATAGAAAACTATGTTCTGATGCCACTTGAAAAAACTGTATTTTTGTATATTTGGGATTTAATCCCCCAGGAAGATGTATTTCACAGCTCATTTGTAGACACCCTATCAAAATTATGGCTAATGGAACTCCTAAAAACCTCGATTCTGAGCCCGAAGGACCACAAAAACTCTAGTATACCATCGACAACCTAGACCCAATATAATTTTCTCAAAACTACCCAAAACCTATTCCAACTTGACTTATATCCCGAAAGCTTTCCAATGGTCTAGGAATCTCCTGAATCGGATCTACATATAAAACAATCATACAAATGATAATTTAATCCCTATGAGACCCAAGTGTCGAGTTGCGGGCTAGGCCATGACGCGACTTGAAAGGCCCAGATGTGGCTCGATGATGTAGTGAACATGCTTTCTTTAATTAGATAATGCCAAAATTTCCAAAAAAAAAAACAAGAAAAATCATCATTCGAATCCTATAAATACTCCCCTCTATAACCCAAAAGGAAACCAGAAAAAAGATATCAAGAAAACCCTTAAAAATTCCCAAAATTAGGAAAATAGCCCAAAAATATCAAAAAATAGAAAAAACCCCAACGAATTCCTAAAACACTAGTACAAATACCAAGAATTTCGAAAAAATTACAAAAAATCTCAGAATTCATATTCAACCTTAGGAGATCCTAAAACTTTGGAAAACTAAGAAAATTCTCCTCTAATCTTAAGAAAAGCCTAAGTAGTCCCTACTTAAAATTCTCAATTTTTTTCCCTGCTTTATAAACATAGATCTAGATCAATGAAAGTTAGATCTATCAATTCCAGCAAGCAAAAACATAAAAAAAGAGAGATGGTAGTGCAAATCAGAAGAGCGGCTTGATCTAAAGCCAAACTGTAGGTTTCAGGTCCCTAGAGGTAAGTATCGATTTCTTTGCTTAATTTAGTTTGTTTTTACTCATTTAATTATCTGCTTTATTTTATTTCTTTTAAAAATTACTTTATTATTATACTTAATTACATTTAGAAGTGTTTTTTTATGTCAATTTCGAGCTGGCGCTACCAGTGGACTCAGAAAACGAACGAATCTGCATAGATCTGGGATTTTTCTAAGCCCATAATTTAAGCGACCTCATTTTCTCTACTTTTTAAAAAATAATCCAGTTTTGCTAAGATTTGAGCATATCTCATCCCAGAGATCGGCGCAGATCTGAGCGTAAACAGTTTTGCACCCACCGTGGGGGACTTGAGCTTCATATCCATATTTAGAGTTAGAAAAAAAGCTTCTTTTTTTTTATATTTATTTTCCTGCAAAAAGAAGAAAATTAATGTAGATTTGGAAAGATTTCTTTTAGATTCTATCTTTTCTTTGTAGATTTTATATCATTTCTTTCTCCATAAAAAATTTAGGAACTTTTTTCTCTCAATCTTTATGATCTTTTAGATTAATCTTTATCATCTTTTGGATTAATATTTATCATCCTTTTTATATCAAGCTTTTTTAGATTCATCTTTTAGATCAATCTTTACCATCTTTTTTAGATCATCTTCTTTATTTCAGTCGGCCGATATTTTATTATTTTCCAACTTACTAACCATGCGTGAAAGTCAGAACAAATGCTATGTTCATGGTGCAAAAAGTATGGAGATTTGGATAGTAAAAGAAGTTACAAGGTCTTACTACTCACGGGTTAATAAATAAAAATATGAGAATAAAACGTACAGGTCAACCTATTGTCCGCGAGTTGGTATTAAATATGGAAAAGCACTCATATCCAACGGCATAAAAGTAGTCTCTTATTTTATTTTTTATGTTTTATTTTTATTTGTGTAACATACGTAAGTGTATTTTTACAAAGGTAAGTAAATAAAAATGATTAAAAAATATTTTAAATAATATTTACTCAAATATCTTTAAATTTATTTTGGTCAATATTTTTTATTCAAAACATTTTGTTAATTTTATTCAATCTTACTTATAAAAATGAACTTTAAATATTATTTTTAATAAAAAATTAAAGATAAAAAAACAAGATTTATTATTGGCCCTTGGATGGGCATGGTTCAATCTGAACCATTAAAAGGTTCCTGTGCACCTTTTCGCACATGCTGTAGACGAAATACCAACCCATTGAATATTAATGATCTCTCTGTCTCTCTCTAAGATTTCGAAATATTGAAATATTTACGGACCGAATTATAAGGACACAATAATAGTGCACGTACATGATGTCTTACCGTTCAAGGTATTTGGGCCTGTATAAAAATGGATATGGTGTTCCGCTGGACCTCACTAAAATTTGTGCTATTCAGATCACCTTAAGAAAATCACATTTTTTGTAGGGTGACAAATTTTTTTTTTTATGAGTGCCTTTTGAATCACCTGACTTTAAATTTAAAATACCTTTAGGGCCTATTTGAGTGCAATGATTTTAAGGCATGGCTTTCTAATATCTTGGATATTGTTAAAATTCACCGTTTGGATTGTTTAATGACTTCAATACTTAAAATCAAGACAATCAAAATCATTGAAATAAGACCTACTTTTCCATGATTTCATTTCCACACCAAAACTTGTTTTTTTGTATTTCCAAGGCCCATGGATTTCACTCATTGGCTCCCTCGACCGGAAACATAGGGAGCATTTGGGAGCTTCGAAAATTTTAGAGAGAGAAAATACATAAATTTTTTAAAGAGAGAAACTATCTCAAAAATTTTATAGAGAAAAACTATCTCAAATTTTAATTTTTAGAGAGAGAGTACGCTAAAATTTTAAAGAGAGAATGTATGTTAAAATTTTAGGGAGAAAAAATATCAAAAAACTTTTAGAGAGATGAAATATCTCAAAAAGTTAGAGAGAAAAACTATCCAAAATTTTAACTTTTAAGGAGAAAATATGTTAAAATTTTAGAGAGAGAAAGTACCAATATTTTTAAGAGAATTAAACTATGTCAAAATTTTAGAGAGATAAACCACGTCAAAGTTTAAGTTTTAGATAGAAACGATCATATTTTAGAGAGAGAAAGTACATGCAAATTTTTAGAGAAACAAACAATCTCAATTTTTTAGGGAGAGAAATCATTTCAAAATTTTTAGAGAAATAAAAATTATCATATTTTAATTTTTAGAGAGAGAAACTATATCAAAATTTGGAGAGAGTACCTAAAAATTTTTAGAAATAGAAACTATCTCAAAAAATTTTAGAGACGGAAACTATATCAAATCTTAAGTTTTAGAAAGAGAAAGTATTCTTAAATTGTAGAGAGAGAAGATATCCTTAAAATTGTAGAGAGAGAAACTATTATAAATTTTAGAAAGAGAAATGGCCAAAAAAAAAATTAGAGAGAAATATCTTGAATTTTGAATTTTAGAAAGATAAAATATATTAAAATTTTAAAAACAGAATTATATCAAATTTTAGAGTGAGAAACTACCTAAAAATTTTAGAGATAGAAACTATCTCAAAATTTTGGAGAGAGAAACTATTGAAAATTTATGTTTTAGAGAGAGAAAGTATATTAAAATTTTAGAGAGATAAACTATATCAAATTTTAAATAGAGAAAGTACATGAAATTTTTAGAGTAAGAAACTATCTCAAAAAAATTTAGAGAGATAAACTATGTCAAAATTTAAGTTTTAGAGCGAGAAAGTATCTCAAATTTTAAACTTTAGAGAGAAAAAGTATATCAAACTTTAGAGAGACACTATATCAAATTTTAAAGAGAGAAACTATTTTAAAATTTTAGAGAGAGAAACTATATCAAACATGAAGTTTTAGAGAGAGAAAGCTTCTTACAATTTAAGAGAGTAACTATATCAAAATTTGGAGAGAGAAAATACATAATTTTTTTTAGAAAAAAAAATTATCGCAAAATTTTTAGAGAGAAATTATCTCAAATGCTAGCTTTTAGAAAGAGAAAGTATCTTAAAATTTGAGAGAAAAACTATACCATATTTTAGAGAGAGAATCTGCTTAAAAATGTTTAGAGAGAAAAACTATCTAAAAATTATTAAAGAGGGGAACTATCTCAAGTTTTAAGTTTTAGAGAGAGAGTATCTTAAAATTTTAAAAAGGGAAACTATATTAAATTTTAGAGAGAGTAAAGTACCTAAAAATTTTCAAGAGAGAAATTATCTCAAAATTTTTAGATAGACAATTTCAAATTTTAAACTTTGGATAGAAAATATTTTAAATTTTAAAAAGACAAACCATATCAAATTTTAGACAGAGAAAAACTGTCTCAAAATTTTTATAGATACACTATCCCAAATTTGAGTTTTAGAGAGAGAAAATATATAAAAAATTTAGAGAGAGAAATTGTATCAATTTTTGTTACCAAACAATGGACATGGAAGTGATTGCAAGGTATCCATGAATTTTGTATAATTTATCCAAACAAGAGATTTGAGGAATCCATGACATAAATCATCGATATTGAAAATCCATAGATTTTCTTGGATTTCAAATATCTACGATTCATAATTTCCTCCTATCCAAACGGGCCCTTATATAAATGTTAAATAATTTTAAATTACTTGATTATGAATCCTTTTGGCTCGGATGCCAAATGAAATTATTTGAGATAGCAAAACTTTATCACACGAAACATATAAGTAGTAGGAAAAAGAGGTTGGGTCGTGGTGGTAGCACACTTACACTCTAGTTACCGCATTGTGGTTTAAATTCCTGCTGAGACCACCCTAGTCACACATTAACAAAACTAACTCTGAAAATTTGGGTGGAAGCTTATCAACCCCCATTGAATTATACCAAAAAAAAGAAAAAAAAAGAAAAAGAAAAAGAGAAAGAGAACACACACATACGCAATTAAAGTTGATGGAGATATGGAGATTTGGATAGGAAAAGTAGTTGCACTCACGGGTTAAGCAAAAAAAAAAGAAGAGATTGGAACGTACGGGTCTGTACAAAATACGAGATTAGAATGTACAGGTCTCACGGGTTAAACAATAAAAGAAAAGCTTTGCTCCCCTATAATATAGAATTTCTATCTTCTCCCTACCATCCACCCATCTATTTTTTTATCAAGAGAGCTACTCACCGTTTGATCTTAGATCCAACATCTCAAAGTATTTTATTTTTAGTTTTTTTAATACACTTTTTCTGAATATGAAATTTTGGTACGTGCCATCTTCTTATTGAGGGTCTTATAAAAAATATTAACACTAATTTTTCAATAAAAATAATTACCAAAATACCCCTTAAAAATTTCAAGGGTATTTTGATCATTTTATTTTATTGAAAATAATTTTTTTTATATTTTTCGATAGTTTAAGTTTAATAGAGGAATGGACGTCCAAAATTTGATGTCAAAACGGTTTATAAAAAAAAATTAAAAATAAAATAGTGTAGAGATGTGACATTATGATTGGGGCAATCTTAGCTCTCCATTTAAAAATGGACGGTTGGATAAGGAGAAGGATAGAACTTCTATGTTGTACGAAGAACATAAAGATCTATCCCAACAAAAAATATGAGATTGGAAAGTATGGGTCAATTTAATAATTGGTAAACTAGTATTAAGTATGTACACGGTTAGCATGCAGCCAAGCCTACAAGACTTGCAATAAATACATTTTATTTAAAATAAATTTTAATTCTAATTTTTAGAGTACATATAATATTTAACATGAAGATCATGAATATAAAAATAAATAAATTTTAAAAATTAAAAATAATAATTATATTAAAAATATATTTAGACCGTTAATTACAATTATTTTTAGATAGACTACTTATTTTGCATCATTTTTAAAATGAATGCAATATATCTTTGGATTATATAGCGTAGACATACGGTCCAGCCGTTGCTCATTAAATATTAATAATGATCTTCCTCTGCGTCTCTCTCTTGGCTTTGAAATATTGAAAAATTCAAAGAGCCAATTATGATGAGATAATGATGATGGAATGCTATAACATCAGCTGTGCATTTTGCACATGATGTAGTAACGTTCTAAGTATTTGTCACCTTTGCAAAATAATTGGTGTCCAGCCGGATCAATAAAATTCATGGTCTTATCACCGCCTTGAAAAATCACATATTTTGTGGGATGCCCAAAAAAAAAGTTTGGATTGCCTTTTCTATCACGTGATCTCAAATTTAATTTAGTTTTCGCATCTAAATAGCTTTGAAATTTGATTAATCTATCCCATGCTGCTTTTGGTAAAAAAAAGTCACACACACTATGTAGAAAACGAAAAGCAATTCATGAAACAATACATATAGTCCCAGACAGATGGTACAAATTCTCAAAATACCCCTTATACAGATATAAAAATTTTCCCCGCATGGGCCGAGTCCACCGAGTCTACCTGGCCGGACACTCCTCTGGGTTTCAAGCCCTTCGGGCTTTTAACGGCCCTCCGGAGTTGTCCCCTTGACTCCACCTTGACAAATCTATTTCCTCATAATACAAGATATCAATCCTCAATATACTCTTATCAGTCACCTTTGAAATCAAGTGGTCATAGGAATGTCAATGACAAGGCTTAAAGTTTTTTTAAAAAATAAACATAAAAAAAATTATCTAACTTCGCGATACGTTCCAAGCTATTTAATTTGACATCTAACGGCCACGAGAAATTATAGCCTCTTTTTAACGAAGATAAATTGTCTTATGGTATACAATCTCATTACCCTTTTTAGATTAATGGGACAAAATGAATCCATTTATTTGTAGGACTGCCGAGACCTTAGTCAATTGGTGAGACACCCGGCTTGCAAGAGGAAGTACAAGCGGCGAGCCTTCTTTTAACAAATCAAGCCAATGTATCCAAAACAAAAGCACCCCATAAAAACCCATGTAAGAAGCAAAATTAATGTACTTTTTTTTTATTTTTAGGGATATTTAAAAGGGTTTTTATACCAGGGAAAAGTATATATAGAGCCGCCGGGGCTCTAAACAATCAAATTAGAGCCTACATCAAAAATTTCACTAGAAGAGATGGTTTTGAGGTCTAAATATCCTCAAATTGATCATCTCGACATCAAGATGCATGGACATGAGAAAAAAAATGGGTTTCAAGTTTAGAAAATAGTGCATTTTGTAATGCATTTTTTGATGGTCAATTTTCAAGAGTTTCAAGTTTTCATAAATTTGTTGATCTACATTATTTTTGAAGCTTTAAACTTTATAAATAAAGATGGAAATATGTTCTAAGTTTATCACAAAGATTTTCAATATTGAATCCACATTTCTCGACACTATTTGAAGGTAGGCTCTAATTTGATTATTTAGAGCCTAGGCTCCATACAAACCGCACCCTTATATACAATGAAACCATTTATCTTTATTACAAGGAGGTCACATCCAGTTTTTAGATATCTAATTCGATAGCTTCGGCTAGTCGTTAAGTCCTATGATTTTTTGTTTTTTGAACTTTGAGTCTCTTCAATGACGTTTTTCGAATCACCCAAATTGGAATTTAAGGGATAAGAATGATTGTGACCTCCTTGTACAAAAAGTAATGGTCTTTTTGTATATTTTTCCTATTTTAAAAATTAGTAATGATCCTATGAGACCCTCCCACCCCCATATGTTTAGGACCCCAAAGGATCACTATTAAACTTGGTATAAATCTCTAAAAAAATTGTCACATGGGTAGGTGTGGGACTTGACTTTTCTAGAGATCTGTGTCAAATTTAATGGTAATCCTTTGAGGTCCTACACACATGAGTGTTGGAGGGTCTTATAGGATCATTACTTTTGAATTTTACTATGATGTTCCTTATTTCCTACTTTATTATTGTTTTCCCAAAAATACCCGTAAGATTGATATTGGGAGTCTCAAACTAATGTTATAACCTTGCCATTGCAAAACTAATGTTAGGTACAGTGAGTGCCAAACACTATCTTCGTTTTATGCCTTCTTCAGTATTCTCTGTACCAAATAAAATCTTTCATTTTTTTTGTCAAAAAACTTATATTTTTTCTTGTAGAATCAAGTTTGGTGATATTAGTGCCAAACAAAATCTTTTTTTTTTTTTCTTTTTGTAACTTAAACTAATTCGGTATTGGGACTGCCAAAGTTGATTTTATAAGAAAAAAGACAAGAATATATTCTATATTGATAGTACTAAAATGGTTTCTATTGAAAAAAAGAGGAGTTTTTTCAGTATAGGAGTACCCGACAATATATTAAGGGAAAATATCCTATTATCCCTTATTTTTAACTTTTATATTTCATCAAACCCAAGAATTGAAAATATTACTTGTAAGCAAAATGACTCCATCTTTTCTGTCTTCCAACCCCCTTAACTCTTTTGACCAAGTATTATTGACTTCAACAACTTTCGAAATGACTCTATTTCTTTCTCTCTCTAAAACTCAATCTCTCTCTCACATTCGTCTCTCTCTCTCAAAACTCCATTTCTCTCTAAAACCCAAATTCGATCTCTCTCTCACATCATCATCTATCTCTCTCAAAACTCTCTCTCTCCCTAAAACTCAAACTACATCTCTCTCTAAAACCCAAACTCCATATCTCTCTTATTAAACTCCATCTCTCTCACACATATAAGAAGTGTGCTCCTGTTCGAGCTCAAGCTAAACCCCTTAGTTGGTAAACTCACCTAGAAGCAAAGAGAGAGAGTTTGAGTTTTAGAGAGAGAGAGAGATGTAGTTTGAATAGGGTGTCATTTAGTGTTTGTTTGGGTTAAAAATTTATGGTCAAAGGGGTCCATGGGGATGTAAGATAGAAAAGATAGAGACATTTGGCTTACAAGTAATATTTTTAATTCTTAGGTCGTGATATATGAAAGTTAAAAATAGAGGATAAGGAGATATTTTTACATTTATTAAACCAAGACAATGTTTGGTACTTCTAGTACCCAATAATAATTTGTAACCACTAGCTACAATCTTAGCTCAGTATTGTAATTGCTTAGCTAACATTGTTGCTAGCGGTTACAAAAATATTATTATAAATGAGTGATTTTTGCTAGAAAATCCATTATAAATGAGTGATTTTTGCGACCCAATAACGGTTATTATGGATATTTGCATGAAGTGCAAACTTCTTCAAAGATGCTCTCCGTTGACTCTTGAAATTTTTTTTGAAGCACTTCATTTAGCATTTGTTGAAGAGCTAAGTGTTCTCCCCTTAGCTAGAGTTTATTATATTGCATTAGAGAACAGAAGGGAAATCAAATGTGAGATTCATGTAGAAAGTAAATTGATGGAGGACATATACCTTTTATTTTTTAAGATTTCTTATTAAATTTTAGAGATGCATTTTTGTAATTTTAAGGTTATTTTTTATAGTTTTAAATTTTGCTTAGGCATTTTTAGTTTTTTTATATTTTTAAGCTTTTAGAAGTTGTTAGAAAAGTAGTTAAAGTACTTATGAAATATTAAAATATGTTATTACACCACGTATTTTAATTAGGACTGCTATTTATAATAGAGCCCGGATTTCTTAGGACCTAAGAAGGGTCTTTTATTACAAATAGGGGTCTTGAGATATTAGATTAAAGAGCTGAGTTTTGGGATCATTTTCTGTTTTAACCAGTGAATAGCTATTGAAGCATGACTCGTAGGTTTCCTATATAATTTTCCAATCAATAGATCAATAGACTATTAGATGTTCTTTCTTGAGGAATTCTTTTTGCATTAATAGCTATTAGAGCCAAGTATTCATTCAAGGAGTAGGAATTTTCAATCAAATCTAAGGTATGCTGATTTTGGGGCAAGGTTTGCTTATCTCAACCTAAATTTTGTTGATTTGAGCCCAATGTTTGCCAAATTCAACTTAGTTATTGCTGATTTCAACTAGGTTTTCTTGATTCCCTACTTAGGGTTTGTGTTTCAACGAACCTATAGCAGTGGAAAGGGGTCGCACAATGGAAAATCTCATAGATCTACCCCTTGATGCCAGAGACGAAGAAATTGAAGTTCTCAAGTCAAGTAGCTTGCACAAAAACTTGCGGGCATCACTTGCGGGTATGATGCTGATCTTTCTGGCCAATTAAATGTTAAATACAACTCATTTCACTGCTGTGCTCCATGAGAGGACTCAAGTGAAGAGGAAAGTAATAAAAGACCTAGACATAAGGGATTCTAGGGTTTTCAATTTAAATGTAGGCATTCCTAATTTTAACGCAGGTCTTTTCCATTACATGTAGTAGATTGGGATTCGATATCAATCTTTAATGTATGTACAAATGAAAAAAATGATCTTGAAGCAGATCCAATCTTTGATTAAAAAGAAAAAGCAAACGATGAAGTGATCCAAGAAGAATCAATGAGTGAACTTGTTAGTTCGACAATCGAATTCAATACTCATCACCATAGTATGTTCTAGGTCTGAAATAAGGCAATTTCAGCAGGTATATGGCTGTGCTATAGCAATTTAAATTGTTTACATTTCTGAATCAAGCATAATGTCAAAGTTAATTCCATCAACATATAACAAACCGTTTCCTCTTAGAAGCGTTTATAAATATAGTTACTGATTGCAAATATTATTTTCAATACACAAATCATTGTGTTTTGATTGGGCCATATGTATAGATCCCAGAATTTGAAGCATAATGTTCAATAGAAGAAGGTTGTGGGCCTAACAAAAAAATCGTCTTAGCCTATATTAAAACTTGCTGATGAGTTTTTTTCAACCAGAGGAGATAGATACTAGAAGATTGGACGTACAAAATTTGGTGTTAAAATAGTCAGTAAAAAAATCATTAAAAATAAAAAAGTGTAGAGACGTGACATTGTGGTTGGGGCAATCATAACCCTCCATTCATAATGGACGGTAGGATAAGGGAAAGTATATAAGTTTTATGTTGTAGGGGAAGCATGGAAACCTTACCCTAAGCATAAAGAGATGGAAAAGTCTTCTGTCCTCGAGGACTCACACAAATTTCATAAAGATGGATGTAGGTTGGTGGCCCCCCAAAATAAAATCACTCAAAGTTTTTCTCAAAAACAATTATTTTTAGTTTTAAAATTTATTTATTTTTACATAATATTGATCGCTATATTAGATATTATATATTATATATTCCTTCAAGATCCCTCTAAAAAAAAAGAAGGAAAATGATTTGATAGGGCAGCCTTATCAAAATAACTAAAGCCACCTCATAACTCATCAAAAGTTGCAATTCATAACTCATCAAAAGTTGTAATTCAAGTGTTGAAAAAGCTTTAAATCGATCATCTCAGCTTAAACATTTCGGTTGTGCAAAAAATTTAGAATTTCATATTCTAAAAATAGTGTATATTGCAACAAATAATCTAGACCATCCATTTCGCCTTAAACACAAGTCTTAACAGATCCGCATGATTAGTATCATTTTTTTACTTTCATATTTTATTGTTGATGTTGAAAATTAATTTTAGAGTCACGATTTCCACCAAAAGTATTTTCCGATTGAGGATTTGAGGTGAGGATTTATTTTATTTTCACAAAGCTCAGGCCCAGTACAAACTTCATCCAAAAATAAATCATGACGAAGGGCCAATGTTAGCCATAACGTCAGCATCAACATCATCGTTATCATCAGCCGTCGTCAACTTATGGGCCAAAAAAAAAATTTCTTCGTGAACAGAGGAAAAGAAATATTTCGGAGTGTTAACTCTTTTTTGAGAAAGAGAGAAGAAAAACAATTATTTTGAATGTTATCTTGTTAAAAAAAGAAAAAAAAAACGAAAATAAAATTTTATCCGTGAACAATTTATGGTGCGTTCAGGAGTCAGGAAAGCTTGTATATAGTTATCGGGACTGTACCTCCTTGGTTATCGTTAAGGTTGTATTGGCATACGGATGCATATGCGCCTTTAAATTTTACCTTGGTATATAATTTTAAAATTTTAAATTTCAAAAATGGTCAAAAGAAAGTAGATCTATAAACAGATGAAAATCTTGAAAATGGACGATCTAGATAATATGTTGTAAAATGTACTATTTTTTAAACTTAAAATCTTTTTAATTTTTTACGGTCATACATCTCGATGTCGAGATGATCAATCAAAGGGTTTTTCAACATTAAAACTACTTTTTCCGATGGATTTTTGAGGTGCATCCATAGCTCTACATTATAAGGCCGCAACCTTATATAAACTTTTTCCTTTCGTTAATTATCCTTCTCCAATATCTGTTTGCTTAATAAAACTAAATCCAAAAAGATATTCTACTCCCTCAGGAGTAGAATGTTCATTTACTCTCTCGGGTAAAATCCCAACTAGAATTAATTTAGAACTCCAAATTTTGGGGATTCTTAGATTAATCCTAATTAAAAAACCCCGAATTGTACTCTCTATGCACCTGAAAAAATAGTGTCTCGAGATTGAATAGAGACCATTCAATTTTTAGATTGTGAGATCTAAGCG
>NW_006499651.1:812883-824521 GCF_000471905.2 Amborella trichopoda | reverse complement strand
AATCTAGAAATAAGGTGCACATAAAATATATATCATAAAAGGCTGTTTTGATGTTGAAAAACTCTCTAATTGATTATCTCAACATTGAGATGTATGAATATGAAAAGCAAAAAGATTTCGAGTTCTAAAAATAGTTTATCTCACAACATATTACCTTGACTGTCTATTTTCAAGATTTTTAAGTGTTTATATATTTACTTGATTTGAACCATTTTTGGAATTTAAAATTTTATAATTAGGTATGAAAATAAATTCTTAAGCCATCTTAAAAAATTTTGACCCCAAAATTATATTTATGATAAAATTTGGAGGTGCAACTAAATTTGATTAACCTTACACAAACCACACGCAATAAATATTAATTAAATTTGTTCTATTAAAGTTTGATATTTTTCAATAAAGAATGTCTACAAATAAACCATTTACCTTTTGTACAATGAGGTGAAAATCATCATAGGTTTTAATAAGGTTCGGCCGAAAGTGGTTCTTACCCTATAATTTGGTATTTTTGGCCTGAGCCTTAATGATTAGGAAAAACATTAGATAAGCCAATGGGCTTATACTATAGCCTAAGCCAATTTTGAAGTAGAGATGTACTATATCTTACAACATGTATGGTTTGCGTGAAATTTCTGGAAAACATCTTCACACAAAAAAAGATGAATTGATGGAGTTGCCTCTTGGTGTAAAAAGATGAATAGACAAATTGGTATGAAAATATTCTCACACCTAACATATGCAATAATTTTTCACATTACAATATCTTCGAAAAAATAATTTAACGCGAAAAGGGAAAGAGATAACATGTACAGAAACGGAGAAAATGAGTTTGTTATTTTCAGGAAAGTAGGCTCTGTTTGGCATTCACCGGAACTGGACTTTCAAGGATTTAAATTTATTTTAAAAAAAAAACAAATTTCCGAATTTATAGATAACATGAACACCTTAATTAGTCTTAGAAATAAATGGGTTTATAAGGGGGCAAATGCATGTCTGTCATGGCATTCAACCATCGAGAAGCCCTCCTGATTACAACTATTAATTAGTAGCCCATTTCCAGCATGGGTAAGGTTCCCCAATCTTCAATTTCACTTTTGGAACCGAGATCATCTCTCTTGCTTGGTTGCAGCAAATGCAATGAGAGGTTGCAAAAGAGCAGACTCTGCAAGAATATCTGCTCAACTTTTGGTGAATACACTGCATGGGGAAGGATTCTTGCAGACAATAAAATTTGAAAAATCGCCTCAACAGTGTTCCCATGGTACTATCATTAAATGCCGTAAACTGATGCCAAAGGAATAAGAAACCTCAAACAAGGGACATGGTAAAAGGGCTCACAAAGGGAAAGAACAAGCAGAAAAGGAACACCACGAAGCAATAGGACTGAACACAAGATGATACATACACCAACGTTGAGGACGAAGAACAATTTTCTACTCTTAACTGTAGAACTGGAATAACATTCTACGTGATCGGTGAAAACCCGGTCCATCTGTTACTGAAATGTACACATGGCTATAGCTAGCATAACATATTACAGTGTTTAAGGCATTACTACATCAAAGCAACTTAGAGTGCTGTAAATGAATGCCATGGTTCAACATGCTACATAAACAATTGACAACTTCAAAGACAGAAAGAATAAGTAGAATTGGGTTAAACAAATCTTTGATGATACTATGGCCTAGTTGGCAGTGAAGAATGCTCAGTGAAAATCGAGATGTAAATGAAATGTAAGTTGGTAGCATAGCACAAAATCTCTTAAATTAGAGTATAGTGTCCTTGACACAACATGATTTCTTCTTCTTAATCACAAAACTAAACTGTAAATCACAGTCTGAAACTTGTCAAATGTACATACTCTTTTTAGATTGGTACAATGGTTGGCTCAGCCAGAAAAGAGAAGGAAAAAGAAAAGAAAATCTTATCTTTCTTGCTATTGATCTTCTTGCTTGAATCAAGTTCTCAAGTCTTTGCCTAGATGTTGTGCTGCTAAATTTTTACCCGCAATTCATCACCCCTGTTTTCCATCTCTCTCTTGCTCTATCTTAATTGGTTTGGATAGGATCGCGTTGTCTGAGCATTACCCCAACGAGGAAGAATAAGCATATGAAGCAACAGCCTTTGCCCAAGCTACCAACTGTGCCTTCATTTCCTTCTCATCACCAGAGAGTGTCATATCAATGCGGAGAATATCACGCTTCGACTAACCATCAACTATCGATTCTGGACACAATTGTTGCGATTTAGTCATTTCTTTACTGCGATCAAGCTTAGAAGAAGCACAATCCACACGAGCCACGGCCAAGGCTTCAATTGCCATTGCCACAATGCAAGTGCTCCTGATTTTTCTTCAGCGTTTCATGAGATACTTATAGATGCTCCAAAAGAGAACTCCTGTAATGTAATATCTCTAAAGCTTTCCATTTGGGAATCATAAACAAGACAAAAAAATGTTTTCACCCGTGATGTATATAGGGTTCTTATTGAAGGTTCAAAATTCTGATGAAATTAAGTGATATTATATGGGAAAGAGAAACTTTATCGCATGAAACATAGAACAAATGCTATGTTCATGGTGCAAAAACTATGCAGAGTTGGATGGTAAAAAGAAGTTACAGGGTCATACTACTCACGGGTTAATAAAGATAAATATGGGAATGGAAAGTATGGATCAACCTATTATCCTCAGGTTGGTATTAAACATGGAAAAGCACCTTTTCAATGGTTGAGATCTCATGTGGTCATATCCAACGGCTTAAAAGTGGTCTCTTATTTTATTTTTTATTTTTATTTGAGTAATATACGTAGGTGTATTTTTATAAATGTAAGTAAATAAAAATGATTAAAAAATATTTTAAATAAGATTACTCAAATACCTCTAAATTTATTTTGGTCAATATTTTTTATTTAGAATATTTTTCATTAATTTTATTCAATCTTATTTATAAAATTGAACTTATAACCAAAATTTCAGATTGAAATTATTTTTAAATAAAAAATTAAAAATAAAAAACAAGATTCCTTATTTGCCCTTGGATGAGCATGATTCAATGTGGACCATTAAAACGGTCTGATGCACCTTTTAAGCGTCCACAATACCAACCCATAGAATATTAATGATCCCTCACTCTCTAAGATTTTGAAATATTGAAAAATTCATGGACCGAATTATAACAACATAATAAATAGAAAAATATATAAATAGATTATTTATTTTTGGTACGAGAAGGTCACAAGCACTCTTTTTGTCGGATTTTAAATTGTGTGGTTATAAGAGTGTCAATAACTAGACTCAAAAAAATAAACATTATAGAAGTTCATGATACATCCCATGCCATTTAATTTAACATCTAATGGCTACGAGTAATTGTGACATCCTCGTGACAAAGATAAGTTGTTTCCTAGTCCACAATCTCATTTCCCCTTTATTTGCAGGACTGCCCGGAGATTGGTACGTTGGTGAGATACCCAGCTTGCAAGAAACCTTTTAACAAACCAAGCCAATGCATCCAAAACAAAAACACCCCAAAAATAGCAGTAAACCCATATATTTTTTAAAAAATTTTATGAAGTTGTTCCTTATTTCCTAACTCCTTTTTTTTTTCTTCCTAAAGTGCCTTTAAGATTGGTAATGAGAGTCTCTAACCAATTTTGTAGCCTCACTATTGCAAAACTAGTGCTCTTCTTCAGTACTCGTTACCAAATAAATCCAATTTTTTATTTTTTTCAAGAAACTTGTATTTTTTCTTGCAAAATCGAGTTCGGTAATGTCAATTGACGACCATTTTTTTTTTTTTTAACAAAAACAAGTTCGGTATCATGACTACCAAACTTGATTCTATACGTAAAAAGACTTGAATATATTTTATAAGGATAGTGCTAAAATGGTTTATGTTGAAAAAAGAAAGATTTTTTTTTTTGGGTATTGGAGTACTGAACAATATATTAAGCCAAGACAATGTTTGGGAGTCCTAGTACCTAATAATTTTTTTGTAACTGCTAGACTACAATATTAGTTTGGTTCTGAAAGTTCCAAACTCAAGGCCATTTTGAAAAAAATAAACATCTTAGAAGATTTTTTTTTTTTTAAATATCTCTAAAAACAAAAAAAGTTCATGTTAATTTCCCTCAAAACAACTTCGTGAAAAACCCAGTATAAATGAGTGGTTTTTGTTACCCAAGCGCAGTTATTATGGATATTTGAATGAAGTGCAAACTAAGCGGCCTCCCCTGACCTAGAGTTTATTATATTGCGTTAGAGTAATTTTAGGGTTTATTTTTATAGCTTTTAATTCTGTTTGGGCATTATAGTGTTTTTTATATTCTTTAAGATTTAGGAGTTGTTAGGCAAGTAGTTAGAGTATTTATGGAATAGTTTGTTTCATCAAGAGGTAAAATTGTTATTACAAATTTTATTTTAATTAGTACTATATTAGAGTCCGGATTTCTTAGGTCCTATAAAAGATCTTTTATTACACATAGGGATCTTGAGAAATTAGATTAGAGAGCTGCGTTTTGAGATCATTTATTGTTTTAACCAGTGAATAACTATTGAAGCTTGACTTGTAGGTTTCCTATTTTATTTTCCAATCAATAGATTATTAGATGTTTTTTCTTTTTTCTGCATCAATAGGTATCAAACCCAAGGATTCATACAAAGGTAGGAATTTGAAATCAAATATAAGGTATGTTAATTTTGGGCCAAGGATTGCTGGTTTCCACCTAAAGTTTGTTGATTTGCGCCGAAGGTTTGCCCAATTCAGCCTAGTTCTTGCTAATTTCATCTAGGATTTCTTGATTCTCTACCTAGAGTTTGTATTTCGATGAACTCATGGCAGTGGGAAGGGGTTGAGGAAGGGGAACTCTCATAGATCTACCATGTGATGCCAGAGATGAAGAAATTGAAGTTTTCAAGAGGTAAGTCAAGCAGCTTGCACGACATCTTGCGAACATCACTTGTGGGTAAAATGGTGATCGTTCTGCCCAAGAAAATGTGAAATACAACCCATCTAACTATTGTGTTCAATGTGAGGAGTCAAGTGAAGAGAAAAGTAATGAGCAACCTAGACATAAGAGAATCTAGGGTTTTCAATTTGAAAGTGGATGTTCTTGTTTTTAACGCAGGTCTTTTCCAAAATCATTATGTTGTAGATTAGGATTCGTCATCAGTTTTTAATGCATGCATAGATGAATAATAAGATCTTGTAGAAGATTCTATCTTAGATAAACAAAAAAATAAAAAAATGAAAGGATTCCCAGAGAATCAACGAGTGACATTGTTAGTTCGACTATCATGTTTTAGGTATGAAATAAGGCTATTTCAACGGATATGTGGTTGAACTAATGTGATTTCAACTGTTTGCGTTACTGAATAGAGTATAATGTCGCATTTAATTTCATCGACATATAATGATTGTTTCCTTGAGGTTTATTAGAAGCATTTACAAATCTATTAATTGATTTCAAAGACCCATTTCCACTATACAATTATTGTGTTTTGATTGGGCCAATGATGCATAGATCCCACATATGTTCAACGTTTGATTCCTCTTGATACATATTGCTACCAACCCCTTCATACATATTTGAGTTGGGCATGCCATACATGTTCGAGCTGGGCCCGTCCTGTATGTCTAAGCTAAGCCTACCATGCATGCCCATGTCATAACCACCAAGCATTCTAAACCCGCGTTCCCTTTGGTATGTTTCATGTAAACACATTCTTGTGGCCATCTCCAAGTCATTATTATATTGCTCTTCTGGATCATTTCTGCTTGATGGCGTATATAAACTAGCTATGTCCTCATTCATCCTCTGCTTTGCAATTTTTTTACCTTTGGTAACCTTGAGAAATGTCGTCATCTGCTTTTTTACATTATTAGGGATATTATTGCATGCAGAAACATCTCCCTTAACCCCTGTCAAGTATTGTTTGAACCTATGTACCCCACTACTTATCACTCTATGGCAATAATTACAAATAATTTTGTAGTTTTTATTGGGATCAAGTCTGACCCCATGTTGCCATGCAGGGCCTTCCGCAGATCTTGACATGGTTCAACTCTAAAATGTAAAAGGTTAAAAATTAATCTGACAGTTCAACATGAAAAATAATCATCATGCATTGTGATAATATTTAGGGGTAGTTCATGAAGTTCTATTTGTTGTTGATGTAAAATACTTCTATTGACAAAAATATTTTAATTCCTCTTGGGAAAAATAATTTATTTATGCAACATTATAGATAAAAATAGCCTATATCAGCCACTACATATATAACAATAAATTTATATTGATATAGTATCAATAAAAAATATATTTACAATGGTATAGTATTCACAATGCCAATACATATGGACTTATCATAAATCTTCATTTCGACAAACATGAATTAGTTCCTATTGAAAAAAAAAAAATATTTATGCAACATTATAGATAAAAAAAATTTTGTATAAGTCACATAGAATCAACAAAAAATTACATTAATATAGTCATCTATAATGCCACTACACGTATATTTGATACAAAAAACATTTACAATGATATAGTCATTCACAATGCCACAAATAAAATTTACAATAATATATTTGGCACAATCCTAACTCAATTGAAATGATCACAAATAGTCGTACATCTCAATTACAAATATGCAAGATAATATAATAAAAATGCAAGCTCCAAATATGACTACAACTTAATTATCAAGAACATACATTTTTTGCATTAAAAATTTAATAATAAAATTGAAAATTGCAAGATAATATAATTATCATACATGCCACGACTTTTTTACAATGATATTCACTTTAATTCCTCATGATAATACAGTTTAACAATAAGTATTTTTTGCATTAAAAATTTTAAAAATTAAAAAGACATTTTTAATGCAAAAATGCATTAAAAATATAATACAGTTTAACAGCATGTATTTGTTAAAGTATTGTTTTGCATTAACAACAAATTAAAAAATACCGTTTTGCATTAAAAATATAATAACATGCCATGATTTTACTACAATGATATTCACTTTAATTCCTCATGATAATACAATTTAACAACATATATTTTTTGCATTAAAAATTTTAAAAATTAAAAAGACATTTTTAATGCAAAACTGCATTAAAAATATAATACAGTTTAACAACAAGTATTTGTTAATGTATTTTTTTGCATTAACAACAAAGTAAAAAATATCGTTTTGCATTAAAATATAATAACATGCCATGATTTTTTTACAATGATATTCACTTTAATTCCTCATGATAATACAGTTTAAAAACATGCATTTTTTACATTAAAAATTTTAAAAATTAAAACTACATTTTTAATACAAAACTACATTAAAAATATAATACAGTTTAATAGCACGTATCTGTTAATGTATTTTTTTCATTAACAACAAATTAAAAATACAGTTTTGCATTAAAAATATAATAACATGCCACGATTTTTTTACAATGATATTCACTTTAATTCCTCATGATAATACAATTTAACAACATATATTTTTTGCAATAAATATTTAAAAAATTAAAAATAATTTTTTGATGTAAAACTGCATTAAAAATATAATATAGTTTAACTGCATGTATTTGTTAATGTATTTTTTGGCATTAACAACAAATTAAAAAATACAGTTTTGCATTAAAAATATAATAACATGCCACAATTTTTTTTTACAATGATATTCACTTAAATTCCTCATGATAATACATTTTAACAACATGTATTTTTTGCATTACAAATTTTAAAAACTAAAAATACATTTTTAATACAAAACTACATTAAAAATATAATACAGTTTAACAGCATGTATTTGTTAATGTATTTTTTTGTATTAACAACAAATTAAAAAATACAGTTTTGCATTAAAAATATAATAACATGTAATTTTTTGCATAAATAATCTATCAACATGCAATTTTTTGAACTAGAAATTTAACAATAAAAATAAAAAATATTATTTAATTTCTCATGATAATCAAAAACAATTTTTCAGAAAATCACGATTTCTCAAAAAAATTGATCATGAATTATAAAAAAAAAAAACACAGTTCTTCACAGACCAACCTAACATCAGTCATTCCAACTCAAAAAATTTGCCTCAAATAGAATAAATTACATCAAATTGAATATATGTTTTGATAAACAACACTATAAGGAATCAAAGCCCTATAATATTAACACATTAATAATACTATAAGGAATCAAAAAAAGAAACACAGTTCTTCACATACATCAGTCATTCAATCTCAAAAATCAAGCTTAAATTGAATAAATCAGATAAAAAATCAATTTTTTTTTAACAGACATCAATCTTTTTTTCTCAAAAATCCAACTCAAATTGAATAAATATAATCAAATTGAATACATGTGATGATAAATAACACTACAACGAATCAAAACCCTATAAATTTAATACATGATTTGTAAAATATTGACTGAATTTGATCGCATGGGGAAAAAAAAAAAACACAATTCTTACCTGTTATTCGTGCACCCATGCCTTCAAACTCAAAATTGATATGTATTCCTCCAAGATAATCACAAATTATGAACAAAAAATTCTGACCAATACTTTTAAGATCACTCACCCTGAAATTTTACAAAAAATGATGCGTTCTGTCTCTTGAAATCAGTGAAATGGCAGAAACCCTAAAACTCACTCTTCGATCCAAATTTGTTAATAAAAAACGGTGCTTTTTAATTCGTTTTATTAACTGAAATGGATGAGAAATTTGAATTAAAGCCTGCAAGATTCGTTCATAAGGTTGAAAAAGTTGAAAATCGATAACAAAATGACAAAAAAAATTGAAATCCCGTGAAGAACATTGTGCAGCCCGTGTTCTTGCTGGTGATTCGGTCTGACTCGCGATTCACTATTGGGAATCGCCCGGTTCTCTCTAGACACGGGCGATTCCCGGTTATTCGTGGAACCGGCTCGGTCTCAGGCGATTCTCGAGTCGAACTGGGAGAGTCCGACTCGACTTGACGATTTTTTAAACCCTGCTCTTACCATATTAAGATAATACACTTACCACATTCAAAAGGATAGTAGATATATTGTTGTGGAGAAACACTTTTGAAAATTTTTGAGCAAGATTACGGTAATCAGAGTGTGGTCACAGAAATAAAATATGATACTCCAGAGAGAGAGAGTACATCCCTTTGAACAATCCACTACTTCATTTCGCATGGTTTAGAAGCAATAAATTTGTTGTCGCACATTCTGCTATTCTTGTGACCAATGTTATAAGGAAAGCGGTTTGATCGGGCTGCAACCCTATAATAATAAGTATATCCTCATTCCATAACTCATCGAAAATTACAAGTCAAGAATTGGAAAACCTTGACATCGATCATCTTGACTTGAACATTGTGATTACAAAAAAAAAAAAATTATTAGGATTTCAGGATCTAAAAATAATGTACATTGTTAATACATTATCTAGAACGTCCAATTAGCTTTAAAAATAAGTGTTCACCAATCTGCCAGATTTTTACCATTTTTTTAGTATCAAATTTTATTGTCGATGTTGAAACTGATTTTAGAGTCATCATAGAGATATATGTCGCTGAAAGTATTTTTCGGATGATGATTTTAGGTGAGGCTTTATGTGGTTTTCATAAAGCCTAGGACTTATAGAAACTTCTAGTCAATGACACATTCATAACTACCCGATTTAAAATAAAATTTGACCGACAAGAGTGATTGTGACTTCATTGTACTAAAAAATAAATAGTATCTTTTTATACTTTTATTTTTTAAAATCTATGTTTTCTTTACTTTTTAAAATTTTAAAGGTGTTTTCAGTTTGAATTTACTTTTAAAACATATTTATGTTTTCAAATAATCAAATTTTAAAATTTTTCAAATCTTTTTTGTGCTTTTGGCCCAGTGCTCTACCCCACCGAGTTCTGACTTGACAAGTATGCCCTTGCTAAGGCGTGTCCGGCACAACAATAAACAGTAAAGTCAAAATAGAGTTTTTTGTGCAAGAGAACCCTCAATTTTATCGTTTAGACCATGACAACCATGAACGAATACAAAATTGATTTAAAGCCCTTAAAATTAAAATATTTTTTCCATCCATTTATGAGTCTTCGTAGATATGTTAGATCTACACCATTTTTTTTGTTTCAAATTTTATAATTAGAGACAAAATAAATTATTAGGCCATCATTGGGGTTTTGGGTAGGGGCATTTTCTGATGGGTTTTTTTTATGCAGTTGCCTATATAACATAGGGCGGTTTTCTTATGAAGTTGCCTATATAACATAGGGTGAGGTTTCTGTAAGGTGCCTACCATATACTATACCAATATACAAATAAGGTACATCTTGTAATTTTGCCGGAACATGGAGTTTCAATGTTGAAAACCTAAAGATGCCTTGAAAATTCATATTTAATCATATTTGTGAAATTTAGAACTCTAAAAACAGTGGACATCGGGTATCTCTATAAACACTTGAAAATCTAGAAAATAGACGGTCTAGATAAATTGTTATATGATGAACTATTTTTAGGACTTCAAATTCTTGTATCTATATATCCATACATCTCGAGGTCAAGATCATCAATTGGAAAGTTTTCCAACTTCGAAAAATCTCTTTTGTACTAGATTTTTTAGGCACACCTTATTTTTATAGTATGAGGCCGCATCACACCATTTAAAATGATGCAGTTACGTGAAAATAACATTTTTTAGTTATAAGGTTTCATTGGTTTGAACCAGTATGCTGCTTCTCCTCGCAAATTCATGTGGTTCTATTCTTATAGACTCCAAATACAAAACAAACAATGGTTACCCTAACGTTTTGAGCGCAAAATTTCAAAGAATTTTTTTTTTTTTCTTTTGGGTGGATAAGTAAGGATTTCAGGCCTTAAGCATTTCAAAAAAAGTCCATTTTTTAAAGTGTTCATGAAAATGGAGGTTGTAGCTTTTTAATTGAAATTCAAGTGGTACTACCCACACAATATAGTAAAAACAATACAACTCACCAATCAATTGAGTTCCCTCGCTTGGGGACAGCAATATCTATCTTGGGATTATGATCACCACACATTGTTCAGGCCAAATTCCAAAATACGACAATCTCCTCTTTGAGCAACCTCTAATTCCACATGTGTAGAGGGTAAAAACCAAAAATTTGACTAAAAATAAAAGAAAATTAAAAATTGTGTAAAAAATAATAGAGCAAAACATAGAGATTTATGCAGTTTAGCAATTATATCCACAGACGGAAAAGCAAACTTTCTCTTCTACAAGACGAAAAAATATTTATGCAGACACGAAGAATACAAAGATTTATAAGCTCTCTATCAAAAGCAATGAAACAGATATTCCCTCTCCAGAATACCCACCTAAAGGCTAAATGAAACAACTGAGTAGTTTGCAATAGACCAAGATGATTTCATAACAAAAACTGTTTGTTAAAATAGAAGGAACTGACTTGGTGCGTGAAAACCTCCTCTAGAAAAAAACCTGAAGCTTAATCGATGGACTCGAACTGAAAGGGTTTTGGGATGGACTCGAACAGATAGGGTTTTGGGAAACTGCAACAATATCCAAAAGAAACATTTTTGAGGGGCTGATACGCAGCCAGAGACTGGAGCCCTATTCCAAGAGGTAAA
>NW_006499651.1:757188-775997 GCF_000471905.2 Amborella trichopoda | reverse complement strand
ATTAACATAGAACAAAGGAGAGACTTGTTTTAAAGATTTTGAGTTTTCAGGTTGCCTTTTCTTTTCTTTTTTTTCTTTTTTTTGTTTTTTTTTTGTATTAGTTTTTTTTTCTTTTCTAGGTATAGGTTTTTGAGGTTATTTTTGTATGTCTTTTTTTTTTTTTTAATTCTTTTTATTTTTTCTTTTCTATGTATAGGGTTTTGTGGTTATTTTTGTATGCATATTTATAGTGTTTGTTGTCCTATATTTATTCATTTAATGTTTGCCTCCTAGGGTTGAACCCACAAAACTCAAGGTTGTTGCTATAAATTAGAGTTTTGTCCATTGATGTAAATATTTATCCAAAAATAAGTGAAGATGTAACCCATTGGGGCTTTGGATCCGTAGACGTAAGACTTCGGCCTGAACCACGTAAATGTTGTCTTCTCTCTTCTTATCTCCTCATTCAATGTTTGTGCATGTATGCTCTCACCAAATCTTCAACATTGTCAGCGATTTTTTATGTGAATTATTAGAAATTTTTTTCTTTTTTCTTGAAAAAAATTGAGATTTCAAATTTTCCTATATGACGCCTAATTTTGTGAATTATTTACGTACAATGAAATATTGATCTATTCTAAAAATTAAAAATAAATTTATAAAATCATATTGAATTGTGTGTGTATTTTTTAATGCGGCTGCCTTGATTTTTATGAGATTTATAAGCAATTCTAAAATAATATAAATTAGACGATTCATTTTCAAGATTAAGGACCGAAAACGCACCCCTGGGAATCCATTTATGCTTCAATCCATGCATTTGGAGCTCAAATTACGTGATCTTTGTTGAATACAAAACATTTTTAAGGCTCGATCATTTTCTTTTATGGTTCATGGTAAACTTGTTTTTTTTTTTTATTCAAATTCCATGTCTAAGTTGAATTTTGGAAGAGCGGACTCACTTTAATAGCAGCAGGCCAAGAGGCACCTAAACCTACCCTTTTTATCAATTCCTTGTTTTTTATTCTAAAAGTAATAATAAAAATAAATATTCCCTAACTTATTTCCATGAATTTGGAATTTTCAAATTTTAATAACAAAATTTTCAAATTTGCAACCTTAAAATGTAGAATTAAGGGGCACCTCATAAATCCATCGTAAAAGGTTGTTTTGAAAAACCCTCTAATTGATTATCTCGACATTGAGATGAATGAATATAAAAAGCAAAAAGATTTCGAGTCTTAAGAATAGTTTATCTCGCAACACATTATCTGGAATGTCTATTTTAAATTTTTTCAAGTGTTTATGGATCTACTTGATTTGAACCATTTTTGGAGTTTAAAATTTTGTAATTATAGATGAATATAGATTTTTAAGCCATCCTAAAAACTTTTAATGCCAAAATTATATTTATGATAAATATGAAGGTGCGTCTTAATTTGGTTGTTTAAGATTGCAACCTTACACAAACCACATCCAATAAATATTCATTAAATTAGCTTTATTAAAGTTTAGTATTTTTCAATAGGGATTGTTTAAAAACAAACCATTTATCTTTTGTACAAAGAGGCCGCAATCATTATTGCTCCTTAGATTTCAAAATAGGTGGTTGTAAGAGTATCATTGATTAGACATAAATTTCCCCGAAGAAAAACCTCGGACTTCGTGACTCATCCCAAACCTTCTAATTTGACACCGAATGAGTGAGAATAGTTGTGACCTCCTTATTCAAAAGATAAACGGTCTTTTTATAGACAATTGAATATTGCAATTCAAGAATATACGTTATGGGTATATCGGATGCATCAAATAAAAGTATTTCACTAGTGTTAATTATTTCAATAATGTCAACAAGAAATATAAAAGTTTTATTTGATGCGATCTGATATGGTACAATCCTTGTCCAACTAAAAGCGTATTAGTGTGGCTTAACTACCTCAATAATAATAAGGGAAAGCTTTCTATGCTTCCGCTACATCATAGAAGTTCTATCCTCCCCCTACCATCCAGCTGTCCAATTTTGATCAAGAGAGCCACTCATCGTTTAATCTTAGATCCGATGTCTCAAAGTATTTTATTTTTAGCTTTCTTTACACAAATTATATAAATATGAAATTTGGTATGTTCCATCTTCTCATTGGGGTGCACCTAAAAAATAATTTTATGATAAAATATAATGAACAAAATACGTCTTGAATCTTTTAGGGGTATTTTGGTCATTTTATTTTATTGAAAATATTTTTTTATATTTTTCATTAGTACGAGTTTAATAGAGGAATGAACGTCCAAAATTTGGCGTCAAAATATTTTATTGAAAAAAATTAAAAATAAAATAGAGTAGAGATGTGACATTATGATTGAGGCAATCTTAACCTTCCATTCAGAATGGACGGTTGGATAAGAAGAAAGATAGAACTTTTATGTTGTAGGAAAAGCATAGAAAGCTTGCCCTAATTATAATTAAAGTTCCTTTCAATGAGATATACATTTATAATAGAAGACTATGGCTTGTGATTCATTCAAATCTCACCTACAAATCGACGCCGTTAACTTGATGGGGTGAAAGACGCCTTAGCTCCGTTGGATGCAACTCCTTCCACGTGGCGTGCTCCTCTCGATCGACTAAAAGAACTGACTCATTAGGTACCGGTGGGTGCCACACTCTTCGGCCATCGCCATCGCCATGCCCGCGCTTATCCTACTCTCTCCCTCTCTCTGTGACAGGAGATTTCTCCTCTCTCTCTCTCTCTCTCTTTCTGTGACACAAGATTCCAAATAAAGCTTGATGCCCAAGAAAGTGGTTTCTTTATCTATAGATGCTACTCTCTTTCTCTCTCTAAGGTCTGTGACACAAGATTCCAAATAAAGCTTGATGCCCAAGAAAGTGGTTTCTTTATCTCTAGATGCTACTCTCTTTCTCTCTCTAAGGTGGTAGATTGTAGGCTTTCTCTCACTCTCTCTCTCTCTGCAATATCTGCGTTGGTTTCTCTCTTTCCTCTCTTTCTCGTGGTAAGAAAATGCGTTTTGAGTTATGTATCTTCAAATATGTAGGTCTCTGTTTCTATGTTCGTAGGACTTCCCCATCCACATCTCCATCTCCATCTCTATCTCTCTAGCGTCAAACTTATTGAGGGAAAATATCAATCAAGGGGTAGAAATTTCTTACAAATCATTAAATCAGTTATACTATAACCGATTATATTTAGGTCTTTATTTTTAAATTTTTATTTAAATAAAGTACGTTCTCAAAATATATTGAGAGTAAATTACAGACGGACTTGAAATAATTACTTACTCTTACTTAAAATATAAAATTATCAGATTATCGGCAGAAATTAAAAGGAAATTCTATCAACCCGCATTTTAAATTTTCACAAAATTGACCCTCAATCCAAAAATTTCATCCTCGATCTGTATTTTGATTTATTTATATTTTTAGTTTTTTTTCCCTTAAGGTAATGCCGCATGCTTTAGGGGTAGTACCCAAGCGATCTAAGGTTAGAATCCTCATATCGCCTTGTGCGCACAGCAAAACCTTAGTAGAGCGATAACCCTTGTTTTTCTCAAAAAAAATAAAAAAATAAAGAAATAAAGTGCGGTCAACCGATAGGGACCTCGGGCAACCCACATTTCCTTTTTTTTTCTAAAATTAGCCTTAAATTTGAGGATTCAATCCTCCGACTTCATTTACATTTTTTTGTTTTTTTTGGTTTTTTCATTAGTAAAGCAATGCCTGAAGCTTTAGGGGTAGTGCCGAGTTTATCTGTAGAAAATAATAATTCAACTCCTTAAACCCTTCAATAACAAGTACTTTTATAACTCATAAATCTAAAAAGTTTCTACAACATGTAGATCATCCATCCTATTCAATCATAGTCACTCATTATTAGCTTAAAAATAAAAGACTAAACTTGTTTCCAATGAAATAAAAAATAAAATTTAAAATAAAAAAATAAAATCCCTATAATTTTTCTTATTATATTATTGCCACGACTATTGCCTGGGTAAGCTGCATTAGAAAAGACAGAGAAGAGAGACACAGGAGTTTGAGAGAGAAGGCATTATAGGGACTGGGTAAATTTAGAATGACAAAAAGAGTTAAGAAACATGATAGTTAGAGAGAGGAGTTAGAGACAAATGACATGGTCAGAGAGAGGATTTAGATAGAGAAATAGATTAAATGAAATAAAGAGAGATAGAGAGGGGGAAAGGACTCGGTAGGGAAAAAAAAAGAAAAAGAAAAGATGAGGGGTGTGCTTCCTGAAGGAGAAAACTTTAATGGCGGATGGAAGTTATGGTTTTCATTATTGAGAACCTAGAATTTCTAAAAATTAGTTTCTTATAACATTTCTTATTAACAAAACAAGAAGTGCTACAATACAATGGAACTTCTAGCTTGTGGGCTTGGATGTTCCAATTATCAAATGTTCCCTAATGAAACTTGATTTTTTATTTTTATTTTTCATTGAAATGCTAATTTATTTCTATTTCATTCATTGTTTATCTTTACAATCTAATAAAAGAATATGTACATACATCAGAATTTGTGTACCTCCAAAGCTATCAAGGTGGTACCTTACTAAGGGTATCTACCATTGAATGGCACTCCTTGTAACACTATGAGGTTGGATCCCACTCAATATGTCTCAAATTTCGTTGATTGTTAGGGTGAATCTCCAAAGGATATGTAAAAAACTGTATTTCTATATATTTGAGCCTTAAGCCCCTATAGAAGATATTTTAGAGCCCATCAAAGATGTGAACAAGAACCCCATTTTATAGGGTTACAAAGCTGTGTATTATTAAAGAAAGTAGCTTATGCAATAAAGCACCTTCTTAATATTGGTACATAACCTTCTTAATTTGGGTACACATAAAAGGAAGAAAGTATTGTACCAAAAAATAAGCATAGGTTTCTATCATTTTCACACTCCCCCTCAAACTCAAGATACGTCAAGAGAAAGCAACTTGAGTTTGGACAATTGAACGCAGGCCTTAAAAACAAAGCAGGAAAAGAAGAAGTTTCAGCAACTGTAAATTAGTGATCCTAAAAAACTGACGCCTCGAATAAAACAGTGTCAGATAACAACAATTCAATAGGCTTCTGAAGCAAATAAGATCGAGTAAACGGAAAAAAAAAAAAAAAAAAACTACGATCATCCTACATATGGAGTAATAAAAAACTCCATCATCCAATATGATTGAGTATTGGAAAACTCAATTGTTAAACATGATCGATTAACAGAAAACTTGATCATGAACCAGGATCGAGAAATTCGAACATCAAACAGGAGGCACTTGGAAGAGCCGATAGAAATCAGTAGCGGATCAACAAGCACAGTTGAACCTTAGATTCAAAGTTGAGAATAGTAAGTTCCAAAACAGATCAGAGAGTCGAAACACAACTTGACAGAGAGACATATCAGAAAGTCGAAACACGACTCGGTGGCTGTTTTACAAATGGTGCAAATCAGTAGTTTTCAAAGGCCTTTTTTAGAGGTGGATTTAGAGGCGGGTTTCAAATCCGGCTCACCATGGGTCCAGCATCATAGGAGAGCACAACAACAATGGTTTACCTAAAGCAATGGGCAATGGCAGATGGCTTACAGATCATAAAGATCAAAATTTTTCCATCAATTTTTATTGCCAAGACATCTCATTTTTCAAAAGCCATATACAAATTATATGAGCACCCTTAGACGTGATCAAGAACCTGGATCTGATATCAAAACTTAGATGCGAGAATTTGTTTTTTTGTAACAAGATATACAAACACGGAGACAATGGATCGATAAACTTTTAATGTACTGTGAGAGAGATCAATTAGCAAGCAAGGGTAAGACGGTGACCAAGACTTTGATGATTTTTTCCCACTAGAAGACATTCCAAACTGACTTTTAAGAGAAAGTTCGGATGTGTAGCAATGGTTACTAGGGCCTATACCAAAACGGTGCAAAACCAATGGTTAATAAGAAGACTCAAATATGAGAAACAAGAAAAGTTTCTCCCCAAAAAATATTTCTGTAGAAAGAGCGAGCAAGATTAATTGGATCTGACGAACCAATACAATATAGAGATCGATATCTACCGCCATAGTGTGGTCGATCAAGAAAGAAGGAACCCCTCACAGACATGAACAGATAGCATATAGAAAACTATGCTCTGATGCCACTTGAAAAAACTGTATATTTGGGATTTAAGCCCCCAAGAAGATGTATTTCACAGCTCATTTGTAGACACCCTATCAAAATTATGGCTAATGGAACTCCTAAAAACCTCGATTCTGAGCCCAAAGGACCACAAAAACTCTAGTATACCATCGGCAACCTAGACCCAATATAATTTTCTCAAAACTACCCAAAACCTATTCCAACTTGACTTATATCCCGAAAGCTTTCCAACGGTCTAAGAATCGCCTGAATCAGATCTACATATAAAACAATCATACAAATGATAATTTAATCCCTATGAGACCCAAGTGTCGAGTTGCGGGCTAGGCCATGACGCGACTCGAAAGGCCCAGATGTGGCTCGATGATGTAGTGAACATGCTTTCTTTAATTAGATAACGCCAAAATTTCCAAAAAAAAAAACAAGAAAAATCATCATTTGAATCCTATAAATACTCCCCTCTATAACCCAAAAGGAAACCAGAAAAAAGATATCAAGAAAAGCCTTAAAAATTCCCAAAATTAGGAAAATAGCCCAAAAATATCAAAAAACAGAAAAACCCCAACGAATTCCTAAAACACTAAAACAAATACCAAGAATTTTGAAAAAATTACAAAAAATCTCAGAATTCATATTCAACCTTAGGAGATCCTAAAACTTTGGAAAACTAAGAAAATTCTCCTCTAATCTTAAGAAAAGCCTAAGTAGTCCCTACTTAAAATTCTCAATTTTTTTCCCTGCTTTATAAACATAGATCTAGATCAATGAAAGTTAGATCTATCAATTCCAGCAAGCAAAAACATTAAAAAAGAGAGATGGTAGTGCAAATCAGAAGAGCGGCTTGATCTAAAGCCAAACTCTAGGTTTCAGGTCCCTAGAGGTAAGTATCGATTTCTTTGCTTAATTTAGTTTGTTTTTACTCATTTAATTATCTGCTTTATTTTATTTCTTTTAAAAATTACTTTATTATTATACTTAATTACATTTAGAAGTGTTTTTTTATGTCAAAATACGAATTTTGAGCTGGCGCTACCAGTGGACTCAAAAAAAGAACGAATCTGCATAGATCTGGGATTTTTCTGAGCCCATAATTTAAGCGACCTCATTTTCTCTACTTTTTAAAAAATAATCCAGTTTTACTAAGATTTGAGCATATCTCATCCCAGAGATCGGCGCAGATCTGAGCGTAAACAGTTTTGCACCCACCGTGGGGGACTTGAGCTTCATATCCATATTTAGAGTTAGAAAAAAAGCTTCTTTTTTTTTCATATTTATTTTCCTGCAAAAAGAAGAAAATTAATGTAGATTTGAAAAGATTTCTTTTAGATTCTATCTTTTCTTTGTAGATTTTATATCATTTCTTTCTCCATAAAAAATTTAGGAACTTTTTTCTCTCAATCTTTATGATCTTTTAGATTAATCTTTATCATCTTTTGGATTAATATTTATCATCCTTTTTATATCAGGCTTTTTTAGATTCATCTTTTAGATCAATCTTTACCATCTGTTTTAGATCATCTTCTTTATTTCAGTCGGCCAATATTTTATTATTTTCCAACTTACTAACCATGCGTGAAACTCAGAACAAATGCTATGTTCATGGTGCAAGAAGTATGGAGATTTGGATAGTAAAAGAAGTTACAAGGTCTTACTACTCACGGGTTAATAAATAAAAATATGAGAATAAAACGTACAGGTCAACCAATTGTCCGCGAGTTGGTATTAAATATGGAAAAGCACTCATATCCAACGACATAAAAGTAGTCTCTTATTTTATTTTTTATGTTTTATTTTTATTTGTGTAACATACGTAGGTGTATTTTTATAAAGGTAAGTAAATAAAAATGATTAAAAAATATTTTAAATAAGATTTACTCAAATATCTTTAAATTTATTTTGGTCAATATTTTTTATTCAAAACATTTTGTTAATTTTATTCAATCTTACTTATAAAAATGAACTTTAAAAAGAATGTCATATTGATATTATTTTTAATAAAAAATTAAAGATAAAAAACAAGATTTATTATTGGCCCTTGGATGGGCATGGTTCGATCTGAACCATTAAAAGGTTCCTGTGCACCTTTTCGCACATGCTGTAGACGAAATACCAACCCATTGAATATTAATGATCTCTCTGTCTCTCTCTAAGATTTCGAAATATTGAAATATTTACGGACCGAATTATAAGGACACAATAATAGTGCACGTACATGATGTCTTACCGTTCAAGGTATTTGGGCCTGTATAAAAATGGATATGGTGTTCCGCGGGACCTCACTAAAATTTGTGCTATTCAGATCACCTTAAGAAAATCACATTTTTTGTGGGGTGACAAATTTTTTTTTTACGAGTGCCTTTTGAATCACCTGACTTTAAATTTAAAATACCTTTAGGGCCTATTTGAGTGCAATGATTTTAAGGCATGGCTTTCTGATATCTTGGATATTGTTAAAATTCACCGTTTGGATTGTTTAAGACAATCAAAATCATTGAAATAAGACCTACTTTTCCATGATTTCATTTCCACATCAAAACTTGTTTTTTTGTATTTCCAAGGCCCATGGATTTCACTCATTGGCTCCCTTGACCGGAAACATAGGGAGCATTTGAGAGCTTCGAAAATTTTAGAGAGAAAAAATACTTAAATTTTTTAAAGAGAGAAACTATCTCAAAAAAATTTTAGAGAAAAACTATCTCAAATTTTAATTTTTAGAGAGAGAGTACATTAAAATGTTAAAGAGAGAATGTATGTTAAAATTTTAGGGAGAAAAAATATCAAAAAAACTTTTTGAGAGATGAAATATCTCAAAATGTTAGAGAGAAAAACTATCTAAAATTTTAACTTTTAAGGAGAAAATATGTTAAAATTTTAGAGAGAGAAAGTACCAATATTTTTAAGAGAATTAAACTATGTCAAAATTTTAGAGAGACAAACCACCTCAAAGTTTAAGTTTTAGATAGAAACGATCATATTTTATAGAGAGAAAGTATATGCAAATTTTTAGAGAAACAAACAATCTCAATTTTTTTTGGGAGAGAAATCATTTCAAAATTTTTAGAGAAATAAAAATTATCATATTTTAATTTTTAGAGAGAGAAACTATATCAAAATTTAAGGAGAGTACCTAAAAATTTTTAGAAATAGAAACTGTCTCAAAAATTTTAGAGACGGAAACTATATCAAATGTTAAGTTTTAGAGAGAGAAAGTATTCTTAAATTGTAGACAGAGAAGATATCCTTAAAATTGTAGAGAGAGAAACTATTATAAATTTTAGAAAGAGAAATGACCAAAAAAAAAAATTAGAGAGAAATATCACGAATTTTTAATTTTAGAAAGATAAAATATATTAAAATTTTAAAAACAGAATTATATCAAATTTTAGAGTGAGAAACTAAAATTTTAGAGATAGAAACTATCTCAAAATTTTGGAGAGAGAAACTATTGCAAAATTTATATTTTAGAGAGAGAAAGTATATTAAAATTTTAGAGAGATAAACTATATCAAATTTTAAATAGAGAAAGTACTTAAAATTTTTAGAGTAAGAAACTATCTCAAAAAAATTTAGAGAGATAAACTATGTCAAAATTTAAGTTTTAGAGCGAGAAAGTATCTCAAATTTTAAAGTTTAGAGAGAAAAAGTATATCAAAGTTTAGAGAGACACTATATCAAATTTTAAAGAGAGAAATTATTTTAAAATTTTAGAGAGAGAAACTATATCAAACATGAAGTTTTAGAGAGAGAAAGCTTCTTACAATTTAAGAGAGTAACTATATCAAAATTTGGAGAGAGAAAATACATAATTTTTTTTTAGAAAAAAAAACTATCGCAAAATTTTTAGAGAGAAATTATCTCAAATGCTAGCTTTTAGAAAGAGAAAGTATCTTAAAATTTGAGAGAAAAACTATACCATATTTTAGAGAGAGAATCTGCTTAAAAATGTTTAGAGAGAAAAACTATCTAAAAATTATTAAAGAGGGAAACTATCTCAAGTTTTAAGTTTTAAAGAGAGAGTATCTTAAAATTTTAAAAAGAGAAACTACATTAAATTTTAGAGAGAGTAAAGCACCTAAAAATTTTCAAGAGAGAAATTATCTCAAAATTTTTAGATAGACAATTTCAAATTTTAAACTTTGGATAGAAAATATTTTAAATTTTAAAAAGACAAACCATATCAAATTTTAGAGAGAGAAAAACTGTCTCAACATTTTTATAGATACACTATCCCAAATTTGAGTTTTAGAGAGAGAAAATATATAAAAAATTTAGAGAGAAAAATTGTATCAATTTTTGTTACGAAACAATGGACATGGAAGTGATTGCAAGGTATCCATGAATTTTGTATAATTTATCCAAACAAGAGATTTGAAGAATCCATGACATAAATCATCGATATTGAAAATCCATAGATTTTCTTGGATTTCAAATATCTACGATTCATAATTTCCTCCTATCCAAACGGGCCCTTATATAAATGTTAAATAATTTTAAATTACTTGATTATGAATCCTTTTGGCTCAGATACCAAATGAAATTATTTGAGATAGCAAAACTTTATCACACGAAACATATAAGTAGTAGGGAAAAGAGGTTGGGTCGTGGTGGTAGCACAATTACACTCTAGTGACCGCATTGTGGTTTAAATTCCTGTTGAGACCACCCTAGTCACACATTAACAAAACTAACTCTGAAATTTTGGGTAGAAGCCTATCAACCCCCATTGAATTATACCAAAAAAAAAAAAGAGAAAGAGAACACACATACGCAATTAAAGTTGATGGAGATATGGAGATTTGGATAGGAAAAGTAGTTGCACTCACGGGTTAAGCAAAAAAAAAAGAAGAGATTGGAAAGTACGGGTCGGTACAAAATACGAGATTAGAATGTACAGGTCTCATGGGTTCAACAATAAAAGAAAAGCTTTGCTCCCCTATAATATAGAATTTCTATCTTCTCCCTACCATCCACCCATCTATTTTTTTATCAAGAGAGCTACTCACCGTTTGATCTTAGATCCAACATCTCAAAGCATTTTATTTTTAGTTTTTTTAATACATTTTTTCTGAATATGAAATTTTGGTACGTGCTATCTTCTTATTTAGGGTCTTATAAAAAATATTAACACTAATTTTTCAATAAAAATAATTACCAAAATACCCCTTAAAAATTTCAAGGGTATTTTGGTCATTTTATTTTATTGAAAATAATTTTTTTTATATTTTTCGATAGTTTAAGTTTAATAGAGGAATGGAGGTCCAAAATTTGATGTCAAAACGGTTTTTAAAAAAAAATTCAAAATAAAATAGTTTAGAGATGTGACATTATGATTGGGGCAATTTTAGCTCTCCATTAAAAAATGGACGGTTGGATAAGGAGAAGGATAGAACTTCTATGTTGTAAGGAGAACATAAAGAGCTGTCCCAACAAAAAATATGAGATTGGAAAGTACGGGTCAATTCAATAATTGGTAAACTAGTATTAAGTATGTACACGGTTAGCATGCAGCCAAGCCTACAAGACTTGCAATAAATACATTTTATTTAAAATAAATTTTAATTCTAATTTTTAGAGTACATATAATATTTAACATGAAGATCATGAATATAAAAATAAATAAATTTTAAAAATTAAAAATAATAATTATATTAAAAAAATATTTAGACCGTTAATTACAATTATTTTTAGATAGACTACTTATTTTGCATCATTTTTAAAATGAATGCAATATATCTTTGGATTATATAGTGTAGACATACGGTCCAGCCGTTGCTCATTAAATATTAATAATGATCTTCCTCTGCGTCTCTCTCTTGGCTTTGAAATATTGAAAAATTCAAAGAGCCAATTATGATGAGATAATGATGATGGAATGCTATAACATCAGCTGTGCATTTTGCACATGATGTAGTAACGTTCTAAGTATTTGTCACCTTTGCAAAATAATTGGTGTCCAGCCGGATCAATAAAATTCATGGTCTTATCACCGCCTTGAAAAATCACGTATTTTGTGGGATGCCCAAAAAAAAGGTTTGGAGTGCCTTTTCTATCACGTGATCTCAAATTTAATTTAGTTTTCGCATCTAAATAGCTTTGAAATTTGATTAATCTATCCCATGCTGCTTTTGGTAAAAAAAAGTCACACACACTATGTAGAAAACGAAAAGTAATTCACGAAACAATATATATAGTCCCAGACAGATGGTATAAATTCTCAAAATACCCCTTATACGGATATAAAAATTTTTCCCGCATGGGCCAAGTCCACCGAGTCTACCTCGCCGGACACTCCTCTGGGTTTCAAGCCCTTCGGGCTTTTAACGGCCCTCCGGAGTTGTCCCCTTGATTCCACCTTGACAAATCTATTTCCTCATAATACAAGATATCAATCCTCAAAATACTCTTATCAGTCACCTTTGAAATCAAATGGTCATAGGAATGTCGATGACAAGGCTTAAAGTTTTTTTAAAAAATAAATATAAAAAAAATTATCTCACTTCGCGATACGTTCAAAGCTATTTAATTTGACATCTAATGGCCACGAGAAATTATAGTCTCTTTTTAACGAAGATAAATTGTCTTATGGTATACAATCTCATTACCCTTTTTAGATTAATGGGACAAAATGAATCCATTTATTTGTAGGACTGCCGAGACCTTAGTCAATTGGTGAGACACCCGGCCTGCAAGAGGAAGTACAAGCGGCGAGCCTTCTTTTAACAAATCAAGCCAATGTATCCAAAACAAAAGCACCCCATAAAAACCCATGTAAGAAGCAAAATTAATGTACTTTTTTTTTTTTTTAGGGATATTTAAAAGGGTTTATATACAAGGGAAAAGTTTATATAGAGCTGCCGGGGCTCTAAACAATCAAATTAGAGCCTACATCAAAAATTTCACTAGAAGAGATTATTTTGATGTCTAAATATCCTCAAATTGATCATCTCGACATCAAGATGCATGGACATGAGAAAAAAAATGGGTTTCAAGTTTAGAAAATAGTGCATTTTGTAATGCATTTTTTGATGGTCAATTTTCAAGAGTTTCAAGTTTTCATAGATTTGTTGATCTACATTATTTTTGAAGCTTTAAACTTTATAAATAAAGATGGAAATATATTTTAAGGCTATCACAAAGATTTTCAGTATTGAATCCACATTTCTCGACACTATTTGAAGGTAGGCTCTAATTTGATTATTTAGAGCCTAGGCTCCATACAAACCGCACCCTTATATACAATGAAACCATTTATCTTTACTACAAGGAGGTCACATCCAGTTTTTAGATTTCTAATTCAATGGCTTGGGCTAGTCGTTAAGTCCTATGATTTTTTGTTTTTTGAACTTTGAGTCTCTTCAATGACGTTTTTCGAATCACCCAAATTGGAATTTAAGGGACAAGAATGATTGTGACCTCCTTGTACAAAAAGTAATAGTCTTTTTGTATATTTTTCCTATTTTAAAAATGAGTAATGATCTTATGAGACCCTCCCACACCCATATGTTTAGGACCCCAAAGGATCACTATTAAATTTGGTATAAATCTCTAAAAAATTTGTCACATGGGTAGGTGTGGGACTTGACTATTCTAGAGATCTATGTCAAATTTAATGGTAATTCTTTGAGGTCCTACACACATGAGTGTTGGAGGGTCTCATAGGATCATTACTTTTGAATTTTACTATGATGTTCCTTATTTCCTACTTTATTATTGTTTTCCCAAAAATACCCGTAAGATTGATATTGGGAGTCTCAAACTAATGTTATAACCTTGCCATTGCAAAATTAATGTTAGGTACAGTGAGTGCCAAACACTGTCATCGTTTCATGTCTTCTTCAGTATTCTCTGTACCAAATAAAATCTTTTATTTTTTTTGTCAAAAAAGTTTTATTTTTTCTTGTAGAATCAAGTTTGGCGATATTAGTGCCAAACAAAATCTTTTTTTTTTTTCCTTTTTGTAACTTAAACTAATTCGGTATTGGGACTGCCAAAGTTGATTTTATAAGAAAAAAGACAAGAATATATTCTATATTGATAGTACTAAAATGCTTTCTGTTGAAAAAAAGAAGAGTTTTTTCAGTATAGGAGTACCCGACAATATATTAAGGAAAAATATCCTATTATCCCTTATTTTTAACTTTTATATTTCATCAAACCCAAGAATTGAAAATATTACTTATAAGCAAAATGACTCCATCTTTTCTGTCTTCCAACCCCCTTAACTCTTTTGACCAAGTATTATTGACTTCAACAACTTTCGAAATGACTCTATCTCTTTCTCTCTCTAAAACTCAATCTCTCTCTCACATTCGTCTCTCTCTCTCAAAACTCCATTTTTCTCTAAAACCCAAATTCGATCTCTCTCTCACATCATCGTCTATCTCTCTCAAAACTCTATCTCTCTCCCTAAAACTCAAACTACATCTCTCTCTAAAACCCAAACTCCATATCTCTCTCTTTAAACTCCATCTCTCTCACACATATAAGAAGTGTGCTTCTGTTCGAGCTCAAGCTAAACCCCTTGGCTGGTAAACTCACCTAGAAGCAAAGAGAGAGAGTTTGAGTTTTAGAGAGAGAGAGAGATGTAGTTTGAATAGGGTGTCATTTAGTGTTTATTTGGGTTAAAAATTTATGGTCAAAGGGGTCCATGGGGATGTAAGATAGAAAAGATAGAGACATTTTGCTTACAAATAATATTTTTAATTCTTAAGTCTCGTGATATATGAAAGTTAAAAATAGAGGATAAGGAGATATTTTCACATTTATTAAAC
This sequence comes from Amborella trichopoda, assembly GCF_000471905.2. Next base: position 761,077 of record NW_006499651.1, on the reverse strand, counting down.
GAAGACAATGTTTGGTACTTCTAGTACCCAATAATAATTTGTAACCACTAGCTACAATCTTAGCTCAGTATTGTAATTGCTGAGCTAACATTGTTGCTAGCGGTTACAAAAATATTATTATAAATGAGTGATTTTTGCTAGAAAATCCATTATAAATGAGTGATTTTTGCGACCCAATAACGGTTATTATGGATATTTGCATGAAGTGCAAACTTCTTCAAAGATGCTCTCCGTTGACTCTTGAAATTTTTTTTTGAAGCACTTCATTTAGCATTTGTTGAAGAGCTAAGTGTTCTCCCCTTAGCTAGAGTTTATTATATTGCATTAGAGAACAGAAGGGAAATCAAATGTGAGATTCATGTAGAAAGTAAATTGATGGAGGACATATACCGTTTATTTTTTAAGATTTCTTATTAAATTTTAGAGATGTATTTTTGTAATTTTAAGGTTATTTTTTATAGTTTTAAATTTTTCTTATGCATTCTTAGTTTTTTTATATTTTTAAGATTTTAGAAGTTGTTAGAAAAGTAGTTAAAGTACTTATGAAATATTAAAAAATGTTATTACACCACGTATTTTAATTAGGACTGCTATTTATAATAGAACCCGGATTTCTTAGGACCTAAGAAAGGTCTTTTATTACAAATAGGGGTCTTTAGATATTAGATTAAAGAGCTGAGTTTTGGGATCATTTTCTGTTTTAACCAGTGAATAGCTATTGAAGCATGACTCGTAGGTTTCCTATATAATTTTCCAATCAATAGAATAGACTATTAGATGTTCTTTCTTGAGGAATTCGTTTTGCATTAATAGCTATTAGAGCCAAGTATTCATTCGAGGAGTAGGAATTTTCAATCAAATCTAAAGTATGCTGATTTTGGGGCAAGGTTTGCTTATCTCAACCTAAATTTTGTTGATTTGAGCCCAATGTTTGCCAAATTCAGCCTACTTATTGCTGATTTCAACTAGGTTTTCTTGATTCCCTACTTAGGGTTTGTGTTTCAACGAACCTATAGCAGTGGAAAGGGGTCGCACAATGGAAAATCTCATAGATCTACCCCTTGATGTCAGAGACGAAGAAATTGAAGTTCTCAAGTCAAGTAGCTTGCACAAAAACTTGCGGGCATCACTTGCGGGTAAGATGCTGATCTTTCTGGCCAATTAAATGTGAAATACAACTCATTTCACTGTTGTGCTCCGTGAGAGGACTCAAGTGAAGAGGAAAGTAATAAAAGACCTAGACATAAGGGATTCTAGGGTTTTCAATTTAAATGTAGGCATTCCTAATTTTAACGCAGGTCTTTTCTATTACATGTAGTAGATTGGGATTCGATATCAATCTTTAATGTATGTACAAATGAAAAAAATGATCTTGTAGCAGATCCAATCTTTGATTAAAAAGAAAAAGCGAACGATGAAGTGATCCAAGAAGAATCAATGAGTGAACTTGTTAGTTCGACTATCGAATTCAATACTCATCACCATAGTATGTTCTAGGTCTGAAATAAGGCAATTTCAGCAGGTATATGGCTGTGCTATAGCAATTTAAATTGTTTACATTTCTGAATCGAGCATAATGTCACAGTTAATTCCATCAACATATAATAAACCATTTCCTCTTAGAAGCGTTTATAAATATAGTTACTGATTGCAAATATTATTTTCAATACATAAATCATTGTGTTTTGATTGGGCCATGATGTATAGATCCCAGAATTTGAAGCATAATGTTCAATGGAAGAAGGTTGTGGGCCTAACAAAAAAATCGTCTTAGCCTATATTAAAACTTGATGATGAGTTTTTTTCAATCAGAGGAGATAGATACTAGAGGATTGGACGTACAAAATTTGTTGTTAAAATAGTCAGTTAAAAAATAATTAAAAATAAAAAAGTGTAGAGACGTGACATTGTGGTTGGGGCAATCATAACCCTCCATTCATAATGGACGGTAGGATAAGGGGAAGTATATAAGTTTTATGTTGTAGGGGAAACATGGAAACCTTACCCTAAGCATAAAGAGATGTAAAAGTCTTCTGTCCTCGAGGACTCACACAAATTTCATAAAAGATGGATGTAGGTTGGTGGCCCCTCAAAATAAAATCACTCAAAGTTTTTCTCAAAAACAATTATTTTTAGTTTTAAAATTTATTTATTTTTACATAATATTGATCGCTATATTAGATATTATATATTATATATTCCTAAAACGTTCAAGATCCCTCTAAAAAAAATAAGGAAAATGATTTGATAGGGCAGCCTTATCAAAATAACTAAAGCCACCTCATAACTCATCAAAAGTTGCAATTCATAACTCATCAAAAGTTGCAATTCAAGTGTTGAAAAAGGTTTAAATCGATCATCTCAGCTTAAACATTTCGGTTGTGCAAAAAATTTAGAATTTCATATTCTAAAAATAGTGTATATTGCAACAATTAATCTAGACCATCCATTTCGCCTTAAACACAAGTGTTAACAGATCCGCATGATTAGTATCATTTTTTTACTTTCATATTTTATTGTTGTTGTTGAAAATTAATTTTAGAGTCACGATTTCCACCAAAAGTATTTTCCGATTGAGGATTTGAGGTGAGGATTTATTTTATTTTCACAAAGCTCAAGCCCAGTACAAACTTGATCCAAAAATAAATCATGACGAAGGGCCAATGTTAGCCATAACGTTAGCATCAACATCATCGTTATCATCAGCCGTCGTCAACTTATGGGCCAAAAAAAACATTTCTTCGTGAGCAGAGGAAAAGAAATATTTCGGAGTGTTAACTCTTTTTTGAGAAAGAGAAAAGAAAAACAATTCTTTTGAATCTTAACTTGTTAAAAAAAGAAAATAAAAACGAAAATAAAATTTTATCCGTGAACATTTTATGGTGCGTTCAGGAGTCAGGAAAGCTCGTATACAGTTATAGGGACTGTACCTCCTTAGTTATCGTTAAGGTTGTAGTTGGCATACGGATGCATATGCGCCTTTAAATTTTACCTTGGTATATAATTTTAAAATTTTAAATTTCAAAAATGGTCAAAAGAAAGTCGATCGATGAAAATCTTGAAAATGGACGATCTAGATAATATGTTGTAAAATGTACTATTTTTGAAACTTAAAATCTTTTTAATTTTTTATGGTCATACATCTCGATGTCAAGATGATCAATCAAAGGGTTTTTCAACATTAAAACTACCTTTTCCAATGGATTTTTGAGGTGCATCCATAGCTCTACATTATAAGGCTGCAACCTTATATAAACTTTTTCCTTTCGTTAATTATCCTCCTCCAATATCTGTTTGCTTAATAAAACTAAATCCAAAAAGATATTCTACTCCCTCAGGAGTAGAATGTTCATTTAATCTCTTGGGTAAAATCCCAACTAGAATTAATTTAGAACTCCAAATTTTGGGGATCCTTGGATTAATCCTAATTAAAAAACCCCGAATTGTACTCTCTATGCACCTGAAAAAATAGTGTCTCGAGATTGAATAGAGACCATCCAATTTTTAGATTGTGAGATCTAAGCGTTAGAAAACTCAAATTTCATTTTTTTTGTTTGAAAATAATCAAATTTCAAAAGTTTTAGATTGAAAAAAATCTACCCCAAAGTAGGATTTCTAGCCTAGGCAGTTAAGTAAACTATGCTCCTGAGGGAGCATACTATACATGCTCAAAACCAAAACTGGGATTCCTTATTAAAGAACTTGAACTTCTTAGATATATATTTTTAAAGAAAAAAAGTTTATATAGAGCCGAGGCTCTAAACAATCAACTTCAAGCCTACCTAAAAATTTCATTAGAAGAGGTTGTTTTGATGCTCAAATATCTTCAAATTGATCATCTCAACATCAAGATGCATGGACATAAGAAAAAAATGGATTTCACATTTTG
>NW_006499651.1:740607-751880 GCF_000471905.2 Amborella trichopoda | reverse complement strand
ATGTTGAAAAACTATCTAATTGATTATCTTAACATTGAGATGTATGAATATGAAAAGCAAAAAGATTTCGAGTTCTAAAAATAGTTTATCTCACAACATATTACCTAGACCGTCTATTTTCAAAAAAAATTAAGTATTTATATATTTACTTGATTTGAATCATTTTTAGAATTTAAAATTTTATAATTAGGTATGAAAATAAATTCTTAAGCCATCTTAAAAATTTTGACCCCAAAATTATATTTATGATAAAATTTGGAGGTGCACCTAAATTTGACTAACTTGACACAAACCCCACCCAATAAATATTAATTAAATTTGTTCTATTAAAGTTTGGTATTTTTCAAAAAGGAATGTCTACAAAAAAACCATTTACCATTTGTACAATGAGGTGAAAATCATCATAGCTTTTAATAGGATTCGGCCACGAATAGAGGAAAGTGGTTCTTACCCTATAATTTGGTATTTTTGGCCTGAGCCTTAATGATTAGGAAAAACTTTAGATAAGCCAATGGGCTTATACTATAGCCTAAGCCAATTTTGAAGTAGAGATGTACTATATCTTACAACATGTATGGTTTACGTGAAATTTTTGGAAAACATCTTCACACGAAAAAAGATGAATTGATGGAGTTGCCCATTGGTGTAAAAAGATGAATTGAGGCAAATTGGTATGAAAATATTCTACAACCTAACATATGCAATAATTTTTTCACATTAAATTATCTTCGAAAAAATATTTTCACAGGAACTAATCATGCTCTTAAAGTATGCTTATTTCTAAACTTCATCTAGACAATGAAAATCAGAAAAGGGAAAGAGATAACATGTAGAGAAAAGGGAGAAAATGAGTATGTTATTTTCAGGAAAGTAGGCTCTGTTTGGCATTCACCGGAAATCGACTTTCAAAGATTCAAACTTATTTTAAAAAAAAAACAAATTTCCGAATTTATAGATAACATGAACACCTTAATTAGTCTTGGAAATAAATGGGTTTATAAGGGGGCAAATGCATGTCTGTCATGGCATTCAACCATCGAGAAGCCCTCCTGATTACGACTATTAATTAGTAGCCCATTACCAGCATGGGTAAGGTTCCCCAATCTTCAATTTCAGTTTTGGAACCGAGATCATCTCTCTTGCTTGGTTGCAGCAAATGCAATGAGAGGTTGCAAAAGAGCAGACTCTGCAAGAATATCTGCTCAACTTTTGGTGAATACACTGCAAGGGGAAGGATTCTTGCAGACAATAAAATTTGAAAAATCTCCTCAACAGAGTTCCCATGGTATATCACTAAATGCCTTAAACTGATGCCAAAGGAATAAGAAACCTCAAACAAGGGACATGGTAAAAGGGCTCACAAAGGGAAAGAACAAGCAGAAAAGGAACACCACTAAGCAATAAGACTCAACACAAGATGATACATACACCAACGTTGAGGACGAAGAACAATTTGCTACTCTTAACTGTAGAACTGGAATAACATTCTACGTGATCGGTGAAAACCCGGTCCATCTGTTACTGAAATGTACACATGGCTATAGCTAGCATAACATATTACAGTGTTTAAGAGCATTACTACATCAAAGCAAGATTGAATTTCAGCAAACAAATAGCAACTTAGAGTGCTGCAAATGAATGCCATGGTTCAACATGCTACATAAACAATTGACAACTTCAAAGACAGAAAGAATAAGTAGAATTGGGTTAAACAATTCTTTGATGATACTATGGCCTAGTTGGCAGTGAAGAATGCTCAGTGAAAATCGAGATGTAAATGAAATGTAAGTTAGTAGCATAGCAAAAAATCTCTTAAATTAGAGTATAGTGTTCTTGACACAGCATGATTTCTTGTTCTTAATCACAAAACTAAACTGTAAATCACAGTCTGAAACTTGTCAAATGTACATACTCTTTTTAGATTGGTACAGTGGTTGGCTCAGCCAGAAAAGAGAAGGAAAAAGAAAAGAAAATCTTATCTTTCTTGCTATTGATCTTCTTGCTTGAATCAAGTTCTCAAGTCTTTGCCTAGATGTTGTGCTGCTGAATTTTTACCCGCAATTCCTCACCCCTGTTTTCCATCTCTCTCTTGCTCTATCTTAATTGGTTTGGATAGGATCGCGTTGTCTAAGCATTACCCCAACGAGAAAGAATAAGCATATGAAGCAACAGCCTTTGCCCAAGCTACCAACTGTGCCTTCATTTCCTTCTCATCACCAGAGAGTGTCACATCAATGCAGAGAACATCACGCTTCGACCAATCATCAACTATCGATTCTGGACACAATTGTTGCGATTTAGTCATTTCTTTACTGCGATCAAGCTTATAAGAAGCACAATCCACACGAGCCATGGCCAAGGCTTCAATTGCCATTGCCACAATGCAAGTGCTCCAGATTTTTCTTCAGCGTTTCATGAGATACTTATAGATGCTCCAAAAGAGAACTCCTGTACTGTAATATCTCTAAAGGTTTCCATTTGGAAATCATGAACAAGACAAAAAAATGTTTTCTTTACACGGTTCACCCGTGATGTATAGGGTTCTTATTGAAGGTTCAAAATTCTGATGAAATTAAGTGATATTATATGGGAAAGAGAAACTTTATCGCATGAAACGGTTCACCCGTGATGTATATAGGGTTATCATTGAAGGTTCAAAATTCTGATGAAATTAAGTGATATTATATGGGAAAGAGAAACTTTATCGCATGAAACATAGAACAAATGCTATGTTCATGGTGCAAAAACTATGCAGAGTTGGACGGTAAAAGAAGTTACAGGGTCTTACTACTCACGGGTTAATAAAGATAAATATGGGAATAGAAAGTACGGATCAACCTATTATTCTCAGGTTGGTATTAAACATGGAAAAGCACCTTTTCAATGGTTGAGATCTCATGTGGTCATATCCAACGGCTTAAAAGTAGTCTCTTATTTTATTTTTTATTTTTATTTGAGTAATATACGTAGGTGTATTTTTATAAATGTAAGTAAATAAAAATGATAAAAAAATATTTAAATAAGATTACACAAATACCTCTAAATTGGTCAATATTTTTTATTCAGAATATTTTTTCATTAATTTTATTCAATCTTACTTATAAAAATGAACTTATAACCAAAATTTCAGATTGATATTATTTTTAAATAAAAACAAGATTCCTTATTGGCCCTTGGATGAGCATGTGGACCATTAAAATGTTCCCATGCACCTTTCAAGCGTCCACATTACCAACCCATTAAATATTAATGATCCTTCTCTCTCTCTTTAATATTTTGAAATATTGAAAAATTCATGGACTGAATTATCACAACATAATAAATGAAAATATATAAATAGACTATTTATTTTTTGTATGAGGAAGTCACACACACTATTTTCGTCAGATTTTAAATTGGGTGGTTATAAGAGTGTCAATGACTAGACCCAGGAAAGATAACATTATAAAAGCATAGTTACCGGGAGTGGGAATGCCTCCGGTTCTGGGAGCGGATTGGGTGGTTATGAGGGTGTCAATGACTAGACTCAAAAAATATAACATTATAAAAGCATAGTTACCAGGAGCGGGAACGGCTCCGGTTCCGGGAGCCGGAGCATTTGACCGACGTCTGCCCAAAGCTCCGGAGCTCGAGGAGTGAGTTCCCGTGAGGATAAAAATAGCGGATCGAGATCCCGTATGAATAGGGGAGCGCGTTTCCAATATATCAGGATCGAAATCCCTATTTAACGGGAACACTTTCCTTGTCAAATGGGATCGTGTTCCCATATTTATTGGGATCGTGCTCCCATTGACAACAAGATCGTGCCCCATCTAAGAATGATCGTGTTCCTATTTGGAAAGGATCGAGCTTCATTCAAGGAAAGTTCGCGTTCTGTGCATGATTAGTCCACGCTCTCATCGCAGCACTCCACTTTTATAAAAATTTGGCTTAAAGTATAATTATTTTATTTTAAAATTTAATTTTATTTAAAAGGTTTTTTTTAGGATGTTTTGGGAAATATGAGAGTAGAAAGTATGGATCAAACTATTATCCGCAAGTTGGTATTAAACATGGAAAAACACCTTTTCAATGGTTGAGATCTCATGTGGTCATATCGAACTGCTTAAAAGTAGTCTCTTATTTTATTTTTTATTTTTATTCTAGTAATATACGTAGGTGTATTTTTATAAATGTAAGTAAATAAAAATGATTAAAAAATGTTTTAAATAAGATTACTCAAATACCTCTAAATTTATTCCGAATATTTTTCGTTAATTTTATTTATAAAAATGAACTTATAACCAAAATTTCAGATTGAAATTATTTTTAAATAAAAAATTAAAAATAAGAAACAAGATTCCTTATTGGCCCTTGGATGAGCACGATTCAATGTGGACCATTAAAATGGTCTAATGCACCTTTTAAGCGTCCACAATACCAACCCATTGAATATTAATGATCCCTCTCTCTCTCTAAGATTTTGAAATATTGAAAAATTCAAGGACTGAATTATAACGACATAATAAATGAGAAAATATATAAATATATTATTTATTTTTGGTACGAGAAGATCACTAGCACTTTTGTTGTCAGATTTTAAATTGGGTGGTTATAAGAGTGTCAATGACGAGACTCAAAAAAAGAAACATTATAGAAGTTCATCATACCATTTAATTTAACATCTAATGGCTACGAGTAATTGTTACATCCTTGTGACAAAGATAAGTTGTTTCCTAATCCACAATCTCATTTCCCCTTTAGTTTAATGCCACAAAATGGATCCATTTATTTGCAGGACTGCCCGGAGATTGGTCCATTGGTGAGATACCCAGCTTGCAAGAAACCTTTTAACAAACCAAACCAATGTATCCAAAACAAAACACCCCAAAAATAGCAGTAAACCCATATATTTTTAAAAAAAATTTATGAAGTTGTTCTTTATTTCCTAACTCCTTTTTTTTTTCTTCCTAAAATGCCTTTAAGATTGGTAATGAGAATCTCGAATCAATTTTGTGGCCTCACTATTGCAAAACTAGATTAGAGAGAATGGGCACATTTAGAGAGATAGAGGAGTTAGATAGAGAAGGTATTAGAGAGAATGGGCACATTTAATAATAACATCTAAAGCTAATAGATCTTAGCACTATGCACATGCTTAGAAAATGTAAATTTTGGAAATTTTAGTTGGAAAAAACTTGTGGTATAACATGGTTAAACTATCCAAGACAAACAAACCACTTGCATTGAGAAGATTTATCCATTATTATCTTTGATAAAATTTTACCATTCATTAGTGCATAATAGGCAATTTACGGATCAAAAATTGAATAACTTACTAATCAAAAATTGAATAATGGGACATCATTTCGATACTACACTATTAATCCAATATATTTTTTCTCTTATCAGGTAAAAAATTTGAATTTTTTTTATACTGAAATACCCACAATGTATTCTACTTTTTCTCTCGAAATCGATTTGGCACAATTTTAATATAAGTTGGTCCAACATATTTTATGGTAAAATTTAAGACGTATTTAAGAGGTAAACATATGTTGCAATATTAAAGATGAGAACCAAAGAATATAGGTTAGATTATGGTACTTAGGAAAGCGGTAATAGAAAGCTAGGAAAGAGAGAAAAAAAACTTCTAAACCGTAGAGAGAAAGACATGAGTGATAGAGATAAAAAATTTAGGAGAGATACGAAGATCTTTGTAGAAGCTAGAGAGCGAGATAGAAACCAAAGAGAGAAAGTATGTAAGGGTGTGTGTAGAGAGATAGGAAAAAAGCCGAAAGAAATTTTAAATTTTAGAGAGATGTTCTTTTTCCTTTTTTATATCCTAGAGGAGATAAAAAAAGAACGATATATACTAATACTATGTATTTTTTAAAAAAATTGTATGCAATATATTTCCTTTTGTATATCATAGAGAAAGAGATAAAAAAAAAGAAACGACATATACTCATACCATGTACTTCCTAGAAATATTGCATGTAACAATTTTAGACAAGCATGAACAATAGATGTTAGAAACATAATGAGGAAAATATCTTCATATCTTTTATTTTTAGGTTTTATTTATTGATAAATCCAAAATTTTAAAAAATATCTTTTAACCCTCTCGCCACTTTAAATCTATTTTTTAACCTAAAGAAATATGAGAAAAACATGTTATTTTTAAATCCAATTATTTCTCTCTTCATTAATGTACCACAAACTTCTCTCTCTCTTCCTGTGACTATCTCACTCTCTCTCTCCTCACGTGTTTCTCTAAACACCTCTCTCTTCCTGGTAACCTCTCACCTCCATCAAGTCCTTCTCTCTCTAGAAGTTTGGGAGGATGGCTCTTATAAAAGGCATGTTTTTTTAGATTTGTTTGGCCTAAAAAAATATTTAAATTAGTTTAGGGATTAAAAGAAATAAATCTACAATTTTTATGCCCCAAGATATCTTTTAAAACATTGGGTCTATTGTGAAATGAAATATAAAAATAGAAGATATGGAGATATTTTCCCAACATAATATTAGAAACAGGTTTTGAGATGTATTATAACAGAGCCTCTTTCTCGTTCTGAAAGTATTATAAATAGGTTTTGAGGAAATATATATATTAATAATGTCATCTATTTCCTAGCTCGTATTCCTCATCCAAGAACCACGACAAATTTCTTCTTTCTCTTATTTATTTTTGCTTTGTTTATTTTGTCATTGATTCACTATTGTTAATAATTTTGTGCATTATTGGTTTTTTTTGTTTTTATTTTTATTTTTTGCTGTTAATGATTTTTCTTTGTTTTGTTTATGGTTCTTTGGAGTTGTTTAAAGTTGTTGGAAACTCGATTGTACTCAAACCCCCAACACAAGTACGCTTTTTCGTGTAAGAAATTTGTAAGCAGGTTCCCTTTGTATGTGTGTGAGAAAGAGATCGGTCGCTTTCTAGGTTTAAAAAAAAAAGAGATATACTTTTCTTTTGGATTTTTTTGGGAGAAATTAAAAATAGAGCCCAATGCCCCTCTTGGATAGAACAAAAGGGTTGAGTTTATGTTTTAAATGCAAATTTTGTAATTATTTTTACATGTTTTGGCTAGGGGCTCTCTTCATCTGTTTAAGCTTGAAAGCCAAACTTGGAAACCAAGTTTTATTATCTCAATATCGGTAGAAAATATTGGCTTGGGGGTTTCTCTTCATTTGTTTAAGCTTGGAATCCAAGCTTCAAAACCAAGTTTTGCTGGCACGCTTCGTGGGTTTCATGAATTTCAATTGTAAATTTGAATATACTTGATTCAAATTTTTCCCATATTTCTAGCTTCATTGGTTCACTTATTTTAGCTTTTTCCGTGATAAGCTGAGATTCATTCCCGTCCTAGGCTCTAAACAATCAAATTAGAACCTACTTTCAAATAGTATCGAGAAATATGGTTTCAATATTGGAAATATTTTTGATAGCCTTAAAATATATTTTCATCTTTATTTATAAAATTTAAAGCTCAAAAAATAGTGTAGATCAAGAGATCTATGAAAACTTGAAAATCTTGAAAATTGACGGTCCAAAAATGCAGTTCAAGATAACTATATTCAAAAGTTGAAATCTATTTTTTTCTCATTTCCATGCATGTTGATGTCAAGATGATCAATTTGAGGATATTTGGGCATCAAAACAACATCTTCTAGTGAAATTTTTTAGGTAGGCTCAAATTTGATTGTTTAGAGCCTTAGCTCTATATAAACTTTTCTCTTTTCATGATGAGAAAGTATATAATGAGATCATCTACCTTTGGTACAAGATGGTTGCAATTAATCAAGACCATTAGATGTGAAATTGGATGGCTGCATTTATTTTATTGACCAAATTCAAAACTCAAAAAAAAATTTCTCAAACTTTATGACACACCTAAGCTATCAGATTTCACATATAATGATTGTAAGTAATTTTGACCTCTCTATACCAAAGATAAATAGTCTCATTATACACAACCGCTTTTAATATTTATTGCACCAAAAAAATATAGATATGTTACATCAAATTTGATTTAAATCCACAGATTCGACTTTTTGGAGGGCAGTCATTCCTTACATGGAAGAAGATATGCACTTAAGAAATTGAATGGGGCACACTAATTAATAATAAACACCTATAGCAATATCCACAAATAAATAATACTGAATAAATAAATACCTATAGCAGTATCCAGAAATAAACATGTACTCTTCATAAGTAGTGTACACCACAAGCACCATTAGGAACAGGCAGCGTTTTGAATCCAATAGAATGGACCACATGAACTCATGTTACTCTCTCTCTACATGATCATCTTCAAAGTAAGGAAAAAAACCCAAGTACAATTTTCACGCAGATCACGCACTAATGAATGGTAAATCTCATATTCTACGTTGGGTTTTTTCGTAAAGGTTTTTATACTTTTCCTACTGCATGGAGGATATATACATCCCCCTCTTCCAATTTAAATCAAGTGAGCCACTGATCATTTGATCAAGATCCGATGTCTTAGAGTATTTTACTTTTGATTTTTTTATATATATTATATGAATAAAAAATTTTGTACGTGTCAACGAGGCGCATTTAAAAAAATATTAAAAAGAATATTTTATTAAATATAATGACCAAAATACCCCTTACGACTTATAGGGGTATTTTGGTTATTTTAATTTATTGAGGATATTTTTTTACATGTGCGAGTTCAAGAGAGAAGTGGACGCCCAAAATTTGGTGTCAAACTAATTTGCAAAAAAAGAATTAAAAATAAGTTAATGTATAGACCTGATATTGTGATTGGGGACATCTCAACCATTCATTGAAAATGGACGGTTAGATAGGGGAAGTATATAAGTTTTATGTTGTAAAGGAAGCATAGAAAGCTTGCTCGGATTTCTTTGATTTTAGTTAGTCCTCGTTTATAGAAACTTGGGGATGCACGATCACGGGTGGAGACAGGTTGGGTTAGGTCTTGGTCACTTGACTCGGACCGGACCCGAATTTTTTATAAGGGAAACTGACCTGATTAAAAAATCATGATATTTAATTTAAACATATTTAAATATGTAGATATTTTGATTTTTGAATTGGAGCCAGGTTCGGTATAGGTCCGTGCAACCAAGACCTAACCCAACCCATTTCCACTCGTCACAGTGTCATCCACAAGTTTCTATACACGAAAACTAATGCATTAGTTAAAAAATATAACTAAAAATATATATTTAAAATAAATTAATAAAGTTCTTTACTTTATTAATTTGGTTGTTAAATTTAGACCTTGGGTGTTAATCCTGTTAGAAACCAAACTTCCTAGCCCTACTGTTTCTGGTGCTAAACAAGTTTGGGGTTCGAGCGCGGTTTCTTTTTGTGGTATTGATGTAGTGGGTGCTTCGGGTGGTCTGTGGGCTCTGTGTGACCCTTTGGTTCTTCAGCATTTTGTGACTATCTTCAGAGATAGGTTTTTGCTTATTGGATTTCATGGCCCTATTCTTGGTTTCTCATGGGGTTTACTTAATGTTTATGGTCCTAATGATGTTGCCTCCAAGAAAGCTTTTGTTAATGATATGGAATTTGTTATTCGTAATTTCAGTTTTCCTGTGTGTATTGGTGGGGATTTCAACCTTGTTAGATGGCCAGATGAATGCTATGCACGCTTGCCTATTAATTCGTCCATGAGACTTTTTAACAATTTTATCGAAAGCCTTTCTCTCATGGATTTACCAACTATTGGATCCAAGTTTACTTGGTATAATAATTTTATTTTCTCTCTATCTATGTCTAAGCTGGATAGATTTTTAGTATCTTTGGAATGGGTAGAGGCTTTTCCTTTGGTTTGGGTCAAAGCGCTCCCTCGATTTTCCTCGGATCATACTCCTATGTTACTTTCTACTAGCCAGGAAAGAGGGGGGGCTCAGACCTTTTAGATTGGAATTGGGGTTGTTGGAAGACGGCTCTGTAATTGACCTCATCAATTCTACCTAGTAGAATTCTCTGTCGATCGGCTCCTTAGATTTCCAACTGCATAATAAACTCATCTGTATCAAACACAGGCTTATTGAATGGAAAATGGAACATGGTCGGAATGTCAAGACTAAGATTGATGGTCTCTTAGAGGAGATTGCCTTTTTGGACCACCAGGTTCAAGAGTCGGGGGCTCTATCTTTTGAGCTCTAGAAGGCTAGAAAATCTAAGATTAATGACCTTCTTAGCCTCTGTAGGATCGAGGAATTATATTGAAAGCAGTGATCTAGAATTAAGTTGCTTAAGGAGGGTGATTAGAATACCAAACTCTTCCATTCAATTGCAAGTGCAAGAAGAAGGCATAATGATATCTCTGGCCTCTCGATCCCAGGGGTGGAGGCGGATGACAACTCTGCTTGGGTGGAGGCTATTGTTACACACTTTAAGAAGGCATTCTCCTTTTAGAGCATTATCGGCTGATTCAAGTGCTTTCTTAAAGCGCGATATTTCTTTGGAATAACTTAAGAGGGCTTTTTTCCTTCCTGGTGACATAGCCCCGAGCCCGGATGGTTTCCCTATCGTTTTCTTCCAAAGATTTTGGAATCTTACTAAGCAGGACCTTCTCCAGATAGTTAGAGCCTTTACGCTTAGAGGTGAAATTTTTAAAGGAGTTAATGCCAATTATATTGCTCTGATCCCCAAAAAATCTACCATTGAGCAGCTATCTGATATCAAGCCTATAAGTTCTCGGGGTGGTTATTAAACTTGACCTTGAGAAGGCCTACGATCGAGTTGAATAGGGGGTTCTCTTGGAGATCCTTCGAAATATAAGCTTTGGGGGGAATGGAGTTGGATCCTTGGTTGCCTTTCTTCGGCCCATTTCTCGGTTCTAGTTAAAGGTTCTCCAGCTGGATTCTTTAAGGCTACTAGGGGTCTTTGCCAAGGGGATTCCTTGTCCCCTTTCTTATTTTCTATCTATGTTGAATATTTTAGCCTTCTGCTCCAGAATGTGGAGAACTGTGGTAGATTTAAAGGTTTTATAGTAGCTAATTCTGGCCCACTTGTTTCTCATTTACAGTATGCTAATGATACCCTCATTTTTTGTGAGGCTTCGGATGTTCAAGTTTATAATATTGCCTGTTTTTTGGATTGTTGTAAGGTAGCTTTGGGTATTAAGGTCAATTATAGCAAGACTCTTCTTTTTGGAATTAATTGTCACGAACCTTTGTCCCTTGCATTGGCTGCCCGTCTCGACTGTGAAGTTGGTTCTTTTCCTTTCTCTTACTTGGGCTTTCCTATCTCTTACTTGGGCTTTCCTCTCTCTCTCTCTCTC
>NW_006499651.1:705130-727388 GCF_000471905.2 Amborella trichopoda | reverse complement strand
ACCCCCCCCCCCCCCCCCCCCCGAAACCCCCCTTTTACCTAAGGGTATATATATATATATATATATAGAAAAAAAATTATATAAGGTTGCAACCTAAAAAAAGTACTATTATAGATGCACCTCAAAAATCTATCGAAAATGTTGTTTTAATGTTGGCAAACCCTCTAATTGATCACCTCGACATAGAGATGTATGACTATAAAAAAAGAAGCAAATTTTAGTGCCAGAAATAGTGCATCTTGCAACACATTATCTAGACCGTCCATTTTCAAGATTTTCATATATTTATAGATCTACTTGATTTTAACCACTTTTGGAGTTTAAAATTTTCTAATTAGATATGAAAATAGATTTAAAAATAATTGTAAGATTTTTTTACAACAAAATTACATGTTATGATAAAATTTGGACGTGCGCCTTAATTAGATTATTTAATGTTGCAACCTTATAGAAATCATACCCTACGTATATATACCCATAATTTAATGGGTGCAGTTGGCATACAGATGCATCCGTAGCTGTAGAGGTAAGGCGCACATTCAAATTTTATCATGGCATATAATTTTGATGTAAAATGGTTTTAGGATTATCTCTATTTTTATATCTATTTATAAAATTTTAAATTTCAAAAATGGTTAAAATCAAGTAGATCTATAAAAATATGAAAATTTTGAAAATGGACGATGTAGATAATATGTTGTAAAATGCACTATTTTTTAGACTTAAAATCTTTTTATTTTTCATTGTCATACATCTCGATGTCGAGATGATCAATCAAAGGGTTTTTCAACATTAAAACTACCTTTTTCGATGGATTTTTGATGTGCATCCGTAGTTCTATTATAAGGTTGCATCCTCATATAAACTTTTTCCTAATTTAATAGCACGTATTCAAAAGGGACGGTTCTAAACATTTGGGTCTTTGGGATACCAAGATTGTGAAGATATGGGCATATTAGTCATATAAAAAAATGAATAGGACTTCGAGCTCCACCCAAAATTTGATCCCTTTCGTAAACCCCTTTTATAAACCCCTTAACGCACCTCTCTCGGCACATAATAGAAAAGAGAGAACAATATCGGCCGCTTATATATTAGGGAAAATAACAAAAAAATAACCTCTTAAAATATATTTTTTATGCAACCTACTTTCAATTAATTTTCTCTCTCACTGTTTTAAAAAAAAACAAAGACTTTTTATGCAAATACTTTCCAAAGGAAAAAGTTCTTTTTTTTAGACAAAAATGCCCTTTTCATAGCACATTACTGGAGTGCACTTAAATAGTGACACGGCATGTGAATGCTATACTACCGGAGCACTCTGTTACACTACCGGAACGTACTTACACAGTGTCGGAGCGCACTTACGCAGTGTCAGAGCCCACTTACACAGTGTCGGAGGGCTATGTTACACTGTCGGAGCGCACTTACGAAGTGGCGGAGCGTTCTGCCCTTCATGTAGCACATTGCCGAAGCATACTTAAATAGTGTTGGAGCCCTTTGACTCATAATGATCTACTGCCGGAGCACACTTACACAGTACCGGAGAGAGGCGCGGGTAATAGGTAAAGTAAGGGTAGTTTTGCCTTTTTTTAATTTTTGTGATGGTTGGGGAGTATTTCCATAAAAAGTTTATTTTGTAGAAAAACGAGAGAGAATAAGTTAGCTGGGTAAGTTGCATAAAAAGTATATTTTAAAAAAAAAATTTTGTAATTTTTCCTAGATATTAGTTATTGAGAGGGATTAAAGAGACCCAGGGGTGCCAATTTTTGTGATTTCATAATCATCCTCGAGAGAGAGGGTAGAAAGAGAGGGAGAAACCATGGTATTAACACGGCCGTCACAGATTCAGGCCAGTTCCTTCATTGGACATTTGCTTAGAGATATTTCCGCACATCTCACTTTCTTTCTCTAAAATTACTCACTTTCTCTCTCTAAAATCTTAATGGCGATTGATCTAAGGCTCAAGATGCTTGAGAATTCGATCCCAAAAGAAGACAGCTTATCAGATTATAAACACTGAGTTAATGCTTGATGGAAATTCGAAGCTCAATTAGTTACGGCGTGGATGGAACCATAGTGCGATAAACTCCATAAGAATTATGTGAATCCACAACCAAACCATGAATTCTCTTGAAAAGCGATTTCCTTTTCATTCGTACGATTTTACGTGAATCCACGGCCTCATTGGTCTCGATTTAAAATTCTAAGAAGTTTATTTTGTATTTTTATGTATTCATGAGGAACTTCACAAAATAGAAGAATAAAACAACATAAAGCGGGAAATGGACAAAGGCGTACATTTTCAAATTGTGTCATGTAGTAAGAGTCAAATTCTAGGATTGATACGGTAGATATTGAAACTTTACCAAAAAAAAAAAACTGAGGATTCCGAAGGGCCAAAAAAACCACAATTTGCAAAAAAAAACCACAATTTGCATTTTCACCATTTCTTTTATAGAAATTTGTCTGGTCCTATTGCAGCCTTAAGAGTATCGAAACAGTTCTATCCCATTTTCAAGACATTTTGGCATCACCTCATGGAAATTTTTGGTAAGCTCTGAAAGAATGACCAAAGTAATCTTGCCGGGGTATGTATATTTTTATTATTTTTATTTTTCACCTCTTTTATTTTGGCAAAGATCACTTGCAAGTAGTCTTATTACAATAACTCATGCTTTAAAGAAAATAAAACCAAGATTTTAAAACCTTGATGCCACTAAACCAATTTTTTTTAAACAAAAAAAACAACCACTACTTCATGTGCTTGGGAATATAAAAACAGTATAATTAAATATACAATAAACAAAAGATATGCCGGAGAATACATCAATCGGACTTATTACACCCCACGCCAAGTCACCACCATCCCTTGGCGCGGGATCAATGATCAGTATTCAATGTCAAATATGCAAAAAACAAAAGATATGTTGGAGATTACCTCTCTTTTTTAACGGCATAAACGCCGGAGATTACCTCAACCGGGTTTATTACACCCCACGCTGAGTCACCACCATCCGATGGCCCGGGATCAATGATTAACATTCAATCTCAATTATACAATAAATAAAAGATATGCTGGATATTACCACGTTTTTTGAATGGTATATATGTCGAAGATTACATCAACTGGGCATATTACACCCCATGCCAAGTCACCATCATCCGATGGCACGTGATCAATGATCAACCTTCAATCTCAAATATGCAAGAAACAAAAGATGTGCTTGAGATTATCTCAACCGGGCTTATTACACCCCACACCAAGTCACCACCATATGATAGCGCGGAACCTTCAATATCAACCGAGAAAGTAAGTTTAGGTCAAGCCCTCCAATGGAACTATGAACTCCTCTTTGATTACAAGACTTTAGACTTAGCTTCAAACCCTCAAAGCCTAATCTAAGATATCATCTTCTTAAGAGAGCCCAAGAGGTGGGGCGTGCCCCTCACAAAAACTAGAGAGAGAGAGAGAGAAAGCCCTAGGGTTGGAACTAAAGAGAGAGAGAGAGAGAAGATAAATTTTTTGTGTAGAGATTTCATAGGTAGATGTCTTCTATTTATACAGTAAGAATATGATTAGGGTTTTTTTGGAGTTTTTCATGGCTTGTCTCTTTTTTGTAAGATTGAACATGAACCATTGAACTTGGGTGACTTGTGGAGTGAGAGATTTGAGCCATCAATTCCATAACTGGGCCATCAACATTATGAAAGGTACTGAAACCCTTATCCTCATTTCCGAAACAATGCCTTCTCATGTTTTCCAAATAAACCATTTAAAGCTTCCGCAAGCTTATTTCTTTTCAAAACATATAGCAACTAGCTTTCCATGTCAAAAGTTGTTTTATCTCAAGATAATGGAAATAGTAAACTTTCAAAAAAGGTGGGGTGTGCCACCCATGAGGGGATCTCTTGGGCCCCACTAACTAAACCATGATGGGCCCATATACACAATGAGCCTCCATATAATTTTAAATTTCAATAAAATCATTTTTATAATTTATTTGAATATTTAAATGATTGTAAAATCAATATCTCTATTTTTATAAATCCAAATTTTATATATAAAATATCCAAAGATTTATAAAAAAAGTTAAATAATAAATCTAAAATAATATATGCCATAAAACAATCAAAATTAAATTTATTAGATGAGAAAATGATCTATATGGTATAAGAATTAAATCAATAAACATTGGGGCACTCCACCTTTAACTGAGGATTACAGACCACACTTGCTTTATCAAACCGACCCAGTATTTTTCATGACCCACAATCTATACAGGGACTCATTAGTGGGTCACGGAAGTTTGATCATTGAGCCAATGGGTTGCAATTTCAAGTCTGTGGACTTCAGGTTCTCCTCTAAAGACCTGCTAAGGTCACCCACACCTGATGCTACCACAACTCCTATAGCGCACTAAGGTATCTCTAGCACATTTTGAAAGGTGGTTCGCTTTCTCAAAACGATTTATCATTATTGCCTTGCGACGGTACATGGATGAGGCTTGGCTCCTATCTTTGAAGGTCACTATCACACACAAAGGTCACACAGTCTATCCGCTTACTCATCCGGGCATACTCCGACATCATCAAGGGATGACCCATTAAAACCCTTATCGATTAATTTTTTATGCCCAGGTAACATAGATTTTTCCCAACCTATTAGCCTAAATCGGTATCAGCAAACATCATTTGCTTGGTATAGTCCATGAGAGACTACACTCCCATTGAGTTCATATTCCACTATATCATTTCATTTTACAAACACTCATAAGGATTTTAATAGCCACATTCACCCAACATATAGGTGGGCATAAAGACGGGCTAATAATGGCTATCATAAGGACGGGCTAATAATGGCTATCACGACCCATGAGCCTACTGTGCCAATATTTTGGGCCGACTAGAGCCCGAAATTAGTGAAGAAGCTGATGTGACGTTTACAAGCTGATGTGGCGTTTTCGAGCACACGCTAAACGCTTTCTTTCTAAAATATGGTCGCCTACGACAGTTTTTGCTATTCTCTCTCTAACATATAAGGTTATCCCCGTAAAGGACTATGCATCTCTATGTAAACCCAGCAAAGGAATTTGTAGAGAGAAGAAAATATGAATCTGGTTTAGGCTTGTAAGGCATCTTGAATTAGAGACATAGAGAGGAGCCATTGATATCCGCAGTTGAGATTGGTGGGAGTTGTAAACATGAGGGTTGAGATCTCAAGGGCCTTTTTTGCGCTTAAATCCATGCCAGAGACGTACAGTACGAGTTATAGAGATAAAGTGTGTTTCAGAATAGAGAGAGACTGTATTTCGAAGAGCGATAGAGGGCATCAAGCATCGGTGTTTTCGGGAGGGAGTCCATAATTATCATCTACAAAAAGGATAGAGATATGGAGTTCATTTTAAAAGGATAGGGATATGGAGTGCTTAACATTTAGATCTTGTCCCTAAAACCATCCCATACGGGTTATTATTTTGGATGAGTTTTCTGTAAGGCCTAAGCTTTATAGAAACATAACAAAACTTCATATCAAATTCTTTTTCGAAATGCACTTTCGACAATTTAAATCTTCATGATGGTTTTAAAATCAATTTTTAATATTAATAATGAAATTTAAAATTAGTAAAAAATCACGGGCTAACCAGCCACACTAGTATGCAACCTCTTAAACATTAAACCCAAAAGGAAATTATCTAGAATGCCCTTGCCCAAATTGATATCGAAAACCACATGATAGGATAGCATAAAAACCACGCTAAATAGATCCAATTAGAGCACTAGATAGTTGGAACTCCAACTTCTCAATTATAATAAGAAATTTATACAATAAAATCATTTATTTTTCATATAAAGAAGTCATAATCGATATCAATCATTAAATGTGAATTATATGATGCCTTTTAAACCATAGCTAAAGATGATTATGACCTATCTAAGCATTGGCCTCTTAATAAATAATCCGTTGTGCAAAATGGCAATTCGTATTTACATGAATCTAACAGGCAAAATAGTATACTTATTGTGGCTATTTCAAATTTTTAATAGGGTGGTTTGTATAAGGTTGAGGCCCTAAACAATCAAAGTAAGGTATGCCTTCAAATAGTTTCAAAACATTGTTTTCAGCATAAAAAATATTTGTAATGGCCTAAAAACTTATTTTAATCTCTATTTACAAAACTAAAAGATTCAAAAATAATGTAGATCGACCAAATCTATGAAAACTTGAAAATCTTAAAAATTGATAGCCTAAATTAATACATTACAAGCTGTTCCATTTTTAAGACTTTGAAATCTATTTTTCTTTCTCACGCCCCTACGTTTTCATGTTAAAATAATTGAATTGAGGGTTTTTGAATATTAAAACAAGACCCTCTAGTGAATTTTTAAAGTGTGCCTTAATTTGATTGTGTGTTATATAATTTTTTTTTTTCAAGAAAGATTTTGCCAAAAGATTCTTTACTCACTCTCGCGGGTATACTACCCATTTACTTCCTTTAAGTAAAATACATTCTAGGGATACTATTTAGATCTCAAAATTTGGGGATATGATTTCTACCACCCCTAAAATAATGTCAAAAAAAAATCTCAAATAAACTCTAGACAAAAACTAATGCCTCAAGAAATGGAAGGCGTGGACGCACAATGGCGCTCTAGGGGAGGCACAAGATACGCGCTCAAGGATCTTTTCAGATTAAATTGCAAATATCTTCCTCCTTACCTCTTCTTGTATTCGCCTAAACTTTCTCTGTACTCTCTCTCTCTATACCACAACGGTTGCGATGGCTTCGGCCTCTGTAATTTATTCTACGACTGTTGCTTCTCTCTCTGCGTCTTCAGAGGAAAACCCATATTCTCAGAAACCTATTTTGGTTAGTGGGTTTATTAAGAAGGGGCCATCTTTCCGTACCTTTTTGGGTTCTCAACCTAGCTCCATTAATGGCTATCAATCTTACAGAAAGGCTCTCAGAAGGTCTTTTTCTCCAATTGCTAGCTACGACCACTTACCCAAACGGTTCAGAGAAGAGAATATTAAGGATGGGTGTAAGTTTTCTTTTAACCGACTTCTTGGATTGCTAGTTTGTATCTTATTTTATTGGAATTCATAGAATTGATTTTGTTCAAATTCATAGTATTCATCATTATCTCAATCGTATGATGATTTTGGTAGATGGGGTTTTCTTATCATTTGTTTATTTTGCTCCATATCATGGACAGTGTTTAGAGGGTTTCCAGAGTTTACACCAGTGTGATATTGGAATCAACAAAACTGTGAAAACCGGCAATAGGAAACCTCCTTTTCATTTTTGGTTGCCTCACACTTTGTAGTTGTAATGTTTTAAATGAATTTCTTCATATGTTTCTTTAATGGGCCCTAGAATTCGATTATTTGCTAAATAAATTTGAATTAAGAGTTTGCACAATTTTGCAGAAGTTTATTTTTTAAGAACGGTATTGTTCCTTTCGCATGATTTGGATGGTTTAAGGTTTAAACAATCCAAAGAAAGGAAGGGGTGCTGCAATTCGTATTTGGATGGTGCCAGACCCTTTTCCTTGGCTTCAATCTTCACGAGTGCAGGCGAAATGGGATGCGTGGTTCCCATTAGTAATGGAACGAATCACAAGGCACCTGCCAGTCCTGAGTAGACTTGTGCTACTTTTGTTGAGTTAGCGCTCTTTCCAAATGAGCCAGTTGTTTAAACTGACATACTTATACGAGGGAGGTGAAGCCCCTTCAGTCTTGACTGAGTGGGAGGCAAGGCTAGTGCAGTATTGGCCCACGGCCTATCCAAATGTGGGCTAGCGGCAAAAGGCGCTTGGTGCAAGACCTTGGGCAAGGTCGTGTAGACGAGAATGATTAAGGACAACTCAGTAGAGGCTTGGTTTGTTGGACAGTGGGCAGCTGGACTGGGCCATGTAATGTACAAGGGGCAAGTTGACCATGCACCTGGCTTGGCAGGTGTGTTGACCTTTATGGTCAAGTTTGAGCCTTTGATTCTGATTTTAGTGGATTCACCCCCGAGCATTGTCTTGTGTAAGGGCCATAGGTCATGTGAGAGTGGGGGTGTGTATTGGATTGATTGTGTAATAAGCTGTTGTAAATGGACCATATAGGTTTGCATTGGTATATGTAGGTAATTAAGACACTTGGGGTGGGGACGAGGACTTGTATGCCGTCTTAAATGAGCCATTTGGGCATGCATTAAATATATACGTAGTGGGCTAGTGTAACTACCACACCGGGATGGGTGGTACAAAATATGGTGCAAGCCTTGATGACCTTTGTAACTGTGGGTAAGTGCTTGGGGTTATACAATCCTCTTGCGCATACCCTGGAGATAGAGGGAGAGATCTATGGCTTTATACCCGTGCTGGTATATAGTGAATAAAGGTGGGCTATGACCCTTTGTCCATTTCTTGTGCTTCGGTAACCCTTATGCATCTGACTTTGCCCTTTCCTCTTGTGTGGCTTGTGGAAGGATGACTTGATTTTATTCAGGGTGGGACTTCCGCTTTGCGTGGCCTAGGTCAGCTAAGTGAGAGATTTCGCCCCATGACAGATTTGCTATGGGGTATGATTTTATTTTGTTTTATTTGCCTATCCTGGCAGCTTATTCTTCAAGTTGGTGTAAATTTACCAATGTCAATCGTGAGGTGATGTCTTTTGAGATATGTCATATTTGCATGCTTATATATTCCTTGTGGAACAACTAAACTAAGAATTTCATGTTAGAAGAAGTGCATTATATTAAAACTATGCTTCTGGTATCTATAAAAAAAAAGGAAAACTATATTTATTTTGGGATTTGTGGTGGGTAGGAAATCTATTCCCTCTTTTTCATATTTATCAAGTAATTAATTTTCGAGCCTTATTTTTCCTGTTTTAAGGGGCTTTGATTTTACTAGTAGTGTTACTTAATTGAAATCAGAAGTTTGGTGAGTACCAACTCCCTTATTGTATTTGCTCTTGTGGATCTTATTACACCTATTGGCGAGAGACTGTAATTTATAGCAGAAATAGCACAGTATGAGTTATTATTAGCTGTAGTCCTTGTTGTTTGTAAATGATAATTATTCCCAAGAATAATTTTTCTCTTTGTGAATGATAACTTTTCATTGCTTTCAAGCATACGGAATGGAGTGGGACTTATTCATATCATTCTGCCTATAAAAAATGTATGTATGTGCCAAATGCTCTTGTGAGGGGTAGGAACGGCATGTATATGTGTAGTGTGTATATGTTCCTTCAGCACTTTGCCTATATTTAGGGGTAGGAAGGGCATGTATATGTGTAGTGTGTATCTGTTCCTTCAGCACTTTGCCTATATTTGGGGCAATCCAATAATTTCTTCCTGATGTTGTTGTACGTGAGGTATGGGGCTTCATTATTTTGCTGATGCATTCTATTACGCAAGGAGTCTTGGTCGTCTATTTGACCAACCTAAAGTGCTTTCAGAACTCTAGGTTCTTCCCACCTCCTCTTTCTCTGCCATTAAAAGCTACTGTCCCAACATGTTTGTAAGCCCGTTTGTCCAGAGTCTTCAGATACCTTACTAGCTTCATTAAAGTTAAAAAAATGTGAGTGTAGTATTGTGGACATTCCTTTATCCTTTAATTTTTCTAGGATTTTTTTATCTTCTTATTGTAATGAGCAATCAGAATGGTAGGTTGAAAATTGTGAAGAAATATAGTACTCCAGCAGGGCTTTTTAAAACAATTATAACCTAGATTCAAGACCTTGCCTACTGTAAATTGTCATCATTTGGAAATTCTTAGGCATAGTAGCTAAAGAACTCCTAGCTACAAGAACTGGCAAAATACACTTTTCTCAAGTGCTGAAATCCAAAACTTTTAATTAACACTTCCCTCAAAAAAAACAAGGAATCCAAAGCTTTTTACTATCTATTTATCTATTTGTCTATATATATATATATATATATATATATATATCTATGTGGTTATGTTAGGGTGCTCACGCTATGGAGTAATTTATCATTGTACTCAACAAATTTTGACACTTATATACCCTTGTTTTGTAGATAGAACTTTTTTTTAGTAAAGGTATTTTTGGTCATTAGAAGGCATGTGACGTCATCCACCTGAGGTGTGACATCACCCATATGGAATATTAAATTCCACTAGTGTACTCCATGTGGGTAATGTCACACCCCATGTGGATGATGTCACACCCTCCTAATGACCAAAAATACCCTTGTTAAAAAAATGCTTCATGTACAAAGCAAGGGTATAGAAGTGTTCAAAATTTGTTGAGTACAATGATAAATTACTCCATAGTGTGAGCACCCTAACATAACCCATATATATATATTTATATATATATATATATATATGGGTGTGCTTTGTATAGAACCAGGGCTCTAAACAATCAAAATAAAGCATGCCTTCAAATAGTGTCAAAAAATATTTCAATACTGGAAATCTTTGCGATAGCCTTAAAATATATTTTCATCATGAATTAAAAAATTTAAAGCTTCAAAAATAGTGTAAATCGAACAGATCTATAATAACTTGAAAATCTTAAAAATTGACGGTCCAAAAATACGTTACAAGATGCACTATTTCCAAAACTTGAAATCCATTTTTTTCTCATGTCCATGCATCTTGATGTCGAGATGATCAATTTGAGGATATTTGGGCATCAAAGCAACCTCTTCTAGTGAAATATTTGAAGTGGGCTCTAATTTCATTGTTTAGAGCCTCGGCTCTATATAAACGTTTCTCTCTCTCTCTCTCTCTCTCTCTCTCTATATATATATATATATATAGAGAGAGAGAGAGAGAGAGAGAGAGAGAGAGAGAGAGGTACTTAGATGATGACTTTCAAAGATTGAGAATGGCAAACAAGCATACTAAGCGAAGTACCGGACTTTAATACTGACAAATTCACTAGAAGGCATCAAGGTCAAGGCGACTTAATTATCTTCCTTGTCTTCTTGTGATGCTGGAGTGTTCTTCCTGCATCTTATACTTTTGGACTTCAATGTAGCTCATAGAGCTGGGGGACTTAGCTTTCATTGGAAGTGATTTCTTAGCATGAAAAAAATTGGTATGCGTCGACTGTTATAAGTTAATATGCTGACACTGGGCCCAGACTTCAGTTTATCGTGCTATAAGCAGACACCTCTCCATAAAAACATGAATCTCAAACTTATCAATCCTATGCGTCTTACTTATACCTTGGTTTCTCTGACTGTTATCAACTATATTTAACATGTATTCTTGATACTCCATAGAATTTTTTCATCTATTTGAGGTTCTCTTGATCTCAGGTATTACTTCTACTAGTTCATATGGGGTTTGTCAGATTTTGTATTGGGTTTATCAGATTTGATGTACTGGACCATCACAGTTTCCTTTTGCTTGTAAATATCCTTCCTTAAGCATGCTTGCTCTGTTTCTGGAATTTACACCCTTAATGTTCCAGCATCCTATCTTTGTAGCCAAGCCACCTTTCATCCGTAAAAATGTTGATACATAGCTGAATCCAAACATTCCTTCCCCGGATTTTGAAGTCCTTAGTTCTAAAGGGAATCTTCCATGTCAATAATGATTCTCATTTTTCTGAGTTCCTGTTTATTTTTTTTATCCCAAGCTACTGCCCTTTTATCGAACAATTTATTGATGGTCTTAATTTGTACCTGTAGAGGTCTTAGAAATAGAAACTAGATTTGATGCAAAATTTTACATCCAATAGCTTTGTGTGATCCCCATGCCTTAGTGAATATGTTTTTTAGTATATCAGCATATATCCATCTCGTATTATTTTTTCATTAGAAGGAATGTCAATTTAAGGTGCTTTTGAAAATGTTTCGTTATTTAATATTTCCCAAATCTCTTCTCTTTTGTTGTAATCACAATACCAAATGCCATATTATTACAATTTTACTTGAGAATTTCTCATAACTTTTCTCTTTATCTTTGCAGTGATGGATAATTATAAGAATGTTCCTCAATACCTCTATGGCTTAACTCCCTCTCAGATGGACATGTTCATGACAGAAGATAGCCCCATCAATCGACAATCTGGAAAGGTCACTGAGGTGAAGTGATTCATGTGCCAAGTTACATTTTAGCTGCACTGTTTACGATCTATAGTGAATTATGCATTAGAGAATTACTTGTTATCTGTATATATTGGGTGTTTAGTATTTTACTATATGAAGAGAATTAGTTCTGGATGTTATTTCCCACTGTAAATAGATTTTGGGAAACTACACTATAATCCTGTGGACTCGGGATACTGATGGCATTGCAGTCATGACCATCTACCAAAATCATGATAGTATCATGGGGAGAGAGTGAGACAAATGCTTGGATTCATGTCCATTACGGTGGGTAGGTTCTTACTTTCTCTTCATCAATGCTTGTCATAAATTGTCATAAATGATATGGTCATGACCCCAATGACAGATGTTATCGGGGTATGATTTTATTTTGTTTTATTTGCTTATCAGGCAGCTTATTCATTGTGTTGGTGTAAATTTATTAATGTCAGTCATGAGGTGATGTCTTTTGAGATGTGTCATATTTGCCTACTTATATTTTCCTTTTGGAACAACTAAACTAATAATTTCAGGTTAGAAAAAGTGTATTATATTAAAACTATGCTTCTTATATCTATAAAAAGAAAGGAAAAAATATTTATTTTGGGATTTGTGGTGGGTAGGAAATCTATTCCCTCTTTTTCGTCTTTATCAAGTAGTTAATTTTCGAGCCTTATTTTTCCTGTTTTGAAGGGCTTTGATTAGTCTTACTTAATTGATGTCAGAAGTTTGGTGAGTACCAACTCCCTTCTTGTATTTTCTCTTGTAGATCTTGTTACACCTATTTGCGAGAGACTATAATTTATAGCAGAAATAGCATGGTATGAGATATTATTAGCTGAAATCCTTGTTGTTTGTAAATGATAATTATTCTCAAGAATATTTTTTCTCTTTGTGAATGATAACTTTTCATTGCTTTCAAGCATACTGAATGGAGTGGGAGTTGTTCATGTCATTCTGCCTATAAAAAATGTATGTATGTGCCATATGCTGTGAGGGGTAGGAAAGGTATGTATATGTGTAGTATGTATCTGTTCCCTCAGCACTTTGCCTGTATTTAAGGCAATCCAATAGTTTCTTCCTGATGTTGTTATATGTGAGGTGTGGGGCTTCATTATTTTGATGATACATTCTATTACGCAAGGAGCCTTGGTCGTCTATTTGACCAACCTAAAGTGCTTCTAGAACTCTAGGTTCCTAGAATTGTCTGAAATCACCTCAGCTGTGGCGGTATTGACATCTGACGGCTGCGTGATGTCATATAACAGTAGAAATCTTCAGTCAACCATTGTATACAAATCCTTTTTCTTATTGGCCTCATATTATGATCCATATGTTCATTATAACTTCATGACCATGAGGTCATCACCATCCAATGAATGGGTTGGAGAGTGATGGAGGGAGTGGGTCCCACCAAAAATTTCATTAATTTATCTGCAGATTCCACCAACCAATTTGATTTGTTGATTATAACCTCATGAAGTTGTTATGACCATACCTATATTTTTCATTTTATTTACGTTGAACATAGTATACTGTCCCATGAATTCATCTAACAGTTGAGATCCTCATTTTGGTTTGAAATATTGGTTCAGGAGAGTATTTCTTCAGCAAGAAACTACATGGATAATGGAGGCATGTACAGTTTGTCGGGAATGAAGGATAGCCCTTCACGTTATAGCATGAGTGTGAGTATGTACAGAGGTGGGAGGGGTTATGGGAGGCCTAGGGCAGCACCACCAGATCTGCCTTCTCTGCTCTTGGATGCTCGAATTGTCTACTTGGGAATGCCTGTAAGATCATTTACTTTGTGTTCCTTACAATTTTTTTTTTTTTGCAAGTTAAAGTTCATCTTTGGTTGGACCTACCCATAATTTGGTAGACAATGAAATAGATCTTGTTATTAAACTTATGGTGTAGTATGGTGCAATTTTTTATTCATAATTGAAATAGGATCTCTCTCCCTTCCTCGCTCCCTCATTCAATATTTTCCAGAAATTCTGGGTATAGAGGCTGACGCTTATATGTTGTTGCCAAGCTCATTTTAGTTTGACTATGAGGATGCTGAAGCGCTGTCAAAATTGACCAAAAATTCAAACAACAAACTTCTCTAACATTCTGCCAAAAATTATGCTTCAGCTCTACGTTCTCTCTCCTTTTCACAATTTCGTATGACTTTCTTGCAAATTGTCTTCCTCTATGCAGATTGTTCCAGCGGTGACAGAGCTTCTTGTTGCACAGTTCATGTGGCTGGATTATGATAATGCCTCCAAGCCAATATATCTCTACATAAATTCACCCGGAACACAGGTTAGCACGTACTTCTTCTCTGTCATATATTGATTTGAGCACTTTTTCCTCTTGCTGTTTAATTGGAAGCACTGTTCTTCACTGAAACAGTTCTGGAAACCATATCAATAATTGGTCTATTTGATTACCAGAATGAGAAGATGGAGAATGTGGGTTCTGAAACTGAGGCATATGCCATTGCAGATTCCATAGCGGTAAGCTTAATATTTTGCTAAACCTCAATTGATTTGAAACTCGTAACAGTTATGTGGTTTCTTTTGCCTAAACGCGATCCTGAATATGTTTGGTTTTTGAGCTCTTATACAGTCACCCTTTTCTCATGTTTGAACCCTAAACTGCTGATTGCTTCTTTTAACTTGGTGAATTATGGAATTTATTAGTTGAAATTCATAGTTTTGGCTTTTGTTCAAGTAATTCTCGGCAGTTTTTATAAAAATAAAATTGTAAAATAGAAAAATCTAAAAAAGTATTAGATATTTAAAAAAGAAAAACTATTTTATTTTGTTTATTTTTCTAAATTATAATCTTCAACATGCTTAGTGTGTTCTGAAATTTGGAGCAATTGACAAAGAATAAGAGCAAAAACCTCAACAATATCATCGATTATGTCTTATTTTTCGGATTCCTGTGATAATTCGGTGCAGTTACAAGAAAAATACTGGATTTGTGACTTAAGTTTATACCTTGTTGGACACAGTATGTCAAGTCCAAAGTTTACACAGTGAATGTAGGTATGGCCTATGGCCAGGCAGCCATGCTCCTTGCACTTGGTGCAAAGGGTTTCCGAGGATTACAGCCAAATGCTTCCAGTAAGTTCACTTTCTTTAGACTCAAAGATAGTATTTTTCTTGATTTATCCATGATCTCCTATTCCCGTTTTTCTTTTTGTTACAATTTTAGCCATAACTTTTCTTATCTTTGAACTTTTATCTCTCCAGCAAAATTATATCTGCCAAAAGTCAACAGATCAAGCGGAGCTGTTATTGATATGTGGATCAAGGTACTGCAAATTCTAAATTCTCTCTTCGTTTGCAAATTATGAATCCCAACACAAATACTATTTTTGACACTTCCGTAGAGCATCTTTGTGCATTTCCCCATTGCAAATTCTGTGACTTCCACTCATTTCCTTTCTGATTCTACATTCTGTCTATAGGCAAAGGAGCTGGATGCAAATACGGAGTATTACCTAGAGTTGTTGGCGAAAGGGATAGGGAAGCCCAAAGAAGAGATTGCAAAAGATATCCAGCGTCCCAAGTATTTCTTGCCAAAGGAGGCCATTGAGTATGGAGTTGCAGATAAGATAATCGAGCAACAGGATGTTACATATGAGAAACGGGTAACTTTTCTTCCTCTTGATATGTGCTTCTTTGTTGTTCCTCAGAGGATGTTCAATTCTTACCTTTGGTTTGCTAAACATAAAAAGAAAATAAGAAAAATAAAATTTGAAAGAAAGAACTGCATTGTTTATGCCAATCGAGAAAAAAACGAATTGCATCGTTTATGAAAGCTTAAGAAAAGAATGGAAAAAAGGGTTGTTTTTCTTTGATGTTTTTTATTTGACAAATTCTCCAATTTTTTAAAAAATTGTGTATCAAGAATTTCAAAAATATATTTTCATACTTTTGCAAGGAAAGTCCCATTTTATTGATTTTATTCCTTGTATTGTTTTGGGAAAATATCAATTTAAATCCTCAAACTACCTTACGAAATCAATAAGATGGGGAAATGATCCCATTTACCACTATAATACTTATTTTAAGTTTCATTTCACTTAGGTGCCTTTAAAAATATTTTCAAATTCCAAATTACCCTTCTTTGGGAACCCTAACAACTAGGGACATTTTAGTAATTTGGTCACATTTAAGCAGTCAAGCCAAATTATAATAATACCCCAAATATTGTCGAGGGTTGGGAAATTGGATGAAGAGCTTACAATTAAAAAGGGTGAGTTCCGTGTTGCAATCCCTGAATAGCCAGGGGGATTATCATTATTTGACAATTTTGTGTTATTTACCTTGAACAATCAAGGGTATTATTGTCATTTGACTTGAGCAATTTAAGTTGGGTCAACCAAAATGCCCATGGCTGTTCGTGTTCCCAACCTTGAATAGGGGTAATTTGAGAATTGTTGTAGATCTTTTGTAAAGAAAGCACCAGAGTACAGAGAAACAAAAAGTAAACTAAAAGAAATAAGTTTACTAAAAAAAAAAAAGGATAAAAATTATGCAAGAAATTTGATCAGGTAGATATGAGACCTACTTCCCAGCCTGACACCATCCAATGGATTGGCAGACGGTTTTTTAGAGCGGATAGGACCTAACCACTTGGGCCGCTTGTTATGTTCTGATGGGTCCCATAGCGGACAGCTTTTTAGAGCGGATAGGACCTAACCACTTGGGCCACATGTCCTGTTCTGATGGGTCCCATTTTTTCTCCAGCACTGTCCGTCAATGCTACCAAATTCACTGCAAAGGGTTCTTTGGCCCGTCAAACGGAAGCGCTTTGTTCTTCTGTAGATTGGGGTGAAGTCTTTCGGTGTATTTTAAAAAATAAAAATAAAAAAGCTAAGAAATTTATTAAAAAATATCTAGGCACTTCTTAAAGTTGAATATTATTGAGCACTTTTCTGAAATTATTTTATATTTAAGGTGTACTTTTACTTGTTTCTATAAGTGGGAATCTATTCTATGAGACCATCAATTTTTGTGGCACAAGAAGGTGACGATCATCTCTAGCCATTAGATTTGAGATTAGGAGGATAAGAACAATGCACAAAGTTTGAGAAAAATTTTATTGAGCATTGTGCATAATCAATCATAGACCCTTAGCCTTTTAATTTCACATTTGATGGCTAGAAATAAGTATGACTTCCTTGTGTCAAAAGTAAGTAGTCTCATCTTATACTTTATCTTTAAAATTTTACGAGCATGTTCAATTTAGTGGGTAGGTGATTTGCTTGTCTTTGGTTTAGGCCGAAGACTTCAGCAATTTTGGCCAAAGCAAGCAAATCGAATATGATAATGTTACTTTTCATCCATCCACTGCACTGTTTTAGGCTGGGAAATACACCTGATCACTCATCATGCACTGTAGATGAAAGATTTAATTGGTGAGAACAAAAAGATAGAATAAGAATAAGAATAATGAAGAAAATTCTCAATCTGCACTCTGAAGTCTCCTAGTCTCGTGTATTGATTTAACATCATTAATTATGAACAATGGGCAAATTGGGTAGGCCCCTTAAAAATTTGTGACTCAGTTGGGGAATGACATCTTAGCTGTCCACTGTTTCATCATATGGCTGGGCTGATGTGATGCACTGCATAAAACCTCAAATCCTGCATCGTATACAAAACCATA
Source organism: Amborella trichopoda (assembly GCF_000471905.2). The sequence goes on along the minus strand of NW_006499651.1, from coordinate 709,650 downwards.
TGGGAAAATGAGCGTTACTGTTGAGCATCTTGTAAGGTACTCATGCTGCTCATAAGCTGTCCATTCTTAATAATGGATGGTTGAGATGTGCATTGTATACAAACCCATGACAATAGGAGGGACAATATGACAGCCCTATTATCTTTAAGGCGTTCATACTGCCTACTGAGAAGCAGCTTATCTGCCAAATTGTCCATTGGTAAGTGTGAACAATCAAAGACTGATCTGAGTAACTTACACTATGCACAGTCTGAATATGCTAAATCCCTGTTAAGAATGTGCTTTTCCGCATTCTAACTTTCCTGATTTTTTTTTGAAATTTCTTCCATTGTTTGCCTCGGAATTGCAGGCTAACACTAAACAGTAAAAAAGTCTTTGATAATCAATTTGCTAGCAGATCCCAAGAACATTCTTTTCTCCTTTTTTCCTTATATAGATTCCCAAGAACTAGTTTCCTTGCCATGGGTTGCAAGATTTTTTTTTCTTTTTTCTTGTGTAGATTCCCAAGAACTAGTTTCCTTGCTACAGTTTCCTATTAAAAGAAAGCAGGCGTAACAGCTAGAGTTGCAGGGTTGTGATATTGCAGGGTTGTACCTTGGGGCTATTAATTTATTTTCTTTTTCCAGGAAATTATGCAATTTATACAATTGTAGACTCTAAATACATTGAACCATTGATCAAGTTTTTGTGTTCTAATTTTGCCAGAATTATGATGAGATGCTCGCTCAATCAAAAGCCATGCGACGAGGAGGCGGCCCACAGGCAGCTCCTGCCGGATTCAGATAGATACAGTCAATAGTGTTGTCAAAAAATTAGTGTGACAAACATCATGTATGAAACTTAAACAATATAAGAATGCTTGTCCATTGCTTCTTGATAAACGCACTTCTATTAAGGTGGTGGTGTGGGCAGCACTTTGGGCTTCTTCTTCAATTTCATTTACGCACTTCTATTAAGGTGGTGGTGTGGGCAGCACTTTGGGCTTCTGCTTCACTTCAATTTCATTTACACTTCGCACAAAGATTGCATCTGGCTCATGCCTGCAAACATAACCATTGAGAGAGAGATCATATTCTACATATACACGAGAGCAGATCAAATTGAGAAACAAAACCACATGGCATATATGGGCTTTGAGAAACTTTTGTACTTGGTTTCAGAGAGAGAGAGAGCAACACTTGATCATATGGACTTTGATAAAATTATCGGAGAGCGAGCAACTCTTGGCATGGTTTATTTTTTTGAATTCGAACTAGTACTTGCAAGTCGGAGAAGAGAGTGCATTTAGATAGTTAAATTGGCATTGGGGGAGAGAGGTGAATCTGTTATAAGGGAGGGGAATCTGCAGTTTGGGAGGTGAAGTTGCATGGAGTTAGCTAAATGAGTACAGATGACTTACGGTATTTCTCCTTCCTCAAAAGTATAGCTAGATGCCACAGCCAGCAAACGGCCATCTCTGCTGAATGAGAGTGCTGAAATACTTGTTCGGTATCTTGAATACTGAAACATAACGAAACAATGGATAAATTTCTGTGGTTGTACTGTGCCATGAAGTTAGGGGGAGGTGTTCATGAAAGTGATGATTTACCTGATACAATCTTTTCTTATTATTGCCATCCCAAACGTTTACATAGCCATCACAGCCTCCTGTGGCAAAGGTACCATAGCTGCAAGAAATAATAATTCAGTAAATTTATGGAGAGATCGAGCTTTGTCTTGCATAGTGGATCATAGAGAGATAGAGAGAGAGAGAGAGAGAGAGAGAGAGACTTACATTGGATGGAAGGCAATAGCATTTACAGGATAAACAGTATCTCTTCCAGCTTCTGATTTTCGATGACACTTGAAAGCGTATCTGCAACAAAAGACCCAACGGACTAATCAATAAAAGCCTCTTGAAAATGCATGACATTTATTGGCATCCTAATAATATTTTATTGGTATCCTAATATACTAAAAGGCCCTTGTGATGTGGTGGAGGAAGAATAGGAGCGGGCTCTTTAATATCACTGTGAGAACCTTAGTGCACCATCCCCTGAGAGTACAGGTCACAATGCCACAATGAAATCAAGTACAAATGTGGTATTACAGGTAGGGAAATCGTTAGTAGAGATACAAATCCTTTTCACCATTACAGAGATGGAAGTTGTTCTTGCAAGAATTATTGGTAAAATAAAATTTAACTAAAGATGCATAGATATCCTCGTGTTCAGCAACATCCATGAGAATCAATAGGGGATTCAATTTTTATCGATATTGATTCTAAAGAAACTTTTCGAGTTCTATAGCAATGGAGTTTGAAATATGGTGGTTGGGCTCCCCCTCTTTGGGGATTTTTTCTTGTATTCTCTTATTTTTGCCACATCATTGTAGTATCAAAGCCAAAATTCTGAACAAACCCTTACTCTATTAGGGAATTCGAACCCAATTCAAAGAGGTTAAACTCTCAGCAGGCTTGGTTGCACTGGGGGGAGAATACCCACCAGAGTACGAGTAATTTGCGACCTGGTAGGGACTTTTTGCCAAGAGACTCTGGATCTCTTAGGGTTGGAGATTTTGGCTTCCAGAGTTTGGAGAGCTTCCTTGCTGATGATCCGCAAAAAGCCACCGAGCAAGGCTGTTTTGTTCCATTTGAGTCCAAATTAGAGGCCTCTCAAACTATGGAATGAGGATGTTGGAGGATAGGGGGTTATTTGTCTTGTTGAACAGGAATCCTAGGAGGTGTCAAACATTTAAACCCTGATAAAAGATATGGTTTAGGACCATAGGGTTCCCGTGCATGTACGGACCATAGATGTGGGGAGCTTGGTTGGGAAATGGCGATAACCCCTTGGAATCTCACCCTGCGATCCCATAGCTTGAGTCATGATGGAGCTCACTCACCTCATCAAGGGATATCAAACCTTGACTAATAAGGATCTCAATCCCGAAATTCCAGTAGCAGAATCTCCCAGGGAATGTCAGACTTATCAGACTCCCTTTTCGGGAATGATCTCATCGACATTCGACACCAAGGGGCCAGTTTCACATGGTCCAACCACGCCTCCTCCCCCTCACTCTCCAAACTTTATAGATTCCTTACCAGCCCTGGTTGGAGCATTGATTTCCCTAGAACACACGCTCTAGCCCTTCCCAAAACCACCTCTAACTACAAGCCTATCCTTCTCGACACCTAGTACGTTACCAGAGGACCCACTCCTTTTTCGTTTTGAACTAGCCTGGCTCGAAGAGCCTAACTTTAGCTCTTTGATCACGACCTTATGGAACTTTTTCTCCCTCTCTACCCAAGGATGGGCCAGCTTCCACCTCCAGCACAAGCTGCAGTTCCTCAAGGTTTCCCTAAAAAGTTGGCGTCACCAACTCTTTGGCAACTTTCAATCCCAAAAGGCAGAGCTGCTCCTCTCAATTCAAAACTGGGACCACGTTCAAGACAGTAGAGCACTAACTACAAAAGAAAAACTTCTCAGAATAAATCTAAGATCGACTAGCAAACTCTTCCCCAAAAGAAGGAAATCTTCCGGTCTAAACGTTCGAGAGTCAAGTGGCTCAAATGTAGTGATCAAAACACCGCTTTCATCCACAAGATTGCTAACTGCCAATGGCGAGAGAATACTATGTCCCAGGTCAAAGTTGGGGATCACATAGTCCTCCCCTAATAGAAAACGCTATCATAGAGTCCTTCACAAGGTCGCTCTCCACCCCCTCTGCGCCAAGGCTGCAGATGGCCAACTTGTCTTTCCGATCAATCCCCTCAGATTTAGCGACTTGGCTTGAATGTCCTTTCTTGGAGGACAAAATTCTCAAGGCCATAAAAGAACTAGGTCAAAACCGAGCCTTTGTCGTATACCTATTTGGCGTAAGAAGGGTGGTGTTTCCCTTAGTTGAGGCCCTACTGTTGTAATGGCATGGTTCCCTTATGCCTGAGAAGGAATTGCTACTGTGGAAGACTAACTCCATTGATTGTCCTTTGACTTGGTTAGAGAGGAACAATAGTTGCTTTAAGAACAAAATAAATTGTTGAATAAAATGTCTATGCCACAGTGGCCTCATTGGCTATTTTTAGCAAAGAGTTTTGTTACAGATTTTGAAACATAGGAGCACAAGACTGCGGGCAGCTTTGATGTACCCAAATCTGCCAGTTTTTTTAATGATAATCTCCGAATAAAATTCTCTCATGGGTTTGGAGGCATTTTGGATATCGTTAGGCTTTCTGATACAAATCAAAGAACTTTCCATTTCATGCCACAATGGCATTCAAAAAAAATTCTTCCAACTTGAATTTTTTTATTATGCCTATCAGGCCTCTCTCTCAAACCCACCCACCCTTTCTCAAAGCCCCATCCATCCCATCCCCCACACAATCACATCTCTCTCTCTCTCTCTCTCTCTCTCATCAAAGCCAAACCCCAATTTTTCCATCATTGACCTTCATTCCTCGCAAAAATCCCACCCCATCTCCCTCTTATTTTTATCACATGCTCTCGATCTCAAAACCACCAAGCTGGTTTATACTGAAGTAT